>OZ024915.1:8374219-8792756 GCA_964017125.1 Flabesymbios commensalis
GCAAAATCACCATGATGGAGCATTTCAATAAAATCAGTGTAGGCCTAGGCCTACTCAATTTAGTCCAAATTTAGGTATTGCATTATCTTTCAGGCTTAGACTACCATTTCAAAACATGGAAATTAATAGTAATCGTTGGTGAAAGTAGATCATTTTCGTGATTGTTATTGACAACCATTTTGACTTTGACCTCATGATGACCTTGACCTTGACAAACCATTTCATTTAAATCTACGCATATGACCTAGTCCTAAATGATGTTTTTAAATAGATCCTAGGATTTTCATAACACGGACATTTATGGTGGTAGTTGGAGAAAATAGATCATTTTAAGGTCATTTTTGGCAGCCATCTTGTTTTTCACCTCCAAATGACCTTTAAACATAAAATAAAACATTCCAAGGGAATCAGCGTATTCAAATTAGTCAAAAAAGAGGTATTACATTAGAATCTAGGGCTAGTATGTCAAAAGTTAAAAAATCGAGATGCCCGACAGCGGACATTTTGGATTTATGCAAATAAACAGCAAACAGAATGTTTTTTTCGGTGGTTCCCCTTCCAATATTAATAATAGGTCGAAAACGGTTGTCCATGCCAAATTTGATGCTTGTATCACTTTTGTCACGATAATTTTGTTAAGCAACTGGACTAATGAAGGGAACATCAGACACAAAAAAATATCAAGTTGTCAAAATGCAATTACAACATTGACTACAATTACTATTATTCCTTTTTTTCTGGTTAGACATGCATCACTAGGTTAAATAAAATGAAAGTCTTATTGGAGACTTTCTAATGTGACTGATATAGATATCTGTCTATATCGCACATGCGGCTTAAAAACATTTTTTCAGTGGAATAATGACGCATGAATCAAACAGCAGCATAAAAGTTGAAATAGTAAGATTTATTTTGTATAAACATAACATATAACAGACAAAAATAATAATACAACAAATATCGCTGAGTGTGAAAATTGAATGACAGTTTTTAATTGATTGACTTGAAGAGTAGGTCTAAAATACAAGCACTGTAAAGAGTGTAGTTTTTCATGTATCAGAAACAAATATAATCAGTAACTACTGTGTAACATACTTTGCCAATGGGCGAAGGTCTGATTTAGCCTTATATTGTGAGGATGGGCTAGAGTCTGCTTCTGAAGTATAGGCGCTATTAAGGGAACACACTTTTGGGCAACGGTGGAGGTGATGTAGAAAATGAATAATTGACAGAAGTGGGTGTAGAGTACTGAGAGTAGTCTGTATAAGGCGTGGTCATCCCATCCAGTGAGCTGTAGTAGGAGGGGCTTGCTGATGTAGGCGTGGTCATCCCATATAGTGAGCTGTAGTTGGAGGGGCTTGTTGATGTGGGTGAGCGTGAAATATTAGATGTAGGTTCTGTCAGTTGTTTGTGGTTTCTATCTGAACTAGCTGGTCTTCCTTGACTGGAGGAAGGTGATAGATTATCAGCTCTTAGTGTGTCATCTACAGACGTCAGAAATCTCCTTGATGGAAAACTGTTATAATTCGCGTTTTCAGCGCTAGCAGCCTCCGTACCTAACATACCAACCAACTTACTGTACTGAAAAAAAAAACAGAAAAATATTATATTAAGTGATTTAAATCGTGATAAATAAAATCTATAGCCCTTCCAGCTATAATAAACTTGGGAGTTGTACTTGTCCTTATTCATATTTCAACAATATTACAACCTAATAATACATGGATCGAAAAATGATAAAATATAATATCAACTAATTACGTGAAACAAAAGTTATTATTAAGCCGCAATCAACTGACAAAAGTATGCCTAATTATAGAATCAGAATAAACATAAATACGCTATTTTTTACCTGATTGTTGTACAATCCCACTATTGAGTTTTAATAAGAGCTCTGCTGGTATTCTGCCATAGCTGTATGATATGTGATTTATGATTAAATTCTTTCAACTCAGTCCTGAGAACTAACGATGATTGACATTAAGTACAATGTTTGATATTGTTGTAAGTTTGTTGTTATCTTGTCACGGTAGACGTTGACCTGTTGAGATTAAGTATGCTCTGCTCTTAGGGTCGTCACCCTTATATACCCCTCGGTTTATTATAGTCACAACATATTTACCCCTGAGCCCAGGTGTGATAACAAATGTGCTCATAAACCAGCTGCAACCCTGGTGTTAGATTCACAGAGTTTTTTTTTTGAGGGGGGGGGGGGACAAAGACGGGCAGATCACAGATTTTAATTATCTGATCTCCGTCTGGTCAGCTTAGCTGCCATAACTGCCTCGCTCACACATTGCTCACACCTTGTCGACTCAGGAGTTTGTTCAGCTCAGCGCCCCCTAGTCAATTTAACTGACACTACAATCCTGAACATATTAACCCTTACAACGTTAAGCGCCACTATTGTCCTTTTTAATTCGTTTCATTAGCAGTTATCGTGAACGAAATGTGTTTTTGAACATCAAGATCTGCAAATGTTTGGTCTCAAATTAAACAAATATAAGTAATTTTTACCCACTTAATGTTGTCGATCGCGGTAGCGAGACACAACTTCAAGTGGGTTTAAATTTAAATTGTTGTTTTAAAACGTCTAATTATTACAACGTCTAATTATTACATCAAGTGAGTTAAAGTTAGTCGTATTTTTATAGTATAATTTAAGTATATTTACGCATGACTAATTGATGAAACTCTAACCGTCAAAACCGATCATTTAAATTGACTATTAAGCTTTTGTTTGGAATGAATGACAATGTGGATGGATTTGAAATGTGCGTACATCAATTTTGATGGGCAGGTATTTCTTAATCAATTAACAACCGATTTTCAACCGATATTCAAAGGCTATTTTCTGGTCTAATCAACAAATTCACAAAATTATAAGTATTTCAAAAGTTAGATCATTTGACAAGTCATTAAATCCTAGATTTCGACTAAATTGGTCAAATAGGTTCATAGAGGGATGTCATAAATTGCAATTTATTACATGCCAACTGGTGTAACTAAATATTGCAAATACTGCAAATAATTTCACAAAATGCTCAGGGTTGTTGGTACTGCTTAGAAAAATTGCGCTTGCGAAATATCATAAAACTTGGTTGATAAACTTGCGCAACACGAAGAACATGCGCCACTGGATTATGTTTGAACAATACACATCTCTTAAAAATAATTATTTGATTAATAGAGAATCTACTATCAAATATGATATCAATTTCCGTTAACATTTTTTTTATTAAATTTAATCTAGTTTCAAAATTGCTGAAGTCATATACAGGTCTAGAAAGACAGATGCTATTTTGTCAGCTGGAGTTATCAGAGCCCAACGCAGCATATCACACCCGGCAGCTTCACAAACGGTAATTAACCATTAAAGCGCCAAATTCAATAATTATTTTTTTTACCTACTTGAATTTGTGTGTCGCTAACGCGGCGACACTGGCTAAAAATTACTCATATTTGTTTAATTTGAGACCAAACATTTACAAATCTTGCTGTTTAAACAGACATTTCATTCTCAATAACTGTGATTTGATCGGCTTATAAAACGGGTTTAAACGACTATAGTATTCTTGAGATATAATTTTTCCTGGATTTTTCCGTGGTTTTGCTAATTATGGATACAAACTAGGTGTTAATCAGGTGCTAATCGTGTCAGAATTGACTGCGCTATATCAGGATCAAAAGGGTACATGTTACTGATCATCTGGGCAAAAAATTGTAACTTCTTCCAAAAGTGCACACACTCGCTCTATTTCGACCCTAACAGCCTGGACTACAATTTGATCGACTTATAAAACGGGTTAAAACGACTATAGTAGTGATTAGCGATTAAAGGGTGAATTAAATTGAATAATTTGATTGGCTGAGAATATACCACCAAATATGTTCCAAGCAAGCCTAAATCAGCTACCGGGTCTGGCGATACAGATGTTAAAGGTGATCTATCACCCCTTATATGGTATGAATAATTATGTCCTTATATGGGGTGATGTGACCCTCTCATGATAGCCAATCACCCCATATATGGGGTGATTGGCTATCATGTGACTCTCTCAGATGGTCACATGATAGCCAATCACCCCATGTAAGGAAACGCTTGTGCCCCATCTTGTGGCAACTTTGATTTATTTGTCACAATTTTATTCATACTATATAAGGGGTGATATGTCACCTTTAATGTGTGGAGCACAACACCCACCTTTTAAGAATGTACAAAATGTTAATTATAAACACGAATTAACCCTTGCGCTGCTAGGACCGTATATGTAAGGTTTCAAGCATGTTTTAGATCAATAGAAATATTACTAAAGTTGAAAAACTTTTATTGGTAGCTGCCCAGTTAATACATTAACTCAAGATTGGAGATGCCTATTTTTCATAAATATTAATATTTCATATTCATTTGAAATTGCGTTAGCCATTCCAGCTTTAATTGAATGAAATATGGAAACAAACAGTTCAGCAAAGATTAATATTATCATATTTATCGTGCTGAATCTGACCTATATGTCCTCTATTATATAGTTGATCATCACAATAAAAATGCATTTCTTCAACTAATTGTATCATATGGAGCAAGTTTCCATTAATTTCAGCTATAAATACACCTGGCTTGATTTTTGTAATTGCCATATGTTTAATGACAGTGTCTCGCAGAAGTCGCAACAATTTGAACAAAATTATTGAATAAATTCTTTGAACTGCGCAGCTGCATATAGCCCAATTAAACGGTAATTATTACAAATTAACAATGACCAGTTCTACATCGTTGCCACGTCAAATGAGAATTGGAAATAAAAAATGCGACAAAAAATGATTAATAAACGTGGATTGGGTAATCTTCTATAGAGACTATGTCATTACCTGTATAATAACTGCATTAAATGAAAAAAAATGTGCAAAATATATATATGTTTAATTTGTATGTATTTATATTTGAGTAGTTTATGTTAGTCCATCATTTTGTCTTAGTAGAAAAATGGCGTCAGCCAAGCTGTTATATTCTGCTTCGTCCATTCCCCTTAAAGCTTAGCTATTGTGGCAATGCATGAAATAATATATATATATAACTTTAATCACCGAGATTTAAAAATAAAATTGATAGGTTTGTTATGATTATTTTGCTTTTACTGAGATAACAAACAATTGTCTGATTTTTAAATACTTTTTCGTCTAATTTTTGTTTATTGTTTGTTTTAGTTTGCTACCTTTTTATTGTCACATTCTTGTAATAATGATATTTTATGTGTGGCTTTTTTCGGAATATTAGACTTGACGACAGCAAATATGCAGAATAAACACTAGAGTCCAGGTGTGTGAACGACAACCCCCGCGACCCACAACTTCAAGTGGGTTGAAGTGACTTTATTTAAGTCTCCATCCAACTGCGTTTTTCCGTTTCTCCAACAAAATCCAAGATGGCCGCCAACATCCTATGTCGCTCTTTAGAGCTTGAAATTTTTCATGGATTTGTTTCATGTTTGGTTTAAGGAAAATACCTTACCCTGGGCGTGTGCTGATTAGTTTCTGGTGTGATTCTGATAATAATAACTCACATTTTTTTACGTTTCTGGATTTTAGCGGATATTTCAGTTTTGTTCATTTTGGCTATTCGTAATATAGCTATAGACCCCTGCTCGGATTATTTCTAAATATTTGCAGCAGGCATATTTGCCCTAGGGAATTTGCCCGGTATTTTTTTTGGTGTTTTGGCTTTGTTTTATGTTTGGTTTAAAGGAAAGACTTTACCCTGCTCATGTGCTGATTAGTTTTTGGTGTGATTCTGATAATAAAAAACGTTGATTTTTTTACGCTTCAAAACTTTAACACCAATTTTTACCAGTTTCGTTCATTTTAGCTATCTTCAAAATTTGGTAACATAGATATACACCCCTACTCAAATTATTTCTAAATATTTGCAGTATGCATATTGGCCCTAGGAAATTTGCCCGGTAATTTTTTTGCTGTCTTCAGCTTCTTTACCAAAATCCAAGATGACCGCCAAAATCCTATTCACTCTCTAGAGTTTCAACTGCTTCATGGATTTGTTTCGAGTTTGGTCCGTAGGAATAACCTTACCCTGGACATGTGCTGATTAGTTTTCGGTGTGATTATGATAATAAAATCTTAAATGTTTTTACGTTTTAGGATTTTAGCTGATATTTCAGTTTTACTCATTTTGGCCTTTATCAAAGTTTGGTAATATAGTTGTACAGCTCAAAATTTATCTTTTGGGTATCCTCACTGGCCCTGAGCAAATTGCCAAGAGGATTGTTTTTCTTTTTTCATTTTTTTTCAACAAAATTCAAGATGTATTGACCAACGAATCACATGATACTCTTAAGAGCTTAAACTGTTTCACCGATTTGTTCCAACGAAGCAGCTTATCCTGGCCATGTGTTGATTACATTTTGGTATGATTCTGACATCACATTTTTATGTGGTTTACATAAGAAAATGGTGACAGTACTGTATTTATCTATAATTAATGTATTTCGTTTGCTAAATTCATGTGGGGCGAGTGGAGACGCAAGCTTTGCCCCTCAGGCAAATCTAGTTTGTAAAATTTCGATCAAGACATGCCAATCTGGCAAGTTTATTGCTAACTATTCCTTCACATTGTCTTGTTTAACCTCTACAATGCTTAAATATTTTTTTATAAACCATGGAGCAAGGGTTTTTCTTCAATTTGAAATAATCACAAATGTTTTACTTAGCTCTTTCTGCTTCATTTGAATACATATGTTATGGGTCTACGGGTATTAGAAATATTTTACTCTTTCAGTGTGGGGATCGACTTTTGACGTCAGAATCTGACGTATACAGACGTCAGATTCTGACGTCTAAAATTGGTTCTCGCACTAACAGGGTTAATAACGTATAGAGCATGTACTTACAAATAAATAAATCAATGTTATATATAATTGTTTATTAAATCAAAGTAACACTAACGAGTTCAACGATAATGACACGAGACAAATGGTAATAATAAATATAAAAGCACTATGAGTGTTATGTATCATGAGAGACTTCTTTAACATCTGCTGGAATGACTTCTGTTGTTTTCACGTTTGCACTTTGCACGACGATTTTTGAACCAAACCTGAAAAGAGAAAAAGAAAATATTAATAAATATAAAGTAAATTCTATACTAAATGACACATGAATTATGATATACAGCTGCATTGACGAGAATGGTTACAAATGAATGTTGTATTATTTTGATTTTCAACTATTAGCTAACATACATAAATAAACATGAGCTGAACAGAATTTGAAGAGTCTAGGTATCGACAAAGAAAAACATGTCTAGATCATTAATTAATACCATTTAATTTCTAATTAAGAAAACTCACCCTAACGGTTTCATCTTTCAGGTCCATATTAATAGCGAGTTGTTCACGCATGTATACATCTGGGTATCTTTGTGTGCTGAACACAGTCTCAAGATCTTCAATCTGGTAAACAATATGAGTGATGGTTAGTACATCATTTTTTTAATTAAAAATTTGTATTTTTAATTTATCCACTCGTTGACATCAAAATATAACTATTATGTTATATTTATAGCTTGGTGTACGAGGCAGATCATTTTCACTTCTACTCATAATCTATTGGTAATGATGAAGATTAAGTTTAAAAAATTAAAGTGAATTATTTTAAAGCACTGCTTCGCTCTCATTTTGTGATATCCACATAGATTAATTTTCATTAAACTAGAATAATTACAGTTTATCTCACCTGTTTTTCTGTGAAGATCGTTCTTTGTTTTCTCGCCCTGGATACACATCTCTCTTCCTCCATCTCCTGCAGTGATGAGGGTTTGATAGATACACTCCTAGGCTTAGGCTCAGTGTAGACACTCCTAGGATTAGGCGCGGTGTATGCACTCCTAGGATCAGGCGCAGTGTAGACACTCATAGGCTTAGGCTCAGTGTAGGCACCCCTGGGATTAGGCTCAGTGTATGCACTCCTAGGATCAGGCGCAGTGTAGACACTCATAGGCTTAGGTGCAGTGTAGGCACTCCTGGGATTAGGCTCAGTGTATGCACTCCTAGGATCAGGCGCAGTGTAGACACTCATAGGCTTAGGTGCAGTGTAGGCACTTGATGTAGTGTTGTAATCTGCTATGGGTGATGTGTTGTTCTGGTGGTGCTGATATTCCCTTGGTGTTGAATGTCGTGTGTGAGTTGATATATGTGATTCGCGATTAGGTCGGAAGTAGGTGGGGCTTGCTGATGTAGGCGAGCTCATCCCATTCAGCGAGCTGTAGTAGGAGGGACTTGTTGATGTATGCGTGGTCAACCCATCCAGTGAGCTGCAGTGGGAGGGACTTGTTGATGTAGGCGTGGTCATCCCATCCAGTGAGCTGTAGTACGAGGGACTTGTTGATGTAGGCGTGGTCATCCCATCCAGTGAGCTGTAGTACGAGGGACTTGCTGATGTAGGCGTGTTCATCCTATCCAGTGAGCTGTAGTGGGAGGGACTTGTTGTTGTAGGCGTGGTAATCCCATCTAGTGAGCTGTAGTAGGAGGGGCTTGATGATATAGGTGCGGTCGGAGCATCATAGTAGGTGGGACTTGTTAAGCTTAGTGCAGGGCAATAGGTGGAGTTCACTGGTGTGGGCGTGGTCATAGTGGAACAGTGGGTGGAGCCCGTGGCAGTGGGTGTGTAAAATCCTAAAAAGTTTTCTGGAGCCTGTGCCACTGGAGTGATCAGAGAGTTATAGTATGTGGGGCTGGATGAGTCAGACTGGATGTTGGAGAAAGATGAATATCCTCCAGACTGAAGAGGAAACTCTGGGAGTGAAATATTAGATGTTGGTTTACTAAGAGGCTTAAGCTCTGTCAGTTGTTTATTACTTGGTGGTTGTAGCTCTGTCAGTTGTTCCTCACTTCTATCAGGACTACCTTGGCTGGAGGAAGGTGATAGATTATCAGCTCTTAGTGTGTCATCTACAGATGTCAGAAAGTTGTGAGATGGAGAACTGTTATAACTCGTGTTATCAGCGCCAGCAGCCTCCGTACCAAACATACCAGCCAACTTACTGTGCTGTAAATAAATAGAACGGAACATTTAGTAGGTGACTTCAATCGTGATACTGAACATATGAGTCTCTTTGAAGTACATGTATGAATGATATTCAACAGAGTTATCCTAATGTTATCTTTAAAAATATATATATAATTTTTTAACCATTGACATGATATCAATTTAAAGTCATTACTTGATGCGAAAGTGTTTTTATTATTGGCTATTCAACTATTAGTTTAATTTATAGAATCATGATAAAAACTATTTTAAATAATGCTATAATTAATTATTCTTAAACCTGTTCTGTACAACTTATAATATTTTAAGTTAAGTTATGTCATTGTACATCGCCTTGATCCACACTGTGGGATATATGCCTTATCAAAGAACCATTTATTATAATATATTATTATTAAAACTTACCTGATTATTATGAAAAGCCGTGAGTGGGGTGAAGTAATGGGAGGTATGTTGGTATTCTGTCATGGTTGGTGTGGTGTGTAACTGTTAATGATAATATATCCTTTCAAATCAATCCCAGGAACTGACAACGTTGATATTTAAGCAGAAATGACGCTGTAAGTTTGTTGTTGCCTTGTCACTGGTTGACCTGTTAAGATTAAGTATGTTCTGTTATGGGGGTTATCACCCTAATATACCCCTCTGTTAAGGGTAGCTACCCCTATTCACACATGAGGATATATACCAGAATGTAGGTGTGATAACAAACAGGCTGTGGGCACGTCGACGCTCTTGGTGTTAGATTAACTGGGCGGGGCGGATCACAGATTTTAACACCTGTCCTCGCTTCATGATCTTCTCCTATTCTTCTAGTCAATTTAACTGACATAACAGCCTCGTTCACACCTTGTCGACTCAGGAGTTTGTTCAGCTCATCGCGCTGTAGTCAATATAACTGACACAACAATAATTTGTGCTTAAACAAGCTGAAACTCAAAATTATTGCGTCTTTGAAATGTTAGCTCACTTTAAATTGTGACTTCCGCGATCAACAACATCAAGTGAGTTAAAAGCTAATCGCTTTTTTATACCAGAATTAAAGCAATTTAATATTACAGATTGAAGAAACTTTAACCTTCTGAAACAGGTAATAAAAATGTTCTTACTATAATATTAACGGTGCCTGGCCCTTAAAAAGTTAATAATTACAGTAATTTACTTAAATTAAACCCTTTGTGATCCAGTGGTATACAATACAGTGATTGTTATATTATTGTCACAATGCTCACCTCAATCGACAGAAAAATGGTTTACCCTTTCAGCCTGGGGATTGAGTTAATACGTCAGACTCTGAAGTCCACAGACTATGAATATGACTCAGAATATGTCTGAAGTCGGTACCCGTACTGTAAGAGTAACACATTCATTTTAGCCGTAGACCCATAACATAGGTATTCAAATAAAACAGAAAAGGCAAACTAAGACATTTATGATGATTTAAAATTGAAAAAACCCTTTGATCTCTTGATTTATATAAAAGTAATTCAGCGCCAGGTTAAGTGATATATAACAATAACACAGTGCGTCGTTCACACCTGATCGATTCAGGTGCTTGTTTAGCTCATCGCGTTATTGCCAATATAACTGACACAACGACAACACCTCATAAATTAACACTTGATCATGCTAAAATGCGATGTTATGGAATGATTGACATATTAGCTCAATTAAAGTTGTATTTCGCTGCCACGATCCACAACGTCAAGTGAGTATATAATTACTTAGATTTATCACGACTGATCGGTCGAGTTCAAGTATTTTCAAATATTACTACATGAAGACACTTTTCACGTTCAGAACCCGTTATTTATATATTAGAATTACTTTAGGGCTTGATTAGGATATGTGTAGTTGATTGGTGAAAAACAAATTTTGCTAATTCTAATAATTTCTTTAATCGCCACACAGCAGACGTTATTGCTTTATCAGTTGGAATCATATGAACTAGGAGCAAACACAAGACATTGACCCAATGCTGTCTTGATGTTGGGCTAGCGTCACAACCGGTGGGCCATCATTAGTTGGCATTGGTTCAACCTGCCACATTTGCTGGACACGCATCTGCGGATTGTCATTCCAGTCCGCCTTTAAATTTGTGCAAATAAAATATATTTATCAACTTTTAGATCCAAATTTCTATTGTAATTTGGTCTAATTATACATTTGAATCAAAGGAAGAATTATATTTGCATATGTTTATTTTTTAAATATTTACTCCTTCAAGCTGTAATTATGATTTTAGGTAAATTTGTTTTTACCTATAAAAATATCTTTTGACCTTAAATCATGTATTCGATAGGAAATATTTCAAAACACTTGGCCACCGAATTTTTACTTAATTTGGACTGACTTAAAGCTACTAAGTGAAACACACATTAAAATGGATAAAAGATTACTTAAACACAACTTGGTGATTCAAGCTTTAAGTGTGGCACGGACCTAAGTTGAAATGAAATAAATAAGATTTTAGGCCAACTTTGTGCACATATAGGCTAAACTGGGCCAGGAGAACCTCCTGAGGATGGTGAGATGACACTGCCCTCCAAACACATGATTCGAAATTCGAACCCTGGCGGTCTGAGGCCGAGCTCGCTACTTCTCGGTCACAGAGCCTCTCCATAATACTTAATCTTTACGAGTGAGCAGGGTTTCTTTGAAACTTGAATGCCAGAGTGGGGTTCGAGCCCACGTTCACGACTTTCCGAGCAGGCCGCTCTAACCATTGCATCAGGGCACCCGCTCGGACCTAAATACATCAGACTACCCTGACTGATTGATGTTTTATCTATTTCGAATCTATTAAAGGGCTTGTTGTATTAACTGAAAAAATATATAGTTAAACTATCAGCCAAAAACGTCTGCAATTTGGACTCAAAGTCGGTTCAGCGATTAACAGATCTTTTTTAATGGGAATAAAAGAACCAATATGCTAATTACGCAGACAAAAGTAAATAAGCTTCTTTGAGAAATGTGCTTTTCTCAGCGGAAACATTGGGCTCAATGTAGGCCTACAATATAGGCCTATTTACTAAACCATTTGATAGGAGAATGACGACTAAATAATTGATCTGTTGTAGATCTATATGTATAGATAGCAGTACAAAGTAAGTTATTTAAATGTAGAAACCTCTGCTCTGATTCGTCTGATAGACAATCGAAGTGAAATTCAACAATGTATTTTATTTTGAAAATGAAATGAAATGAATGGAGTTTTAGGTCACTTTTATGCACACTGGACCAGGCTGAACTGGACCAGGTGAAATGAATGATATGACACTGCCCTCCTGGTCCAGACACAGGAAACGGCTGTTTCCCACAAAGTTATGTTAAGTTCTTCCTGTTTTATTTTTAAGTTTAGTGATTTTTCAGACGCTATTGTTTTCAGACGAGGTAGGTCCTTACGCTGGATTTTAAAGATTTTTAATCAACCGATTTTCTCTTAGAGTTCGTGATTGTTTTCCTTCCAGTCTAATATTGCATATGTGGTACTATTCTGTTGTCGTGTTTGAAATAGTGTGATCCAAATACGTAAATTGGAATATTTTACGAACCTATCCATGTATCATGTATTACGTTTTATGTGCGATTGTATTGTTTTGACAAAAAATACATTCATACGTTTATGGGACTATAAATGAATCTATGTTTTATATTATATTTATATGCTGATATGGTAGCGTCGTGATTGAAATAATGTGATCTAAATACGTACATTGGAATATTTTACGCACCTTTCAATGTAAGTATTGCGTTTTATGTGCGATTCTATTGTTTTGACAAATAATACATTCATACGTTTATGGGACTATGAATGAATCTATGTTTTATATTATATTTTTACGCTGATATGGTGGCGTCTTACAAATATGGGGCACTTTTAAATTATTTTTCTTCTTTTTGCATCTGTTCATAACTTATATTTTGTTTATAATATATTTATCTTCTGTTTACATATGTATTATTACCTGTGTAAATGTCAAGATGTACTAATGTTACTTAAGTTTCTACAATTTTCCAGAGTGATTTTTTACCACTTACAAAAATGTGTTTTTTATCTGTGGTGGTTGGTGCGGGAAACTGGTTTTAATCTACTATAATGGCAATATCACTTATAACATTAAATTGATCTTAAGTATCCACATAATAACATGTGCTTTTAAAAAGCTTCCTATGGCAGTGTTAATTAAATTGATTTTAAGTGTAGCTATGATTAGATTATGGATATTTTAATTTATATATATATGCCATTTACAATATCACATTTTTTAGAAATGTATTTGTACAGTATTATTGAATGTATAACATGGCACATATTTAAAAAATAGCATTTTTGCTAATATGTATGCACTCTGTATAAATATATTTTAATAAATAAATGAATGAATAAATAAATAAATAGTTTACATCACATTCACGCACAAAATACAGGGACTACATACGCAATAACTATCCCCATACTAAAAACATATACATTATTCATATTGTGGCTCTGGGATAGCTCCTTTGTAGCGTGGTTGACTCAGAGCCCGGAAGTACCGAGTTTGAGTCCCGCTGCGGTCCATATATTTCCTTGCTGCACACATATGCAGGGTCTCAAACTGTTCAAATTCATGGGATAATGACAACCGAAACACATAACCGATTTGCGCCGCATCGAAAAAAACATCTAAAAGTAAATAAATAAAAATGACCAATATGTCATAGTTGACATGTAAATGGTCAATAAAAAATATAACAAAATGTTTAAAAATTATCCATATAAACGCTTTATATAAGTAAGAAATGAAATCTTGTAATTCTGCTGACGATTTAAATTATTTTACCTTTTGATTATTTCGATGTGTTTTTTTTGTGGGAGAAAGAAATACATATATTTTATTAGTCTCGTTTCACTGCATATATCGGTTTTAACACAGTGCTGTACAAAATACCAGAATAGTTATTATTATTGCTCTTGTATATATTCTATAGGTTCCTACACTTTCCAGAATGTTTTTTTTGCTACTCTTCAAAATAATATTTATGATAGCATTTTTTTTATCTGTGGTTTTGGTGCGGGAATATTTATGTATAATGTATGATATCACTAACAATTATATTTCGTATAACTCTTTCAGTTAATACTTGTACATTATATATATTATTATATTATGCACCGTATAGCATAATGACGCATACGTCTTCATAGACTTCCCGTCGTCAATCTATCTATTATATGGTTCAACAACATGATAGTTATAAGAGACCCATAGCGTATATCAGTATCACGCACGTTTAGTTGAAGAGCGATTAATCACTTTATTTTGCGTGTTATTGAAATGAAACTACGTGCTAAATTAGGCGACAAAACAGATGTAAGGTAAAATAAACTTTTTTCTAGCGCGTACAGTGCTTTCAAGTGCAGTTGATTTACTGCACAACCAATGCACAGCAAAAAATTGTTTAATTATGCCAAAGGGTGTGAACAAATGAAATTAATTGCGCTGCACAATGAAAAAATGAATCTATACATAGTGCCCTCATTTATGTTCATTGTGCAGAGGTTTTTTTTGGAGATCAAGTGTTGGTCATTATAATGGCCGGTTGGTTGGCGACTGTCTATCTGAGTGACTGACTTTTTGATCGATCAATTGATCAATCAAAATGTCAGTCAGTCAAATAGACAGTGACCAACCAACCATCCAGTCAACCAACCAGCTAAATCAATCAGCAAGACAATTGCGAGGTCAGCTGACATACAAATAAGTCAAATGTGACCGATTGTTACTTAGAATCAAATGGCAAAAACGAAACAGTAGTCTGGTTGTTGAAGGTGAGATAAGATTTATTTCAAGTTGCACAGCATAAAATATAAACATTAGCTCGAAAGAGCCTGAAGATGCGGTAAGTGAATATAACAATAAAAAAAAACAAATAAAACGGCAGGTTCTTAACATAAATAATAGACTAAGAGTTTTTAAAATACATGACAAGTCATAATACGCATGATAAGTCATTTAAGGCAAGTAAATGATTTGTTTTCTGAAGGGCGTGATCTTCTATAACCCCGTGTAAACAATCAGTAAACAATTTCCACGCATTGTTTGCGTTTACTACATGTTGACGTTGACTGATTTGTCAGTTCTCAATACTATGATTACTTGACGAGTACATCATACTATACTACAAGCATATCATTAAGCAGAAACATATGTTTTTGTGTTTGAAAACACGCAGCAAACATCATAGAACTTTTGCTTGTCTGGTGCTTTATGCATCTTTTTCAGAATATGGCCATCTCAATTGGAGACGAGACACAATACTATTCATTACTATTATAATGCACACAGCATTTCGTCCACATGGATATGAAAGGGGGAATCTGCCACTTTACAAAGTGGCAGATTCCCCCTTTCATTTCCAAAGGGACGATTTCTTCGTAATTTATGTTCATTGATTTATGCACGGTCGTTTTTTTATTTGATTTGATTTATTTCGGTAAACAGTACATGTATCCATGATTATAAAAAACAATCGGGGCCACCATACTGGTCACCAGGGATAAAAGACACTATAAAGGGTCTGGTGACCCTTATTTCCATAGTGGTCCCCAAAAAGTAGAGCAGATGGCGACTGGAAAGGTTTACAGAAAATTTTTATTGAAAATACTTGTAAAAAGTTTTTATAAAATAAATTATAAATAAGAAACATTTTTTTATGACCACAACATACACTTTTAGTCATAACATTATCACATAAATGACTAGACTAAGCTTTAATATATATATATAATTATTGAAAAATGTAAATACAACTCAGACAAACTAGTAATATAGAAAGTTTGAGTTGTATTCGCTAACTAGTCTATCTATGAGGTAAAGTCTCACAGCTTGTTTAAAAGATGCCAATGAGTTTAGTTTATTTATGTTCAAAGGCAGTTTATTCCATGATTTAATGCCATTTAATTTAAAAGCCTTAGATCCGTTTCTCCCAGTGGATGGCAGGGAGACAGACAACATTCTATGTCTTGTCTCAACATCATGCACCTGACTAACCATACCAAAACTCTCAGTAATATAACATGGCGCTCCGCCATGGACAATCCTGTGCATGATGCTGAGATTTATTATTTTTTGTTCTACTTTGACATCCACTGGAAGCCACTGCATCTTTAGAAAATGTGTGATGTCTAGATGTGTCCGGGAGGATAAATCAAGAGCAAACCGTATTGTTTTGTGTTGTAAAAATTGGAGCTAATGTTTCATAGTTTTTTGGAGGCCGCTATACCAGGCTCAACATGCACAGTCGAAATGGCAAAGAATTAGTGCTGATGTTAAGAATTTTCTAGATCTGGTGTTCAAATATTTTGCCTGTCTGTACAAAAATTTCAGACGCGAATTTCCCTTTTTCAAAATATTTTCAACAATAGCTGTGCCGCTAAGTGTTTGCTCTAGATCTACCCCGAGATACCTAATGACAGTCTTTGATGTAATTACATTGCAGGTTTGTCCAGCTAATTGCCACTTTAATTGTTATTGTTTCTCAGCGTGAGTTATCACACCTAGCTAAAGTATAGCACTGCGCCCCCCCCCCCCCCCCCCCTCACCCTTTGCTCCGTAGCGAGGTGTGACTAGATACCTGATAAACTGTCAATTGTTCTGTTTTTTAAAAAAAAACGGATAATAATTATACAATTTTGTTCCACATGTTACAATTTTTACGGGCCTTCAAGAAGTTTGACAACAGATGCTTGATCTTACTGGATCAAGTTATGGCTTTATAAGTGCCGGCGACGCTTTTTAAGTGGTTTTGAAATGCCCAAACCATCAACATAAGAAAAAACATTAACTCAACTTTACACAACTACATGAGACACACAAAATATCAAGTTGTCAAGATGCAATTACAACATCGACTATATTTATTGTAATTATTTTTTTCTGGTTAGACCTAATTAAAATATAAGTCTTATTAGAGACTTTATAATGTGACTAATATAGATATCTATCTATATCACACATGCGGCTTAAATACACTTTTCAGTGGAATAATGACGCATGAATAAAAAAGCAGCATACAAGTTGAAATATTAAGATTTATTTTGTATACACATAACATATAAGAGAAAATATTAATAATACAACAAATATCGCTGAGTGTGAAAATGGAATGACAGTTTTTAATTGATTGACTTAAAGAGTAGGTCTAAAATACAAGCACTGTAAAGAGTGTAGTTTTTCATGTATCAGAAACAAATATTTAACATCTTGTTTTCGCGCTTGGACTTCGCTCATCTGTTCTTGAACCAAACCTGCAAACAGAAAATAATATAGCATTAAAAATGTACATCTTTAATATTGTGAAAATATTGTGACAAATATTTCTATTTTTTATGTTGCAATATTTATCGTCATTGACTTTCACCACCTTTGTGTTTCTTCGAAATTTTATACATTTTGAGATGTAAATTATATTCATAATTCTCTTCTTAATATCAAAGCACATGTAAATAGTCTATTGTATGATATACTTACTTTAACAAATAAATTAGTTTGAGAAACTTCTAGCCTATACTCTCATGTTTTACATCTACATATTTCGTTAATAAAATTAGATTAATTTAGGATTTATCTCACCTATTTTAATGTGAAGATCGTCCTTTGGTTTCTAGCCCTGGATACAAATCTCTCTTCCTCCATCTCTTGCAGTGATGAGGGTTTGACAGACACACTCCTAGGATTAGGTGCAGTGTAGGCACTCCTAGGCTTAGGCACGGTGTAGACACTCCTAGGCTTGTGTGCGGTGTAGGCACTCCTGGCTTAGGTACGGTGTAGGCACTCCTGGCTTAGGTTCGGTGTAGGCACTCCTGGCTTAGGCACGGTGTAGGCACTCCTGGCTTAGGCACGGTGTAGGCACTCCTGGCTTAGGTTCGGTGTAGACACTCCTGGCTTAGGTTCGGTGTAGACACTCCTGGCTTAGGCACGGTGTAGGCACTCCTGGCTTAGGTTCGGTGTAGACACTCCTGGCTTAGGTTCGGTGTAGACACTCCTGGCTTAGGTGCAGTGTAGACACTTGATGTACAGTTGTAATCTGCTGTGGGTGATGTGTTGTTCTGCTGATACTGATATTTTGTGGGAGCAGAATGTTGTGTGTGAATTGATATAAGTGATTCACTATTAGATTTATACAGTGTACTAGAATCAGTAGCTACTGTATATATACTGTGACAATGGGCGAAGGTCTGACTTAGCCTTACATTGTGACGATGGGCTAGAGTCTGCTTCTGAAGTATACCCTCTATAAAGGGAACATACTTTTGGGCAACGGTGGAGGTGATGTAGAAAATGGATAATTGACAGAAGTGGGTGTGCTGTACTGAGAGTAGTCTGTATAGGGCGTGGTCATTCCATCCAGTGAGCTATAGTAGGAGGGACTTGTTGATGTGGGCGTTGTCATCTCATATAGTGAGCTGAAGTGGGAGGGGCTAGTTAATGTGGGTGAGCGTGAAATAATAGTAGATGTGGGTTCTATCAGATGCTTAAGTTCTGTCAGTTGTTTGTCGTTTGTATCTGAACTAGCTGGACTACCTTGACTGGAGGAAGGTGATAGATTATCAGCTCTTAGTGTGTCATCTACAGATGTCAGAAATCTCTTAGATGGAAAACTGGTATAATTCGCGTTTTCAGCGCTAGCAGCCTCTGTACCAAATATACCAACCAACTTACTGTACTGTAAACAAAAACAGAAAGATATTAGATTAAATGATTTAAATTGTGATAAATAATATATATAGCCCTTCCAGCTATAATAAACTTGGGAGTTGTACTTGTCCTTATTCATATTTCAACAATATTACAACCTAATAATACATGGATCGAAAAATGATAGAATATAACATAAACCAATTACGTGAAACAAAAGTTATTATTAAGCCGCAATCAAATGACAAAAGTATGGAATCAGAATAAACATAAATACTCTATTTTTTTACCTGATTGTTGTACAATCCCACCATTGAGTTGTAATAAGACCTCTGCTGGTATTCTGCCATAGCTGTATGGGGTGTAATTTATGATAATAGTCTTTCAATTCAGTCCTGCGAACTAACAATGATTGACATTAACAATATTTGATATTGTTGTAAGGTTGTTGTTATCTTATCACTGTACTGGTTGACCTGTGTAGATGTAGTATATTCTGCTCTCTGGGTCATCACCCTTATATACCCCTCTGTTTAGGGTAGTTACCCTTATTCACCCCTGAGTCCAGGTGTGATAACAAATGTGTTCATGAATCTTCTTCACCCCGGTGTTAGATTCCCAGCGTTTGTTGGGGGGGGGGGGGTCTAACAAAGTAGGGGCAGATCACAGATTTTAATTCGACATCTCCGTCTGGTCAGCGTGACTGACTTAGCTGCCTCGTTCACACCTTGTTGGGCCAGGAGTTTGTTCAGCTCTGGTCAATTTAACTGACATAACAATTAACTCCTGAACATATTAACCCTTAGACCGTTTAGCGCGACTATAGGCCTTTTTAATCCACTTCATTAGCAGTTATTGGGAACGACATGTCTTTTTGAACATCAAGATTTGCTAATGTTTGTTCTCAAATCAATCAAATATGAGTAATTTTTATCCACTTAAAGTTTCAAGTAGGTAACGAGACACAACTTAAAGTGGGTGAAAATTTAAATTTTCAATTCAGCGCTTTAAGGGTTAAAACGTCTACTTATTACAGCATTGAAATTTTACCTCACTTTTAAGTTGTGTCTGCCGCGATGAACTACAGCAAGTGAGTAAAAGTTAGTCGTATTTTAATAGTGTAATTTTGAGCATGACTAATTGAAGAAACTACAAACTTCAGAACCGATTTTTAAAATGGATTTTAAAGCTTTAGAAAGACAATGTGGTTGGAATTTAAATGTGTTAACATCATAACCAATAAGCTACCAATTGTGGATTGCTTGGTGATCGGCTGGTCACCCTTTACCCTTTGAGTTATCTTATTATTAAAACATCATTTTACATCCCTGAAAACAGACTTAATTTTCCTACAACTAGGGATTTCAGAATGCCGGATGCGCCTACGTCCATTGAGGTTCTTTTCCGTCCAACTCTAGGTCAGTCAGACGAGCTATCTGATTTACGTGGTCCCACAACACGACATCGCTGCACGTATGTCCTAGTGTATACAGCACCTGGTAGAGGCGGTCACCCATCCAATTATGGACCGGGCCCGGCGTTGCTTAACTTCAGTGATCGAGTATAGTCGTGCCTAGTCCTTAACCCTTAAAGTGCTGAAATAATTCTGCAAAATCCATGGGAACCAAAAAAGGTCCCCACGCTGAAGGAATCAAAAAAATCTAATGGTCGTAGACTCATAAATATAGGTATTCTGATAAAGTGATGTGATAATTTCAAATTGAACAAAAAAAATATATTTCGTTATTGTCAGGGTTGATAAAACAAGTAGCAAATTACTCTGTCCTGTTCAATTTGCATTCTACCCTTAAAGCGCTGAATTAATTTGAAAAAACATCGCAACCAAAGGGTTTTTTCACCTTGAAATCATCATAAATGTCTTAGTTAGCTTTTTATGATTCATTTAAATACCTATGTTATGGGTCTACGGCCATTATAAATATGTTTACTCTTAAAGTGCGGGGATCGACTTTAGTGGTCAGAATCTGACGTCTACAGACGTCAGATTCTGACCCATTCAGTGAGTGGACCGACTCCAGACGCAAGGATCTGACGTCTGTGGTCGTCAGATTCCGACGTCTAAAGTCGGTCCCCAAGCTGAATGAATTTAAAAAATATAATGCTCATAGACTCATAAATAGAGGTATTCTTATAAAGTGGTGTGATAATTTCAAATTAACCCTCTCAAGCCTGACTTTACACCGTCATCTTCATCCACTACAAGCCGCGAATTGCTGTCGCAATTCTCGACTTGTAGTGGTTGAAGATGATTTGATGAGGGTGAAAAAGTAAAGAAATTTTCTATGTATTGGTGAACCAGTTTCATGGAAACTTCTATTCTGAAAGGAAAATTAATCTGTTTTCAGGGATGTAAAATGTTGCTTTAATGCATCTTAGGGCTTAAAGGGTTAAGCAAAAACTATTTCGGTATTTTAAGGGTTTAGGTTAATAGAACAAGTATCAAATTACTCTGCTGCCAAATTGTCAGTAGAGTATTCGTAAAGAATAGAATTCTCTGAAATAGAATTGAATGTGATAAATTGAGCATATACTATCAAATATGATATCAATTTAAGTGAACATCTCCTTTATTTAATCTAGTTTCAAACTTACTGTAATCAGATACTGGCCTAGTAAGACAGCAAACCACACCCGCCTGCTTGCCTCAAGCTAATTAACCCTTAAAGTGCTAGATTAAATATTTTAAATGTTCACCCACTTGGGGTTATCTCTCACCAGCGCGACACACAACTTCAAGTGGCTGAGAAATTATTAATATTTAATTAATGTGATACCGAACATTTGCAAATCTTGCTGTTTAAACACACATTTTATTCTCAATAGGGCTGGGGCCCTAGTGTGATGGTTAGCACCGCTGCCTTTCACGCCAGAGTTCGGGGTTCGGTTCCCGGTCTCGGCGGTTTGAAAGAGACAAAAAATGTTTCTTCCCCATCAACGTGTGAAAGTCAGTATTGTGGGGAGCCTCCGTGACCGAGAGGTAGCGTGCTCGGCCTCAGACCGCGAGGGCTCGAATTTCGAATCCTATGTCTGGGATAAGTGTCATCTCAATCATCTCACCATCCGCAGGAGGTTCTCCTGGCCCAGTTTAGCCTATATGTGCACAAAGGTGGCCTAAAGCCCGATTCATTTCATTTTCATTCTCAATAACTGTGATGTGATCGGCTAATAAAATAGATTAAACACGAGTATTGTTGTAATTAGGTTTAAAATTACATTGAGCAATTTGATTGACTGAGAATCTAATCTAAGTTGTCAATTTAAAAAAAATAATCACATGCGGGTCTGGCTTTACAGATGTTAATTTGTGCCAGATGAAATCATCAGAATCATATCAGCGGAGCACTCTACCTTCCTTCAAAGAATGTACAGGGTAATAATTAAAATCTAATTTAACCCTTGTACTGCTATATATACGGTTTCAAGCATGTTTGAGATCAATAGAAATATCACTAAATTTGATAAAATATTTTTTGTAGATGCTCAGTTAGTCCAATAACTTAATATTGATTATGATTTTTCGTTATATGAAGTTGGATATTACACCAGTATTTCCAGCTTCGACTGAATGAAAAATAGAAAAAACATTTCAGGAGCACATGGGCTAATAGGGTCAACAAAGCTAATAGGGTCTCCAAGTCATGGGCTAATAGGGTCAACAAGGCTAATAGGGTCTCCAAGTCATTCTTGTATCATATTTATCGTACGTATTTATCGTACCTTTTTATTTTAACCCTTTAAGCCATCACGATGCATTAAAGCATCATTTTACATTCCTGAAAACAGACTTAATTGTTCTACAACTAAGGGTTTTCTAATGAAAATTTCCAAGAAACAGATTTGCCAATACATGATAATTTTCTTTAATTTTTCCCTCACTTCAAGTCATCTCTATCCACTACAATTCGAGAATTGCGACAGCAATTCGCGGCTTGTAGTGGATGAAGATTACAACGGTAAATTCGGGCTTGAAAGGGTTAAAGAGTAATGATTTGTAGTATCGACATATCTGGTATTTTTTATGGCAATGCCACTTAACATGATTTTAATTATGTATGTCATACCATGTATATTGTCATATGATTTAAACAAATTAACCATCTTGTATATTCATGTACATATAGATCATTTTTATGACTAATAAGTCTGTAATACTATTCCATTATGTCAATAAAACATCTGTCTGTCTGTCTGTCGTACTTAATCTAACCTACATGTTCTCTAATGTATATTTGCACACGTGCTGATCACAATAATAATGCATTTATTCAACTAATTGTATTATAGCGAGCAAGTTTCCATCTTTTCAGCTATGAATACACCTGGTTTGCTTTTTTTATTGCCAAATGTTTAGTGACAATACAACTCGCATCAATTTGAACAAAATTATTGAATAAATTGTTTGAATTGCGCAGCTGTATATAGCCGCATTAAACGGCAATTATTACAAATTAACGATATCCAGTTCTATATTGCTGGCACGTCAAATGAGAATTGGCAATAAAAAATGCGAGAAAATAATGATTAATAAACGTGTATTGGGTAATCTCCCATAGACTACCTGTATAATAACAGTATTAATTAAAAAAATTGTGGAAAATAAAATTTTAAAATTTGTATGTAGTTATATTTGAGTAGTTAATGTTAGTTTATTTTTCTGTCATAGTAGAAAAATGACGTCAGCCAAGCTGTTATCATCTGCTTCGTCCATCCCCCTTAAAGCTTATTTTTTGTGGCAATGCATGAAATAATATATATATAGCTGTAATCACTGAGATTCAAAAGAAAATTAATATGTTTGTTATAATTCTTTTGCTTTTTCCTTTTATCGGTTTAATTACTTGATAATTAGTTTTCATTAACTGAGATAACAAACAATTGTCTGATTTTTATCTAATTTTTCATCTATTTTTTGTTTATTGTTTGTTTTAGTTTGCTATTGGCGCATTCTTGTAATAATGGTATTTTATGTATCATTTTTCAGATATTTAGACTTGACTACAGCGAATATGCAGAATAAACACCCGAGTCTAGAGTATGTGAACGACAACCCCCAAAGACCAGAAGGTCGGACATTTTTAAGCTTTTTCAACTAAATCCAAGATGGCCGTCAAAATTCGATGTCGGTTTTAAGAGCTTGAACCGCTTTATGGATTTGTTTCATTTTTGGTTACACCCCTGCTCGGATTATTTCTAAATATTTGCAGCAGGCATATTTGTCCTAGGGAATTTGCCCCGTAATTTTTGTTGGTGTTTTGGATTTGTTTTATGTTTGGTTTAAAGGAAAGACCTTACCCTGCACATGTGCTGATTAGTTTTTGGTGTGATTCTGATAATGAACACCATTTTTTTAACAGTTTTGTTCATTTTAGCTATCTTTAAAATATGGTAACATAGATATACACCCTTGCTCAAATAATTTCTCAATATTTGCAGTATGCATATTGGCGCCCTAGGAGATTTGCCCGGTAATTTTTAGGATTTTAGCTGATATTTTTTCCAAGGAAGCAGCTTATCCTGGCCATACGTTTATTACATTTTGGTAAGATTCTGACACATCCATACATGCAAAATTGGTGACAGTACTGTATTTCTCTATAATTATTGTATTTTGTTTGCTAAATCTATGTGGGGCGGGTGGAGACGCAAGCTTTGCCCCTCAGGCAAATCTAGTTTGTAAAATATAGATCAAGACATCTGGCAAGTTTAATGCTAATTATTCCTTCCGATTGTCTTGTTTAACCTTTACAATACTTAAATATTTTTTATCAACCATGGTGCAAGGGTTTTTCTTCAATTTAAAGTTAATCAGATATGTCTTAGTTAGCTCTTTCTGCTTCATTTGTATACATATGTTATGGGTCTACGGGTATTAGAAATATTTTACTCTTTCAGTGTGGGGATCGACTTTTGACGTCAGAATCTGACGTCTACAGACGTCAGATTCTGACGTCTAAAATTGGTTCTCGCACTAACAGGGTTAATAACGTATAGAGCATGTACTTACAAATAAATAAATAAATCTTATATATAATTGTTTATTAAATCAAAGTAACACAGTAACGAGTTCAATGATAATGACACGAGAAATAAATTGTAATAATAAATATAAAAGCACTATGAGTGGAATGTATCATGAGAGACTTCTTTAACATCTGCTGGAATGACTTCTGTTGTTTTCACGTTTGCACTTTGCACGACGGTTTTTGAACCAAAATGTAAAGTAAATTCTATACTAAATGACACATGAATTATGATATACAGCTGCATTGACGAGAATGGTTACAAATAAACGTTGTATTATTTGGATTTTCAACTATTAGCTAACATACATAAATAAACATGAGCTGAACAGACTTTGAAGAGTCTAGGTATCGACGAAGAAACATGTACAGATCATTAATTAATAAAATTTAAATTCTAATTAAGAAAACTCACCCTAACGGTTTCATCTTTCAGGTCCATATTCATAGCGAGTTGTTCACGCATGTATACATCCGGGTATCTTTGTGTGCTGAACACAGTCTCAAGATCTTCAATCTGTTAAACAAGATGAGTGATGGTTAGTACATCATTTTTTAAATTAAAAATGTGTATTTTTAATTTATCCACTCGTTGACATCAAAATATAACTATTATGTTATATTTATAGCTTATAGTTATTGGCATCCATCTTGTTTTTGACCTCTAGATGACAGTGTAACGCGAAATTACCATGATGGAGCATTTCAATGAAATCAATTTAGTCCAAATTTAGGTATTGCATTATCTTTCAGGCTTAGGCTACTATTTCAAAACATGGAAAATAATAGTAATCGTTGGTGAAAGTAGATCATTTTCGTGATGGTTATTGACAACCATTTTGACTTTGACCTCTTGATGACCTTGACCTTGACAAACCATTTCATTTAAATCTACGCATATGACCTAGTCCTAAATGATGTTTTTAATTTGATTCTAGGATTACTATTTCATAACACGGACATTTATGGTGGTAGTTGGAGAAAATAGATCATTTTAAGGTCATTTTTGGCAGCTATCTTGTTTTTCACCTCCAAATGACCTTTAAGCACAAAATAAAACATTCCAAGGGAATCAGCGTGTTCAAATTAGTCAAAAAAGAGGTATTACAATAGATTCTAGGGCTAGTATGTCAAAAGTTAAAAAATCGGGATGCCCGACAGCGGCCATTTTGGATTTATGCAAATAAACAACAAACAGAATGTTTTTTTCGGTGGTTCCCCTTCCAATATTGATAATAGGTCGAAAACGGTTGTCCATGCCAAATTTGATGCTTGTATCACTTTTGTCACGATAATTTTGTTAAGCAACTGGACTAATAAAGGGAACATCAGACACAAAAAAATATCAAGTTGTCAAAATGCAATTACAATATTGACTACAATTACTATTATTCTTTTTTTTCTGGTTAGACATGCATCACTAGGTTAAGTAAAATGAAAGTCTTATTGGAGACTTTCTAATGTGACTAATATAGATATCTGTCTATATCGCACATGCGGCTTAAAAACATTTTTTCAGTGGAATAATGACGCATGAATCAAACAGCAGCGTAAAAGTTGAAATAGTAAGATTTATTTTGTATAAACATAACATATAACAGACAAAAATAATAATACAACAAATATTGCTGAGTGTGAAAATTGAATGACAGTTTTTAATTGATTGACTTAAAGAGTAGGTCTAAAATACAAGCACTGTAAAGAGTGTGGTTTTTCATGTATCAGAAACAAATATTATCAGTAACTACTGTGTAACATACTTTGCCAATGGGCGAAGGTCTGACTTAGCCTTATATTGTGAGGATGGGCTAGAGTCTGCTTCTGAAGTATAGGCGCTGTTAAGGGAACACACTTTTGGGCAACGGTGGAGGTGATGTAGAAAATGAATAATTGACAGAAGTGGGTGTAGAGTACTGAGAGTAGTCTGTATAAGGCGTGGTCATCCCATCCAGTGAGCTGTAGTAGGAGGGGCTTGCTGATGTAGGCGTGGTCATCCCATATAGTGAGCTGTAGTAGGAGGGGCTTGTTGATGTGGGTGGGCGTGAAATATTAGATGTAGGTTTTGTCAGTTGTTTGTCGTTTCTATCTGAACTAGCTGGACTACCTTGACTGGAGGAAGGTGATAGATTATCAGCTCTTAGTGTGTCATCTACAGACGTCAGAAATCTCCTTGATGGAAAACTGTTATAATTCGCGTTTTCAGCGCTAGCAGCCTCCGTACCAAACATAGTAACCAGCTTACTGCACTGTAAAATAAACAGAAACATATTATATTAAGTGATTTAAATCGTCATAAATAAAATATATAGCCCTTCCAGCTGTAATAAACTTAGGAGTTGTACTTGTCCTTATTCATATTTCAACAATATTACAACCTAATAATACATGGATCGAAAAATGATAAAATATAACATCAACTAATTACGTGAAACAAAAGTTATTATTAAGCCGCAATCAACTGACAAAAGTATGCCTAATTATAGAATCAGAATAAACATAAATACTCTATTTTTACCTGATTGTTGTACAATCCCACCATTGAGTTGTAATAAGAGCTCTGCTGGTATTCCGCCATAGCTGTATGATATGTGATTTATGATTATATTCTTTCAACTCAGTCCTGAGAACTAACGTTGATTGACATTAAGTACAATGTTTGATATTGTTGTAAGTTTGTTGTTATCTTGTCACGGTAGACGTTGACCTGTTGAGATAAAGTATGCTCTGCTCTTAGGGTCGTCACCCTTATATACCCCTCGGTTTATTATAGTCACAACATATTTACCCCTGAGCCCAGGTGTGATAACAAATGTGCTCATAAACCAGCTGCAACCCTGGTGTTAGATTCACATAGTTTTTTTTGAGGGGGGGGGGACAAAGACGGGCAGATCACAGATTTTAATTATCTGATCTCCGTCTGGTCAGCTTAGCTGCCATAACTGCCTCGTTTACACATTGCTCACACCTTGTCGACTTAGGAGTTTGTTCAGCTCAGCGCCCCCTAGTCAATTTAACTGACACTACAATTACCTCCTGAACATATTAACCCTTACAACGTTAAGCGCCACTATAGTCCTTTTTAATTCGTTTCATTAGCAGTTATCGGGAACGAAATGTGTTTTTGAACATCAAGATCTGCAAATGTTTGGTCTCAAATTAAACAAATATAAGTAATTTTTACCCACTTAAAGTTGTCGATCGCGGTAGCGAGACACAACTTCAAGTGGGTTTAATTTTGAATTTTCGTTTTAAAACGTCTAATTATTACAACGTCTAATTATAACATCAAGTGAGTTAAAGTTAGTCGTATTTTTATGGTATAATTTATGTATATTTAAGCATGACTAATTGATGAAACTCTAACCGTCAGAACCGATCATTTAAATTGACTATTAAGCTTTTGTTTGGAATGAAAGACAATGTGGATGGATTTGAAATGTGCGTACATCAATTTTGATGGGCAGGGATTTCCTAATCAATTAACAACCGATTTGCAACCGTTGTTCAAAGGCTATTTTCTAGTCTAATCAACAAATTCACAAAATTAGAAGTATTTCAAAAGTTAGATCATTTGACAAGTCATTAAATCCTAGGTTTCAACAAAATTGGTTAAATAGGTTCATAGAGGGATGTCATAAATTGCAATTTATTACATGACAACTGGTGTAACTAAATATTGCAAATACTGCAAATAATTTCACAAAATGCTCAGGGTTGTTGGTATTGCTTAGAAAAATTGAGCTTGCAAAATATCATAAAACTTGGTTGATAAACTTGCGCAACACGAAAAACATGCGCTATGAATAATTACTTTTGAAAAATACACATCTTTGAAATATAATTATTTGATTAATAGAGCATCTATTATCAAATATGATAACAGACAGGCAGGCAGGCAGATATTTTATTGACAGAAATAAAAGTCATTACAGACTTATTTGTCATAGTAATAAGAGAGATATATGTACATGTATATACAAGAATGTTAGTTTGTTAAAATCATATATGACAACATACATGGTATGACAAACAACTGAAATCATGTTAGGTGGCATTGCCATAATAAAAACTGGGTATTTCGGTAATATTAATGACTACTTCTTCAAATAAAATTTAAAGGCATAGACAAGATAACACGGGGGTCTATCATCCAAATTTAGGTATTGCATTATCTTTCAGGCTTAGGCTACCATTTCAAAACATGGAAATTAATATTAATCGTTGGTGAAAGTAGATCATTTTCGTGATGTTTATTGACAACCATTTTGACTTTGCCCTCTTGATGACCTTGACCTTGACAAACCATTTCATTTAAATCTACGCATATGACCTAGTCCTAAATAATGTTTTTAATTAGATTCTAGGATTTTCATAACACGGACATTTATGGTGGTAGTTGGAGAAAATAGATCATTTTAAGGTCATTTTTGGCAGCCATCTTGTTTTTCACCTCCAAATGACCTTTAAACATAAATCAGCGTGTTCAAATTAGTAAAAAAATAGGTATTACATTTGATTCTAGGGCTAGTATGTCAAAAGTTAAAAAATCGAGATGCCTGACAGCGGCCATTTTGAATTTATGCAAATAAACAACAAACAGAATGTTTTTTTCGGTGGCTCCCCTTCCAATATTGATAATAGGTCGAAACCGTTTGTCCATGCCAAATTTGATGCTTGTATCACTTTTGTCACGATAATTTTGTTAAGCAACTGGACTAATGAAGGGAACATCAGACACAAACAAATATCAAGTTGTCAAAATGCAATTACAACATTACAATTACTATTATTCTTTTTTTTCTGGTTAGACATGCATCACTAGGTTAAATAAAATGAAAGTCTTATTGGAGAATTTCTAATGTGACTAATATAGATATCTGTCTATATCGCACATGCGGCTAGAAAACATTTTTTCAGTGGAATAATGACGCATGAATCAAACAGCAGCATAAAAGTTGAAATAGTAAGATTTATTTTGTATAAACATAACATATAACAGACAAAAATAATAATACAACAAATATCGCTGAGTGTGAAAATTGAATGACAGTTTTTAATTGATTGACTTGAAGAGTAGGTCTAAAATACAAGCACTGTAAAGAGTGTAGTTTTTCATGTATCAGAAACAAATATAATCAGTAACTACTGTGTAACATACTTTGCCAATGGGCGAAGGTCTGACTTAGCCTTAATTGTGAGGATGGGCTAGAGTCTGCTTCTGAAGTATAGGCGCTATTAAGGGAACACACTTTTGGGCAACGGTGGAGGTGATGTAGAAAATGAATAATTGACAGAAGTGGGTGTAGAGTACTGAGAGTAGTCTGTATAAGGCGTGGTCATCCCATCCAGTGAGCTGTAGTAGGAGGGGCTTGCTGATGTAGGCGTGGTCATCCCATATAGTGAGCTGTAGTAGGAGGGGCTTGTTGATGTGGGTGAGCGTGAAATATTAGATGTAGGTTCTGTCAGTTGTTTGTCGTTTCTATCTGAACTAGCTGGACTACCTTGACTGGAGGAAGGTGATAAATTATCAGCTCTTAGTGTGTCATCTACAGACGTCAGAAATCTCCTTGATGGAAAACTGCTATAATTCGCGTTTTCAGCGCTAGCAGCCTCCATACCAAACATACCAACCAACTTACTGTACTGAAAAAAAAACAGAAAAATATTATATTAAGTGATTTAAATCGTCATAAATAAAATCTGTAGCCCTTCCAGCTATAATAAACTTGGGAGTTGTACTTGTCCTTACTCATATTTCAACAATATTACAACCTAATAATACATGGATCGAAAAATGATAAAATATAACATCAACTAATTACGTGAAACAAAAGTTATTATTAAGCCGCAATCAACTGACAAAAGTATGCCTAATTATAGAATCAGAATAAACATAAATACTCTATTTTTACCTGATTGTTGTACAATCCCACCATTGAGTTGTAATAAGAGCTCTGCTGGTATTCTGCCATAGCTGTATGATATGTGATTTATGATTATATTCTTTCAACTCAGTCCTGAGAACTAACGATGATTGACATTAAGTACAATGTTTGATATTGTTGTAAGTTTGTTGTTATCTTGTCACGGTAGACGTTGACCTGTTGAGATTAAGTATGCTCTGCTCTTAGGGTCGTCACCCTTAAATACCCCTCTGTTTATTATAGTCACAACATATTTACCCCTGAGCCCAGGTGTGATAACTAATGTGCTCATAAACCTGCTGCAACCCTGGTGTTAGATTCACAGAGTTTTTTTTTTGAGGGGGGGGGGAAAGACGGGCAGATCACAGATTTTAATTATCTGATCTCCGTCTGGTCAGCTTAGCTGCCATAACTGCCTCGTTTACACATTGCTCACACCTTGCCGACTCAGGAGTTTGTTTAGCTCATCGCCCCCTAGTCAATTTAACTGACACTACAATTACCTCCTGAACATATTAACCCTTACAACGTTAAGCGCCACTATAGTCCTTTTTAATTCGTTTCATTAGCAGTTATCGGGAACGAAATGTGTTTTTGAACATCAAGATCTGCAAATGGTTGGTCTCAAATTAAACAAATATAAGTAATTTTTACCCACTTAAAGTTGGCGATCGCGGTAGCGAGACACAATTTCAAGTGGGATTAAAATTTAAATTTTCGTTTTAAGGGTTAAAACGTCTAATTATTACAGCAAGTGAGTTAAAGTTAGTCGTATTTTTATAGTATAATTTAAGTAATTTTAAGCATGACTAATTGAAGAAACTCCAACCTTCAGAACCGATTATTTAAATTGACTTTAAAGCTTTTGTTTGGAATGAAAGACAATGTGGTTGGATTTTAAATGTGTGTACATCAATTTTGATGGGCAGGGATTTCTTAATCAATTAACAACCGATTTTCAACCGATGTTCAAAGGCTATTTTCTAGTCTAATCAAGTATTTCAAAAGTTAGATCATTTGACAAGTCAATAAATCCTAGGTTTCAACAAAATTGGTTAAATAGGTTCATAGAGGGAAGTCATAAATTGCAATTTATTACATGACAACTGGTGTAACTAAATATTGCAAATACTGCAAATAATTTCACAAAATGCTCAGGGTTGTTGGTATTGCTTAGAAAAATTGCTCTTGCGAAATATCATAAAACTTGGTTGATAAACTTTCGCAACACGAAAAACATGCGCTACTGGATAATTATGTTTGAAGAATACAAATCTTTGAAATATAATTATTTGAATAATAGAGCATCAATTATCAGATATGATAGCAATTTCTGTTAACATTTGTTATTAAATTTAATCTAGTTTCAAAATTGCTGAAATCAGATACAGGTCTAGAAAGACATATGATAATTTGTCAGCTGGAGTTATCAGAGCCCAACGCAGCATATCACACCCGGCAGCTTCACAAACGGTAATTAACCATTAAAGCCCCAAATTCAATAATTATTTTTTTTACCTACTTGAAGTTGTGTGTCGCTAACGCGGCGACACTGGCTAAAAATTACTCATATTTGTTTAATTTGAGACCAAACATTTACAAATCTTGCTGTTTAAACACACATTTCATTCTCAATAACTGTGATTTGATCAGCTGATAAAACGGGTTTAAACGACTATAGTATTCTTGAGATATTATTTTTTCTGGATTTTTCCGTGGTTTTGCTAATTATGGATACTAATTAGGTGTTAATCAGGTGCTAATCGTGTCAGAATTGACTGCGCTATATCAGGATCAAAAGAGTACATGTTACTGATCATCTGGGCAAAAAATTGTAATTTCTTCCAAAAGTGCACACACTCGCTCTATTTCGACCCTAACAGCCTGGACTACAAAGATCTGATCGACTTATAAAACGGGTTAAAACGACTATAGTAGTGATTAGCGATTAAAGGGTGAATTAAATTGAATAATTTGATTGGCTGAGAATATACCACCAAATATGTTCCAAGCAAGCCTAAATCAGCTACCGGGTCTGGCGATACAGATGTTAAAGGTGATCTATCACCCCTTATATGGTATGAATAATTATGTCCTTATATGGGGTGATGTGACCCTCTCATGATAGCCAATCACCCCATATATGGGGTGATTGGCTATCATGCGACTCTCTCAGATGGTCACATGATAGCCAATCACCCCATGTAAGGAAACACTTGTGCCCCATCTTGTGGCAACTTTGATTTATTTGTCACAAATTTATTCATACTATATAAGGGGTGATATGTCACCTTTAATGTGTGCCAGGTGAAATCATCAGAATCATAAACAGCGTAGCACAACACCCACCTTCTAAGAATGTACAAAATGTAATTATAAACACGAATTAACCCTTGCGCTGCTAGGACCGTATATGTAAGGTTTCAAGCATGTTTTAGATCAATGGAAATATTACTAAAGTTGAAAAAATTCTATTGGTAGATGCTCAGTTAATACAATAATTCAATATTGGAGATGTCTATTTTTCATAAATATTAATATTTTTTATTCATTTGAAATTGCGTTAGCCATTCCAGCTTCAATTGAATGAAATATGGAAACAAACAGTTCAGCAAAGATTAATAGTATCATATTTATCGTACTGAATCTGACCTATATGTCCTCTATTATATAGTTGATCATCACAATAAAAATGCATTTCTTCAACTAATTGTATCATATGGAGCAAGTTTCCATTAATTTCAGCTATAAATACACCTGGTTTGATTTTTGTAATTGCCATATGTTTAATGACAGTGTCTCGCAGAAGTCGCAACAATTTGAACAAAATATGATATTGATATAAATAATGATATTTTATGTGTGGCTTCTTTCGAATTATTAGACGTGACTACAGCAAATATGCAGAATAAACACTAGAGTCCAGGTGTGTGAACGACAACCCCCAAAGACCAGAGGGTGTGATTGACAATGTATGTTAATGTTACGTCAGTTATAGTGACCAGAGAGATGAGTTGTAAACTATTAACTCCTGAACTTGAAGTTGTGTCTCGCTACCGCGACCCACAACTTCCGTTTCTTCAACAAAATCCAAGATAGCCGCCAACATCCTATGTCGCTCTTTAGAGCTTGAACTTCTTCATGGATTTGTTTCATGTTTGGTTTAAGGAAAATACCTTACCCTGGGCGTGTGCTGATTAGTTCCTGGTGTGATACTGATAATAATAACTCACATTTTTTTACGTTTCTGGATTCTAGCGGATATTTCAGTTTTGTTCATTTTGGCTATCATCAAAATTTCGTAATAGAGGGATTCTATAATTTTAGGCACCAGTGATGATATTTTCCTTGATATATGAGATTGTCTGGATATTGTCAAAAATTTAAACACATGTCAACTCAGCTTTGTTTATTGACATAGCGTTGTCAGCAGAGCTTAATTTCACTTTTAAATGATTATTTTTATCAATTTAAATTTTTCTTACCGTTATGGAGAGACTAATTTACCGTTATGGAGAGACCAATTTATGTTACGGAGTAATCTTCAAACTTAAATTTCTCAGTCACCCTTCTACAAAAGTATACAATATTTAACAAGTAGTTGAACATGGTTATTATAATGTTGATCACTTAATTCAGAAAAAATCACTTTATGACAATAACCCTTAAATAATGAAATAAGAATTTCTCTCCATTACGATTATTGTCGTTATGGAGAGTATTAATAACGAACATTGTCTCTCCATAACGACAATTATTTCTGTTATGGAGTGACAATAAACAAATACTAAATATCAATGCTAACACAATTTAAAAGACAAAAAGAAAAGTTGCTATTTCAACAAGTATCACTAGTTGGGTAAAATACCAAATTCATAAAGGTTTATAGCTATTTTTAAATGAGTAAAAGGGTAATTAGTGACTACTTTTTCTCTCCATAACGTTTTTATTTTTGTTATGGAGAGACAGAAAATACGCGTTACAGAGAGACGTTTTTTTTAATAACTCGTGCATAGCATCTATGTATTATGCTATACTATGATTATTTTTGTTTTTTTCAAATGAGGTTGTAGTAGGCTTGGAGGTTGTAGGGTGCTTAAAAATTTAATTGCAGTATTTATGTGTGAAAAATCGCGTTACGGAGAGACGTTGAATTAAAATACTCACCCAAAGACTTGCACAAACCTTACATTATTTCTAAACAAAAACACATTTATTATACTTTTGTTTCACGATTCACTGCATGAAGGTCTCGCACAACTCTTTGGCACCAGACAAGTGATATTTTGGTCAGAAAAAGTATAGAAATTACCTGAAAACTATAAGCGTTACGGAGAGTCGCTGCAACGTGGGACAGACATAAATTGCATAAAAAGTGGTAAAAAATTAAAATTATTTAAAAAACTTGTATATGATCTTATAGATAGTGTTGTGCACTAAAATTATATCAGAAACAAATATAATATATTATAGAGGAAGTCTAGAATAAATCGCCTGTTTATGTGGAATTTAGAATGTGGGACAAGGCTTTTTGGCTAAAATTGGCTAAATTTACACAATATTTCTTACAAAAAACACATTTATGTTAGAATTTTTTGAGCTGTAATATTACTATATTGTAAAATAAAGGTCATTCATTGCATTTATGTAATCAAATTAAATCAAAATATCTAATAATAAATATTACAAGGTGCGGACAGTGCTGGTGCTTAAAATTATAGAATCCCTCAATATGGCTATAGACCCCTGCTCGGATTATTTCTAAATATTTGCAGCAGGCATATTTGTCCTAGGGAATTTGCCCGGTATTTTTTTGGTGTTTTGGATTTGTTTTATGTTTGGTTTGAAGGAAAGACCTTACCCTGCTCATATGCTGATTAGTTTTTGGTGTGATTCTGATAATTAAAAACGTTGATTTTTTTACGCTTAAAAACTTTAACACCAATTTTTTTACCAGTTTCGTTCATTTTAGCTATCTTCAAAATTTGGTAACATAGATATACACCCCTACTCAAATTATTTGTAAATATTTGCAGTATGCATATTGGCCCTAGGAAATTTGCCCGGTAATTTTTTTTTGCTGTCTTCAGCTTCTTTAACAAAATCCAAGATGACCGCCAAAATCCTATTCACTCTCTAGAGTTTCAACGGCTTCATGGATTTGTTTCGAGTTTGGTCCAAAGGAATAACCTTACCCTGGACATGTGCTGAGTAGTTTTCGGTGTGATTATGATAATAAAATCTTAAATATTTTTACGTTTTTGGATTTTAGCTGATATTTCAGTTTTACTCATTTTGGCCTTTATCAAAGTTTGGTAATATAGTTGTACAGCTCAAAATAATTTTATCTTTTGGGTATTATACTGGCCCTGAGAAAATTGCCAAGAGGATTGTTTTTCTTTTTTCATTTTTTTTTAACAAAATTCAAGATGTATTGACCAACGAATCACATGATACTCTTAAGAGCTTAAACTGTTTCACCGATTTGTTGCTAGGAAGCAGCTTATCCTGGCCATGTGTTGATTACATTTTGGTATGATTCTGACATCACATTTTTATGTGGTTTACATAAAAAAATGGTGACAGTACTGTATTTATCTATAATTAATGTATTTCGTTTGCTAAATCTATGTGGGGCGAGTGGAGACGCGAGCTTTGCCCCTCAGGCAAATCTAGTTTGTAAAATTTCGATCAAGATATGCCAATCTGGCAAGTTTATTGCTAACTATTCCTTTACATTGTCTTGTTTAACCTCTACAATGCTTAAATATTTTTTTATAAACCATGGAGCAAGGGTTTTTCTTCAATTTGAAAAAATCACAAATGTCTTACTTAGCTCTTTCTGCTTCATTTGAATACATATGTTATGGGTATACGGGTATTAGAAATATTTTACTCTTTTAGTGTGGGGATCGACTTTTGACGTCAGAATCTGACGTCTACAGACGTCAGATTCTGACGTCTAAAATTGGTTCTCGCACTAACAGGGTTAATAACGCATAGAGCATATACTTACAAATAAATAAATCAATGTTATATATAATTGTTTATTAAAACAAAGTAACACAGTAACGAGTTCAATGATAATGACACGAGACAAATGGTAATAATAAATATAAAAGCACTATGCGTGTTATGTATCATGAGAGACTTCTTTAACATCTGCTGGAATGACTTCTGTTGCTTTCACCTTTGCACTTTGCACGACGGTTTTTGAACCAAACCTGGAAAGAGAAAAAGAAAATATTAATAAATATACAGTAAATGCTATACTAAATGACACATGAATTATGATATACAGTTGCATTGACGAGAAGGTTTACAAATAAACATTGTATTATTTTGATTTTCAACTATTAGCTAACATACATAAATAAACATGAGCTGAACAGAATTTGAAGAGTCTAGGTATCGACAAAGAAAAACATGTCTAGATCATTAATTAATAACATTTAACTCCTAATTAAGAAAACTCACCCTAACGGTTTCATCTTTCAGGTCCATTTTCATAGCGAGTTGTTCACGTATGTAAACATCCGGGTATTTTTGTGTGCTGAACACAGTCTCAAGATCTTCAATCTGGTAAACAAGATGAGTTATGGTTAGTGCATCATTTTTAAATTTAAAATATGTTTTTTTTAATTTATCTATTCGTTGACGTCAAAATATAATTATTATGGTATATTTATAGCTTGGTGTACGGGGCAAATTATTTTCACTTCTACTTATAATCAATTGTTAATTATGAAGATTGAATTTAAAGAATAAAAATAATTATTTTAAAACACTACATCGCTGTTATTTTGTGATATCTACATAGATTAATTTTCATTAAACTAGAAAAAATACAGTTTATCTCACCTGTTTTTCTGTAAAGATTGTCCTTTGTTTTCTAGCCCTGGATACAGATCTTTCCTCCTCCATCTCCTGCAGTGATGAGGGTTTGACAGACACACTCCTAGGCTTAGGTGCAGTGTAGGCACTCCTAGGATTAGGCGCGGTGTAGGCACTCCTAGGATTAGGTGCAGTGTAAGCACTCCTCGGATTAGGCGCGGTGTAAACACTTGATATAGTGTTGTAATCTGCTGTGGGTGATGTGTTGTTCTGGTTCTGGTGGTGCTGATATTCCCTTGGTGTTGCATTTTGTGTGCGAGTTGATATATGTGATTCGCTATTAGGTCGGTAGTAGGAGTGGCTTGCTGATGTAGGCGTGGTCATCTCATTCAGTGAGCTGTAGAAGGAGGGGCTTGCTGATGTAGGCGTGGTCATCCCATTCAGTGTGCTGTAGTAGGTGGGGCTTGCTGATGTAGGCGTGGTCATCCCATCCAGTGAGCTGCAGTAGGAGGCGCTTGATGATGAGGGCGTGGTCATCCCATCCATTGAGTTGTAGTAGGTGGGGCATGATAATGTGGGTGTGGTCGAAGCGTCATAGTAGGTGGGGCTTGTGGATCTTAGGGCAGGGCAATAGGTGGAGTTCACTGGTGTGGGCGTGGTCATAGTGGAATAGTAGGTGGAGATTCGTGCAGTGGGCGTGTACGATCCTGAGAAGTTTTCTGGAGCCTGTGCCACTGGAGTGATCAGAGAGTTATAGTATGTGGGGCTGGATGAGTCAGACTTGATGCTGGAGAAAGATGAATATCCTCCAGACGCAACAGGAAACTCTGAGAGTGAAATATTAGATGCAGGTTTTCTCAGAGGCTTTAGTTCTGTCAGTTTACTGTCTCTTCCAGATGGACTTGGTGGTTGGAGTTTTGTTAGCTGGTTCTCGCTTCTAGCTGGACTACCTTGACTGGAGGAAGGTGATAGATTATCAGCTCTTAGTGTGTCATCTACAGATGTCAGAAAGTTGTGAGATGGAGAACTGTTATAACTCGTGTTATCAGCGGCAGCAGCCTCCGTACCAAACATGCCAGCCAACTTACTGTGCTGTAAAATAAATGATACATTACATTAAATAGGTGATTTAAACTATGATACATCAATTGTAGGGATTTTTTTTTTTTTGTGCTTTGGTATTTAATAAATAAATATGATAAACGTATAATGTAATCACTTGATGCAAAAGACCTTCTTAGCTTCTATCAAATAATAAATAATAAAACAGTAATAATTATAGAATCATAATAGCAATAAATACTATATTATTTACCTGACTGCTGTACAATCCCATCATTGGGTTGAAGTAATGCGAGTTATGATGGTATTCTGCCATAGCTGTATGGTGTATAATTTATGATAATATTATTGTACCTCGGTCCTCTAGGAACTAATGATAATTGATATTAAGCACAATGTTTACTATTGTTCTTCGTAGTTTTCTTGCTATCTTGTTATAGCATGACCTGTTGAGATGTTCTGCTGTCGGGGTTATCACCCTTATATACCCCTCGGTTTAGGGTAGTTACCCCTATTCACCCCTGGAGCCAATCTGAAACAGGTACATAGGTGTGATAACAAACAGGTTGTGATGGGGAGGGGGGTAGGTAGGAACTGACTTCAACTTTAGTTGTTTGATTCACCGCGTTCGAATGGGGAGGGGGGGGGGGTAATCAAGGTGGGGCAGATCACAAATCTAAGTGTTTATTCACGTCCCATGATCTTCTTCTGGTCAGCTTAACTGCCATAACCCTAACACAGTGCGACGTTCACATCTTGTCAACTCAGGAGTTTGTTCAGCTCATCCCGCTGTAGTCAATATAACTGACACAACAATTACACCTAATTTAATTCCTTAACGGTAACACTTAATTTAACTATTAAACCAGTTAGCCCTTTAACTTTTATTAGCACATTACGAGCCACATTTTAAATATATTAAAGATAAAATGTGACGTCAACCAGCAAGATTTGAAAAGAGTTGACCTCTTTTTTGTCAAATCTGAATAATTTTCACTCACTTGAAGTTGTGGATCGCGTCAGCGAGACACAACTTCAAGTGGGCAAAATTCAAATTTAATAATTTGGCGGTTAAAGGGTTAAAGTGGATATTATTGCGCCATCTGAATTTTAACTCACTTAAAGTTTGTCAAACTGACATAATAAGCAAATCAAATCAAATTTATTTGCACAACAATTAACATTGTATCGGCAAAATCACATACATTTACATGTACTAAAAACATATGATATAGTCATATTACAAATACATGGTTATATAATATAAAATATCATTAAAAAAAGTCTGTATACATTTACATGTACTAAAAACATATTATATATACATATAGACATATTACAAATACATGGATAAAATAAAATATCATTCAAAGAAGTCTGTCCACGATATGGATCACATCACTTTTGTCAATAAATCTTTCCTACATTGGGGTCCTAAATTGTAGAACAGTTTTTTATTTTCTGAATTAAATAGGGTTATCAATTTGTCACAGAGGTTATATTCGAGTTGGAAAAAATATATTTCGTTTCGTATGTCATCGTACGTAGGGCATTCTATCACGAAAGGTATTTCGTCTTCTACTTTCGTCGTACATTGATAACAGCACCGTTCACAAGCGGGTGTGAGTTCGGGGCGCGTTCTTCTTCCCTTTTTGATCTCTGGGTCGTGCGAGCTTAATCTTATTTGGGCTATAGAACGTTTAATGGAATATGAAAAAAACCCAGAATAATTCTGATTTCAGTCGTTTCGCCTATTTTGTGAATATAGTCTTCGGTGTGAATATTATGATCTTAAACATTCTAAAAAAGTGCGATATAACTCACTTGATGTTGTTAAATATGTAATCTTTTTAAATCTGGCTATTTAAAGACACCTTTTGACTTCAAAACCTGTTACATCAAGTCCAAAGGCGGACTTTGTTTTTTAGATAAGACTATTTTCAAATTGAATTAATTACTATATACATTCATGGTGTGATTAGGCTCTTTCTTGATTGATTGTAAACAACTGTTGGTTACTTTAATGACTTCTTTAATCGACAGGCGGCAGGTGTTATTGTCTTGTCAGCTGGAATCATCAGAACCACACTGCAAACATTGACTTGTAATTACAATCACCAATCTATAAGTTCAGCCTGTCTGTTTTTTCATCCCACATATTTTACTGTATCTCCAGTAAACACGATTATATTGCCCTATGTTGCCTCAATGTTAGGCCGCCGTCTTTGACGCTTTGACTTTCTAGTTGAGAAACAAGGGTAGTCGTGCAACAAGGGTACATTTTAATCATTGATATAAAAAAATCTTCCAAAATGTAATCAACTTGGGTTGACGGGAAAAGATCTAGACGACCTCTACAAGGCCCGTCAACCACATACATGAATTAAGACTACATACTTGATTAAGTATTACGTTGCTTATGCAGTTATGAGAAATCTATATTAACTGTTCCAATAATTATATTATTATGCTGATCTCACTTGGGTTAACGAGTATGGCGAAATGCTTTCTTGTAAGTGAGCACATTATAGCCTATGGCTCGGAAACTCTCCAGGTTATGAAGAAGCCGGCTCAAAGGCCGCCCCACATTCATAAAAATATATATGAGTTTTGTTATAGGTACAAGGCAATATTGATTTAAGTTCTTACGTTTGCTGGGTCTAACTCAACTCTACCTGTTGAATAATTGTTATGATTTTAAACATTCTTAAAAAGTGTGATATAACTCACTTGATGTTGTTAAATATGTAATCTTTTTAAATCTTGCTATTTAAAAACACGTTTTGACTTCAGAACCTGTTACTTCAAGTCCATAGGTGGAGTTTGTTTTTTAGATAAGACTAATTTCAAATTGAATTAATTACTATATACATTCATGGTGTGATTAGGCTCTTTGTTGATTGATTGTAAACAATTGTTGGTTACTTTAATGACTTCTTTAATCGCCAGGCGGCAGGTGTTATTGTCTTGTCAGCTGGAATCATCAGAACCACACTGCAAACATTGATTTGCTGCTGGGCCAGCGCGCAGAAGGTGGACCAACATTAAGCCAATATTGGGAATCCCTCCCGCTTCACAGAAGTTAATTACAATCACCAATCAATAAATTCAGCCGGTCTGTTTTTTCATCCCACATATTTTACTGTATCCCCAGCAAACACGATTATATTGCCATATGTTGCCTCAATGTTAGGCCGCCGTCTTGGACGCTTTGCCTTTCTAGTTGAGAACGTGCAAGAAGGGTACAATTTTTTCATCAAATTTAATTAATTATGAGAAATATATAATAACTGTTCCAATAATTATATTATTATGCTAGTCTCACTTGGGTTAACGAGCATGGCGAAATGCTTTCTTGTAAGTGAGCACATTATACGGCTCAGAAACTCACCAGGTTATGAAGAAACCAGCTCAAAAGCCGTCTCACATTCATAAAAATATCTACGAGTTTTGTTCTAGGTACAAACAATATTGATTCAAGTTCTTACGTTTGCTGTGTTTGCTAACTCAACTCTACCTGTTTCCATTCGTGCAATTGTATCATCGTTTATTGCAATCATTGCAATAGACGTGAAATTTTGACATTTTGACATCTAAAGTCGGATTCTGACGTCTAAAGTCGATTGTAAGGATAGACGCCACCTGGTGAATATATATAAACTAAACATCGTGGAAGACGATGTATTTTAAATGGACTGAGATTCTATATATAGGGGATTGTGCATTTGTCTATCGATTTCATTTTGGTCTCTAGAACCTAAAGCGTCTAATTGTATAATTTGTGTCAGTTTATGTTTTATTTGTTAATGTGAAGTCATTATGTTGTTTTGGTTTAAAGTGTGACGTAATCCATAAGGTGAACAAATTAAGTGAACGAAGTGTGAATTACATTACATTCAATACCCCCCCCCCTAACATTTAATTACCTCTTTGTACACAACTATATTGATAGCTACAATATCTGAAATTTAACTGTACGATTTTAATTTCTGCCATATCGGTTTACTGTGTGTTTTCAAACCTGATATTTTAGACTTCATATTATAATAAAGTAGAAAAACATTTTATACATACTGAGCTTAACATCAAATATTAATTTACCTGAATAATTTATAGTTTTTATTTTGATTTGCTACTTATTTCCGTATGTATTCACTCTTTGCAATAATGTTGCCTTAGAACTCACTTATCTGACATAATAGATGGACAAACCAACTATTTCATTCATTCATTAGTCTTCAAAAGAAGAGAACATGTACAAAAGTATAGTGAAGTATTTTGTCTCCAGAGGTGTGAATGACACAATGTATGTTATTTAAATTAAATTAACAACGGCATCAGCACGTTTAAATATCAAGTCAATAGGAAAAACTGTGTTTTCGATACGCAGTTAATCATATTGCAGCGGTTTTATTTTTAAACTGTTTATTATTATGTCAGTTATTCTGAGTGGTAAACCCTTTCTCTGCTAATAATGAGCATAGTCATCTTTAATTTATTATTGTTATTGGGAACTAATGTGTCATTACAGCTTATGGCTTGCATATGCTTGGTCTCAAATTAACTAATATAAATATTTTTCAGTTGAAGTTGTGAATCGAGGTAGCGAGGTAGAGCTTAAAGTGGGTGTGTTTTTCTTAATATGGCTAGGGTCAATTATAAAACCCAGTCCTGCTACGGCCCTATATACATATATACGGTTTCAATCATGTTTTAGATTATTAGAAGTATCACTAATTTTGATAAAATATTTTTTGGTAAATGCTCAGTTAATTCAATAACTCAATATTGGATATATCAATTTTTCATATAAATATATATTATCTAAAGCTGGTAATTGCGTTAGTAATTCCAGCTTCGAATGAATGTAAAATAGAAACAAACAAGGAAAGGTATAGTTTAATTTATTATTGGGAATAAAATTTGTCATTAAAAATGAAGCTTTGCATATGCTTGGTCGCTCATTAAACAAAATAAATATTTTACTAATTTTTAAGTACCGAGACCCAACTTTAATTGGGTGATTTCGTTTTAATTCGGCTGTTAATTCTTCAAGGTTTATTATTAACAGCTTCCCGCTCGCTGGTCATGAGGTGTGTACTTAATTATGTGATCTGCTCCGCCCTGTTTACACCCCCCCCCCATCCTCAACAAACGATGTGAATTTAATACCAACAGCTAGAAGCAGGTTTAGGAGCAATTAGACCCACCTCAACCTGTTTGTTATCACACCTGTACACAAGGTTTACATGAGAAAAATGTTCCGACTTGTCCCGATCTCCCTGCCATTGCCTCAAAAAACAAATTTTAAAATGTTGGTCCTGTATCACAGGCTTCTGCAATGATGCTCGCTCTGCAATGATGTCTTCTATACTGATTTTGACAACACACCGCCGCCTGTCACGCCTCACACCAAGGAAAATAGAATCTGATTCTATTTTCCTTGCTCACACCAAGTGAATGTGGTGAGATTATTGTGTAAAATCTAACAGACGTTACTCGCTATTTGAATCCTCTAAACCCTCGCGATGTATCTCAGAATAACGACTTGTTGTGGATGAAGATAACAATGGTAAATTTAGGTTTGAAACGGTTAAGCGCAAGACACAATCTTAACCATGTTCCACATATTTTATCACTTTGAAAAAACATTTTGTTGGTGTTTTTTATATCTGTAAAACTTGAAATAGTTGGCTTCCCATTAGACAAATTTAATACTTTTCCCTCACCTAAATTTCGACAAAATCAATTAAATTACTTGGCGATTAAAGGGTTAAATTATCTCATGTGGGGATTTTAACTGAAATAATTATGTATTTCTATATATCGTTTACTGGTCTCATTTTATTTTTAAAGAAAACATATTATGTTTTTGTGCTTAAATTGACAAACAGGTGAAAGCAACATAAGCCTTAAAATACACTAATATTCAAATGGGTGAGAAACAGGGCACATAGAAAAAATAGCCATCATTAATTATCGATCGTAAAAAGCTTTATATAGTGAAAAAATCAATCCGATCACATGGCGATTCAAGGGTTAAATGATCTCTTTCGAATATTTTAAAAGACAAAATGATGTATTTTCTCATCAAAATACACTAATATTCAACTAGGTAATAGATCACATTTAAAAATAAACACCACAAGATGTCGATCGTAGAAAGCTCTGTGTATATTTCAACCCTTTAAGCGCAAAAATATGTTCCATTAATTAAAAGACCAAAGTTTTTTTTAATTTGAAAACTTAATGAATGTCTTAGTTAGCTCTTTCCGTTTGATTTGAATACCTATTTTTACTCTTTCAGTACAGGGATCGATCTTAGACGTCAGAATATGACGTCTAGACGTCAGAATCTGACGTCTAGACGTCATAATCTGACGTCTAGACGGTTTAAGTCGATCCCAGCACTGAAAGGCTTAATAATGTATGCAGCATTTAGAAATAAGAATAAATCAATGCTATATAATTGTTTATTAAAACAGAGTAACACATAATGGAGTTCAATGATAAGAATAGGAGGAGGATGGTGATACATAAATAAACATATTTTATAAGCACTAAGAGTGATATGTTTCGGTTCATGAGAGACTTCTTTAACATCTGCTGGAATGACTTCTGTTGTTTTCACGTTTGCACTTTGCACGACGATTTTTGAACCAAACCTAGAAAGAGAAAAAGAAAATATTATAGAATATAAAGTAAATGTTATTCTTAATGACACATGAATTATAATATACAGTAGCATTGACGAAAACTTTTACAAAGTAATTCTTTCATTTTAAACAGCTAACATACACAATTAAACATCAGCTGAACGGATTTGAGTGGTGTAGGTTTTGAAAAAGAAAACATGGTAAGGTCATTAATTACTAGCATTTAGCTAGTAATTGAGAAAACTCACCCTAACGGTTTCATCTTTCAGGTCTATTCTCACAGCGAGCTGTTCACGCATGTAAACATCCGGGTATCTTTGTGTGCTGAACACAGTCTCCAGATCTTCAATCTGTTGAAACAATATGAGTGATGGTTAGTGCATCATTTATTTTTTTATTTATTTTGTCTAATTTATCACTTCGTTGGCATCAAAATATAATTATGCTATGATATGTTATGGTTATATTAGTATCTTGGTTTATCAGATAAGCCGTTTTATCTACTACTTAGAACATATTGCTAAGTATGTAATTTAAAAATAAAATAATTAAAGTGAATTTTTTTAAAGCACTGCCACACTCTCATTTGTGATATCTACATGAATTAATTTTAATTAAAGGTTAATAATTTACTATTTATCTCACCTGCTTTTCTGTGAAGATCGTCCTTTGTTTTCTCGCCCTGGATACAGATCTCTCTTCCTCCATCTCCTGTAGTGATGAGTGTTCAACAGACACACTCCTAGGTTTAGGCGCGGTGTAGGCACTCCTAGGCTTAGGCACGGTATAGGCATTTGATGTAGGATTGTAATCTGCTATGGTTGATGTGTTGCTCTGATGATGCTGAGATTCACTCAGTTTTGAATGTTGTGTGTGAGGTGATATATGTGATTCGCTGTAGTAGGTGGGGCTTGCTGATGTAGGCGTGGTCATCCCATTCAGTGAGCTGTAGTAGGTGGGGCTTGCTGATGTAGGCGTGGTCATCCCATTCAGTGAACTATAGTGGAAGGGGCTTTCTGATGTAGGCGTGGTCATCCCATCCAGTGAGCTGTAGTAGGAGGGGCTTGATGATGAGGGCATGGTCGTCCCATTCATTGAGCTGTAGTAGGAGGGGCTTGCTGATGTCGGCGTGGTCATCCCATCCATTGAGCTGTAGTAGGTGGGGCATGATGATGTGGGTGTGGTCCAAGCGTCATAGTAGGTGGGGCTTGTGGATCTTAGGGCAGGGCAATAGGTGGAGTTCACTGGTGTGGGCGTGGTCATAGTTGAATAGTAGGTGAAGCTTCGTGCAGTGGGCGTGTACGATCCTGAGAAGTTTTCCGAAGCCTGTGCCACTGGAGTGATCAGAGAGTTATAGTATGTGGGGCTGGATGAGTCAGACTGGATGCTGGAGAAAGATGGATATCCTCCAGACGCAACAGGAAACTCTGAGAGTGAAATATTAGATGCAGGTTTCATTAGAGGCTTCGGCTCTGTCAGTTCTTTGTCATGTCCTGATGATCCAGGAGGCTTGAGTTCTGTCAGTTCTTTGTAATTTCCAGATGGACTTGAAGGCATAAATTCTGTCAGTTCTTGATCGTTTCTATCTGATCTAGCTGGACCACCTTGACTGGAGGAAGGTGATAGATTATCAGCTCTTAGTGTGTCCTCTACATATGTCAGAAGGTTGTGAGATGGAGAACTGCTATAACTGTTATCAGCGCCAGCAGCCTCTGTACCAAACATACCAGCCAACTTACTGTGCTATAAAATAAATGATACAATACCATAAATATTTGATATGAACTGTTATAGCTTAATCATTAGCTCAATATACTTAGTATAGCCTAATAATACATAGATCAAAAACAATTTTTATTAGATAAATGATAAATTAATAAAATAAACGTATATGTAATTACTTGATAGAAAAGTTGTTCTTGAAAAGTTGTTATTGAATGATAAATAATAAAATAAGCCTAACTAAACAATCATAATAGTAATAAACGCTCTATTATTTACCTGATTGTTGTATAATCCCACCAATGTATTGAAGAAATGCGAGCTCTGCTGGTATTCTGCCATAGCTGTATGGTGTGTAGTTTATAATAATACTATTTTTATCGCAGTCTAGGAGCTAACAATGATTGATATTAAGTTTTCTTGCTATCGTGTTGTAGCATGACCTTTTGAGATTACTTGTGTTTGCTCCGGGGGTTATATACCCCTGTTGGGGGGGGGGGAGGTGTAATCAAGGCGGGGCTGATTTGAGTTCCATGATTTACTTCTAGTCAGCTTAACTGACATAACCCTAACACAGTGCGTCGCTCACACCTTTTGGTGTGTGATTCACTGCGGGAAGGGGGGGGGTAATCAGGGCGGGGCAGATCACAGATTTGAGTTTTTCTTACGCTCCATGATTTACTTTTAATCAGCTTAACTGACATAGCACTAACACAGTGCGTCGTTCACACATTGTCGACTCAGGAGTTTGTTCAACTCATCGCGCTGTAGTCAATAAAACTGACACAACAATAACAGGTAATTTATTTGAACGAAAACACCTTAATTTAACTATTAAACCTGTTAAAGTGGATATCATTGCACCATCTGAATTTTAACTCACTAAAAGTTTGTCGAACTGACATAGTAACAACACCTAACTTACCTAACACCTAAATTACCTCTTAAACATGCAAAAAAAAGTGCGCCATAATTCAATTGATGTTGTTAAATATGTAACAACTGAATCGCTTTAAAACTAAATATAATAAAAGTATATGAAATACAGACAGATTAATAAATAATAACGTAAACATTTTACATGTGAATACATATAAGTAAAGCTAATGTGAATTTGAATATTCCACACGAAACAGATTGATTTATACACTCTTGAGAGATGGTAATTATGCCACACAGATTTTTTTGTCGCTTTAACACTTCCTTACGGCATAATCACCATCTCTCAAGTAAAGTGGATAAAATTAGTCTGGTTTGTAGCATCAACTTCGATAAAACATAATTATGGGATCTCACCATATGATAATCCACGTAATCTAATGGGCACAGAGCCTAATCCATGGAGGGACAAAAAGAAATGAATAGGGTTTTAGGTAACCTCTATGCACATATAGGCTAAACTGGACCAGAAGAACCTCCTGCGGATGGTGAGATGAATGAAGAGACACTGTCCTCCAAACATATGATTCGAAATTCGAGCCCTGGCGGACTGAGGTCGAACACTCTACCTCTCGGTCACGGAGGCTCCCCGCAATATTGAATCTTTACTAGTTTTTTTGAAGGCCAAAGTTGGGTTCGAACCCGCGATCTCCGACTTTCCAAGGAGGTAGCTTCAACCACTGCACCAGGGCCCCCGCCCTGGGATGACGAAGAGTGCAATGATCCAAAGTCAACTCACTAAACGTCTGTAAATAATAAATTATTACCCGTACGAAACTTTTGCATATGTCAAGAGCGTAAGATTCATTTCCACGAAATTAAGGCGAGCATTTTTGCAAGGTAACGCTGGGATGGGAACACAGAGGCTAAACAAGCTATTTCATATTTAAAGGGACATGCCCTGGTCTAAAATCCTCAAAAAATCGGTGATTTTATATTAGCTTAATAATATGACCATATGATGTAAACATGTCCATAGACTAGAACTGTAAAAGTTTTTAATTTTTGTGCTGCGCATTCACCAGTTAGGCTAGATATAGAGACGAAATTCCTGATTTCTAATTATTGACAACCATGTCAAAAATAAGAAATACGAGAATATCGTCTCTATATCTAGCCTAACTGGTAAGTGCGCAGCACAAAAATTAAAAAAACTGTTTGTGTTTTAAAAAAACTGTTTACATCATATGGTCATATTATCAAGCTAAAATAAAATTACCGATTTTTTCATGATTTTAGACCTGGGCATATCGCTTTAATTATTTATATATTTATTTATTTATATATATATATATCCTTCAAGGTTTGATGAAGGTTTTCTTCAGACTGTAGTTCAGAGTGTGCTTCTACATTATAAATGTTATAGAAAGATAAGCTATAGGGTACACGAATTATTTCAAATTGAATTAATTATATACATTCAGGTCTTGTTGATTGATCACAAACAGTTACTGGCCATACTAATGACTTCTTTAATCGCCAGGCGGCAGGTGTTATTGTTTTCTCAGCTGGAATCATCATTGCCTGGCGAGCCCGGCCAATTTCATTTATGGCCGGGTATTGGCCAATGTTCTTAGTCACGTGACCATCATGCCTGTGTTATGAGGGCAGTGAATAATTTTCTGGGTCAAGTCATAGGAAATGCGTCATATATGGTCATATTATTAGGCTAAAATAAAATTACCGATTTTTTCCTGATTTTAGACCTGGGCATATCGCTTTAATTATTTATATATATATATCCTTCAAGGTTTGATGAAGGTTTTCTTCAGACTGTAGTTCAGAGTGTGTTTCTACATTATAAATGTTATAGAAAGATAAGCTATAGGGTACACAAATTATTTCAAATTGAAATAATTATATACATTCAGGTCTTGTTGATTGATCACAAACAGCTACTGACCATCATGCCTGTGTTATGAGGCCAGTGAATAATTTTCTGGGTAAAGTCAGAAATGCGTCAGAGGGGAAAGACAATACTGTGAACAACTCTTCATCCGGGGAAGTGACATTTCAAGAATGTCTGAATTCGGGGATTACCCTATTTTCATCTAAAAATAGCAACAAGTCACAAACATTCGCCACTGGGGCATACCAGAGGCTACATGAAGCTCGGCCACGCCGCGTAGTGTGGCTCTGGGAACCAGAGTAGAATCATCACAGCCAGGAGTGCACGCCCAGCAAACACAAGACGTTGACCCAATGCTGGCTTAATACTGGGCCATCGTCTGCGACGTTAGACTTGCATTAAGCCAGCAATGGTTCAACCTCCAGTATCTGATGGAATCCCAACAGAAGTTATTTACAATAATCAATTAATAAACCTTATTCACACCTTTATTATTGAATTGTTAATTAAGATATCAGTCGCCACTCACAATGACTCCAGTGCAGTAAATAAATCCATTTTTAAATTAATTTGTCGCAACAAAAAGTGAGTGAATTGTATCGATTGTGCATGTATACTCAAGTAAGAAGCGTCACCTTGAAATTTGAAGGGGTCGAAATTTTAAATGTAGGGGTCTAGCGTGTTTAATTGTATAATTTGTATCAAAGGTGTGACCTATATAATGGTGTGAGCTATATAAAGGTGTGTGCTATAAAATAAATATCAGCTGGTTCTTTGATTTTATAACACACCATGTATCCAATCATTTTAATGTGAACGTAATAAATTAAGTCTTTTTAAAACAGATTCGTCACAACAAAAAGTCGGTGGATTGTGTCGATTGTGCATTTATATACTCAAGTAAAAAGCGGCTTTTGAGAATATAGTGAGTATATAAATTAAGCAGGCATTGAAGAGGACAATGTTCTTTTAAATGGTCCGACATTTTAAATATAGGGGATTGTGCATTTGTCTACCGATTTATTTTGGTCTCCAGAACCTAAAGCGTCTAATTGTATAATTTATGTCAGTTTATGTTTTAGTTTTTAATGTGAGGTCATTATGTTGTTTTGGTGTAAAGTAGGACGTAATCCATGAGTTGAACAAATTAAGTGAGCGACGTGTGAACCCCATAAATCTATCAACTGCTTTGCTCATTCAATAACCACCGCCACCCACCCCAATACAAATTTAATTATTACTCTATGCAAAACTATGTTTATAGCTACTATATCTAATTTTAATTTCTCATCTAAAAAATACACAGCTTGATTTAATTTGTAGTATATATTTTAATTTGCTAGATCTACGTATTGCCGTATTTATTTGCAATAAAATTGTCTTATAACTGTCATGACATATCCGACAAATAGATGGACAAAACAACTCTTACCTCCAGAAGGTGTGAATTAGACAATGTATTTTGTTGTTATGTCAGTTATTCTGATCAGAGAGATCAGTCGTCAACCCTTTCATCGCTAATAACCACTATAGTCTTCTGTAATTTATTTTATTAGCCGATCAAATCATTGGGAATGAATGTGCTCAAAAATAAAGATTTGCATATGTTTGGTAACAAATTAAGCAAATATAAGTATTTTTCAGTTGGAGTTGTGAATCGCGTTTGCGAGCTACAGCTTAAAGTGGGTGATTTTTCTTAATATGACCAGGGTCAATTATAAACGTCAGAAATTAAACGGCCGTATATATAAGGTTTCAATCATGTTTTAGATTAAAAGATGTATCACTAATTTTGATAAAATATTTTTTGGTAAATGCTCAGGTAATCCAATAACTCAATATTGGATATATCTAATTTTCATATAAATATTTATCATTTAAAGCTGGAAATTGCGTTAGTAATTCCAGCTTCGAATGAATGTAAAATAGAAACAAACAAGGAAACGTTTAGTTTAATTTATTATTGGGAATAAAATTTGTCATTAAAAATGAAGCTTTGCATATGCTTGGTCGCTAATTAAACAAAATAAATATTTTAATAATTTTTAAATACCGCGACCCAATTTCAATTGGGTGATTTTGTTTTAATTTGGCTGTTAATTCTTCAAGGGTTTATTATTAACAGCTTCCCGCTCGCTGGTCATGACGTGTGTACTTAATTATGTGATCTGCTCCACAGCTTCATTTTTAAATACTGATTTACATGATGAGTTTATAGTATTTAGTTAAATTTGCTACTCAATTGCCGTAATTATTCACCATTTGCAATACAATTGTCTTATAACTGACATATCTAACAAATAGATGGACAAACCACTTGTTGTCTCCAGAAGGTGTGAATCAGACAATGTGTGTTACTGTTATGTCAGTTATTCTGACCAGAGAGATGAGTCGTCAACCCTTTCATCCCTAATAACGACTATAATCGTCTTTAATTAATTTTATTAGCCGATCAAATCTTTGTTATAGTGAATTAATTGTGTCCTTAAAAATAAAGATTAGTATATTTTTGGTCTCAAATTAAACAAAAATGAATAATTTTCACCCACTTCATAGTTGGATCTCGCTACAGCCATCCGCAACTTTAAGTAAGTGATTTATTTTTTCAGGTTAAATTATTAAGAGCTTCCCGCTCGCTGGTCATGAGGTGTGTACTTAATTATGTGATCTGCTCCGCCCTGTTCACACTCAGCCCCCCCCCCCCCCCTCAGCAAACGACGTGAATTTAACACCAACGACTAAAAGCAGGTTTAGGAGCAACTAGACCCGCCACAGCCTGTTTGTTATCACACCTGTATACCTGGTTTAGATGAGAAAAAAATTCTGATTAGCCCCCGTCTCCCTGCCATTGCCTCAAAAAACAAAATTGTAAATGTTGGACCTGTATCACAGGCTTCGGCAATGATGCTCGCTCTGCAATGATGTCTTCTATACTAATTTTGGCAAAACACTACCGCCTGTCACGCCTCACACCAAGTGAATGTGGTCAGATTATTGTGTAAAATCTAACAGACTCGCTATTTAACCCTTTAAACGCCAAATTATTCAATCTGAATTTTCACCCACATGAAATTGTGTCTCGCTGACGCGAACCACAACTTCAAGTGAGTGAAAATTATTCAGATTTGACAAAATGGAGATCAACTGTTTTCAAATATATTGCTGATTGATGTCACAGTATATCTTTAACATGTTTAAAAGTTGGTACTTAATGTGCTAATAAAACATGAGAACCCGAATATATGCGGCACCGGCGGTTAAAGGGTTAAACCCTTTAAGCCCTCGCGATGTATCTCTGAATAATCACTTATTTCCTGCATGAAGGTTTTTGAACGAAACGTTTCATGTTTCACGGAGTTGTTTAAATAATAACCCTACATTTTTCATTTGCCACACACTTTAAGTTATATTCATCGACTACATGTCTAAAATTGCAAACAGCTATTCGCGATTTGTTTTGGATGAAGATAACAATGGTAAATTAAGGCTTGAAAAGGTTAAGCGCTAGACACAATCTTAACCATGTTTAAAATATATTACCACTTAAAAAATTATTTTCTTCGATGTGTCTCATATCAGTAAAAATGAAAATAGTTGGCTTCCCAATATACAAATTTAATATTTTTCCCTCACCTAATGTTTTAAAAAATCGATTAAATTAAATGGCGATTAAAGGGTTAAATTATCTCATGTGGGGATTTTAACTGGAATAATTATGTATTGTATATATCATTTATTCCTCTCATTTTATTTTTGAAGAAAACATAAGGTTTTTGTGCTTCAATTGACAAACAGGTGAAAGCTACATAGGCCTCAAATACACTAATATTCAAGTGGGTATGAAATAGGTCACATTGAAAAATAGCCACCAGTAAATATCGATCGTAGAAGGCTCTAAATAGTGAAAAAATCAATCCGATCACCTGGCGACTCAAGGGTTAAATGATCTCTTTCGAATATTTTAAAAGACGAAATGATGTATCAAAATACACTAATATTCAACTAGGTAATAGATCACATTGAAAAATAAACACCATAAGATGTCGATCGTAGAAGGCTCTGTGTATATTTCAACCCTTCAAGTGCAAAAATATGTTCTTTTAATCAAAAGACCAAAGTTTTTTTTAATTTGAAAACTTAATGAATGTCTTAGTTAGCTCTTTCCGTTTGATTTGAATACCTATGTTTTACTCCTTCAGTCCAGGGATCGACCTTAGACGTCATAATCTGACGTCAGAATCTGACGTCTAGACGTCAGAATCTGACGTCTAGACGTCTTAAGTCGATCCCAGCACTGAAAGGCTTAATAATGTATGCAACATTTAGAAATAAGAATAAATCAATGCTATATAATTGTTTATTAAAACAGAGTAACACATGATGGAGTTCAATGATAACAACATGAATAAACATATTTTATAAGCACTAAGAGTGATATGTTTCGCTTCATGAGAGACTTCTTTAACATCTGCCGGAAGGACTTCTGTTGTTTTCACGTTTGCACTTTGCACGACGATTTTTGAACCAAACCTAGAAAGAGATAAAGAAAATATTAATAAATATAAAGTAAATGCTATGCTAAATGACACATGACTTATAATATGCAGTAGCATTGACGAAAACTTAAATGACACATGAATTTTAATATACAGTACCATTGACGAAAACTTTTACAAATTAATTCTTTCATTTTAAACAGCTAACATGCACATTTAAACATCAGCTGAACAGATTTGAGTAGTGTAGGTTTCGAAAAAAGAAAATATGGTAAGGTCATTATTTACTAACATTTAGCTAGTAATTGAGAAAACTCACCCTAACGGTTTCATCTGTGAGTTCCAGTCTCACAGCGAGCTGTTCACGCATGTAAACATCCGGGTATCTTTGTGTGCTGAATACAGTCTCCAGATCTTCAATCTGTTGTAACAATATGAGTCATGGTTAGTGCATCATTTATTTTTTTAAATTATTTTGTCTAATTTATCAATTTGTTGGCATCAAAATATAATTATGCTATGATATGATATGATTATATTTGTATCTTGGTTTATCAGACAAACCATTTTATCTACTACTTATAAAGTATGTAATTTAAAAATAAAATAATTAAAGTGAATTATTTTAAAGCACTGCTATACTCTTATTTCTGATATCTACATGAATTAATTTTTACTAAAGCTAAATAATTTATAATTGATCTCACCTGTTTTTCTGTGAAGATCGTCCTTTGTCTTCTCGCCCTAGATACAGATCTCTCTTCCTCCATCTCTTGAAGTGATGAGGTTTTAACAGACACACTCTTTGGTTTAGGCGCGGTGTAGGCACTCCTGAACTTAGGCACGGTGTAGGCACTCCTGAGCTTAGGCACGGTGTAGGCATTCGATGTAGGGTTGTAATCTGCTATGGGTGATGTGTTGTTCTGATGATGCTGAGATTCACTCAGTTTTGAATGCTGTGTGTCAGGTGATATATGTGCTTCGCTGTAGTAGGTGGGGCTTGCTGATGTGGGTGTGCTCATCCCATTCAGTGAGCTGTAGTAGGTGGGGCTTGCTGATGTAGACGTGGTCATCCCAGTCAGTGTGCTGTAGTAGGTGGGGCTTGCTGATGTAGGCGTGGTCATCCCATTCAGTGAGCTGTAGTAGGTGGGGCTTGCTGATGTAGGCGTGGTCATCCCATTCAGTGTGCTGTAGTAAGTGGGGCTTGCTGATGTAGGCGTGGTCATCCCATCCAGTGAGCTATAGTAGAAAGGGCTTGCTGATGTAGGCGTGGTCATCCCATCCAGTGAGCTGCAGTAGGAGGGGCTTGCTGATGTCGGACTAGTCATCCCATCCATTGAGCTGTAGTAGGAGGGGCTTGATGATGTGGGTGTGGTCGAAGCGTCATAGTAGATGGGGCTTGTGGATCTTAGGACAGGGCTATAGGTGGAGTTCACTGGTGTGGGCGTGGTCATAGTGGAATAGTAGGTGGAGCTTCGTGCAGTGGGCGTGTTCGATCCTAATAAGTTTTCTGGAGCCTGTGCCACTGGAGTGATCAGAGAGTTATAGTATGTGGGGCTGGATGAGTCAGACTTGATGCTGAAGAAAGATGAATATCCTCCAGACGCAACAGGAAACTCTGAGAGTGAAATATTAGATGCAGGTTTCACCAGGGGCTTCAGCTCTGTCAGCTCTTTGTCATGTCCAGATGATCTAGGAGGCTTGAGTTCTGTCAGTTCCCTGTAATTTCCAGATTGACTTGAAGGCATAAATTCTGTCAGTTCTTGGTCGTTTTTATCTGAACTAGCTGGACTACCTTGACTGGAGGAAGTTGATAGATTATCAGCTCTTAGTGTGTCATCAACAGATGTTAGAAAGTTGTGAGATGGAGAACTGTTATAACTCGTTTTATCAGTGACAGCAGCCTCCGTACCAAACATACCAGCCAACTTACTGTGCTGTAAATAAATAAAACGGAACATTATATAACTGATCATAGGTGTTTAACAGATAATTATATTATAGCCTAATAATGCATGGATCCAAAAAAAATTTTGGTTTTATGTTAATGATAAATAAATACAACAAACGTATAATCTAATTATTTGATACAAAAGTTATTCTTGAGATTCCATCATATGATAAGTAATAAAAGAGGCCTAATCATAGAATCATAATAGCAGTAAAAACTGTATTATTTACCTGATTGTTGTACAATTCCATCATTGGGTTGAAGTAATGCGAGTTCTGCTGATATTCTGCCATAGCTGTATAGTGTTTAATTTGTAATATTATTTCACCTCAGTCCTCTTGAAGCTAACTAAAATTGGTATTCAGCTCAACGTTTGATATTATAGTAAAATTTCTTGTTATAGCATCACCTGCTGATATGTTCTGCTCTCGGGGTTATCACCCTTATATACCCCTCTGCTCAGGGTAGTTACCCCTATTCACCCCTGAGGTGCGGAGCCAATCAGAAACGAGTACAAAGGTGTGATAACAGACAGGTTGTGGTTGGGTGGGGGGGGGGGTCAATTATCTCATAAAACTTGTTTCAGTTTTTTGGTGTGTGATTCACTGCGGGAAGGGGGGGGGGGGTAATCAGGGCGGGGCAGATCACAGATTTGAGTTTTTCTTACGCTCCATGATTTACTTTTAATCAGCTTAACTGACATAGCACTAACACAGTGCGTCGTTCACACATTGTCGACTCAGGAGTTTGTTCAACTCATCGCGTTGTAGTCCATCTAACTGACACAACAATAACACCTAATTTAATTCTTAAACGGTAACACTTGATTGAACTAATAAACCAGTTAAGATTCAGATTCAGATTCAGATTCATTTATTTGATCAAAGAGAGTAAGAACATAGTAATATAAAAGCAGTTGTATATATTATGATGATCAGGAGACCTCAGCTAAGACCAAGCAATGGTCGCTAGCGTGGAGGCCACCTACATTACATTACATTTATATTACAGGTTTATTCGATATTTCAAGTACATATTAATGAAGGTGATGTTAACTCCCTGGCTATCACCCCAGTACTAAGATAGCTCGAAGACCGAGGCGACAGACAGGGAGCTATCATCAGACAATATAAACCAATATTGTGAATAGAAAAACTATTATATAGTAGTAGGCCTAAGTATCATAAAAAAGTTATTATGAAAAAAAATGACTAATACATTTGAGAATTCAGTTGCAATAAAGACTAGAACTTAACGGGTAAATTTGAACCTTCAAAAATTAACACTCTATCAGACTGTAACATGTGTATGGTATAGGCAAATTTATTGTAATACACAAACATATATTATTAAATTGCGCTACAAACATAGCACCGAGGAATATGACAAATACTGTCGTAGCTGTTTATTATTGATGATTTAGCATAAGTGATGACACCTTGCAAACTGTGAGTAGAAAACTTTTCCTTTATATTTGTTGGGCAATTATTGATTGCATCGGGTATATTATATAATAAGCACTGTCTAGCAAATTCATGTTTTATACGACATTTATATAGATCTTGATTCCTTGTATTATAATTGTGTCCACTTGTCCTAAACTGGAGATTCAGAAAGAATGTGGGCAAAGTGTGTTTTACGTATTTGTAGTATAATTTAAATTGCTGTATTTTAAAAATATCATCTGCTTTTAAAATATGCAAGTTTTTAAATAGTGGATCAGTATGGGCAAACATTTTGTTTTTTGTTATAATTCGAATACATTTCTTTTGCACCGATTTTTGCACCGATTTAAAGTAGATATTATTACACCATTTGAATTTTAACTCACTTAAAGTGTGTTTAACTGATACAATAACAACACATCAATAATTACCTCTTAAACATTCTAAAAAAGTGCGATGTAACTCACTTGATGTTGTTGAATATGTAATCGTTTTAAATCTTGCCTTTTAAAGACACTTTTTGACTTTAGAACCTGTCACATCAACTCCAAAGGCGGAGTTTTTTTTTAGATAAGACTGACAGTTCATAGTGTAACGCTATAGCATAGGTTACACATAAATTATTTGGGTATGGGCCTTTAATAAAGTTGCTGGTCTGTTTTTTCATCCCACATATTTTACTGTCCCCAGCAAACACTGAATACAGCAAACACTGTACGTCGCGCGTCTGTGACGCTTTGACTTCCTAGTTGAGAACGTGTAAAAAGGGTACAATATAATCATTGATATATAAAATCTTCCAAAATGTTATCAACTTTGGTTGACGGGAACAGGTCGAGACGACCTCTACGAGGCCCGTCAACCACTCAACCACATACATGAATTAAAATTCACCAACTGTTCGCCAGTTTCATGTGTATGCGTAGCTATCATAGATGTGTAAATATACACAGCAGATTATGAAATTTATGATATGTACACATGGAATAAAGATAACTAAAAAGTGCCTGTCATCAGTTTTCCACACCAAAAAAAAACGGCAATGAAATAGCTGTAGGGTGTTGCAGCAAAATTAGACACTCCAGCAAGCGTAGAAACCTAGTTAAAACCTTTAATCACTTATAGTGGTTTATACAAGTGGTGTAATCAAGGTAGGGCTGATTTGAGTTTCATTATTTACTTCTAGTCAGTTTAACTGACATAACCCTAACACAGTGCGTCGCTCACACCTTGTCGACTCAGGAGTTGGTTCAGCTCATTGCGCTGGTCAATATAACTGACACAGCAATAACAGGTAATTTATTTTTTGAACGATAACACCTTAGTTTATCTATTAAGCCAGTTATAGTGGATATTATTGCACAATTGGAATTTTACCTCACTTAAAGTGTGTCGAACTGACATAGTAACAACACATAATTAATTACCTCTTAACCATGCGAAAAAAAGTGTGATATAATTCTTGATGTTTTTAAATATGTAACAACTGAATCGCTTTTAATCTAAATATAATGAAAATATATAAAATACAGACAGAATAAAAATGATTACGTAAACATGTTATATGTGAATACATAAGTAAACCTATTGTGAATTTGAATATTCCACACGAAACAGATTGATTCTATACACTTTACTTGAGAGATGGTGATCATGCCACACAGAGTTTTGTCGATAAAATTGATAGAATAGATTGTGGTAAATAGTCAGTTAATCTAATTATTCAATTTTGGAAGTGTTTGTTTTTCTAATTAATTTAATATTTATCGGCATTTGAAGCTTGAAATTTCAAATGAATGAAAAAAATGGAAATAAACAATGCAGTAGCACAAAGGGAAAAAGCTCTCTCGTCAAACTTGTATGAATTTGCATGGCATAGTTTGAACTATTGATTTACAATGCTCTTATCCATCACTATTAGGACGTTCTGAGATCTCCGACTTTCCAAGGAGGTAGCTTCAACCACTGCACCAGGGCCCCCGCCCTGAGATGACGAAGAGTGCAATGGTCTAAAGTCAACTCACTACACGTCTGTAAATAATAAATTATTACCCGTACGAAACTTTTGCATATGTCAAGAGCGTAAGATTAATTTCCACGAAATTAGGGCAAGCATTTTTGCAAGGTAACGCTGGGATGGGAACACAGAGGCTACACAAGCTATTTCAAATTTAAAGGGACATGCCCTGGTCTAAAATCCTCAAAAAATCGGTGATTTTATATTAGCCTAATAATATGACCATATGAAGTAAACATGTCCATAGACTAGAACTGCAAAAGTTTTTAATTTTTGTGCTGCGTATTCACCAGTTAGGCTAGATATAGAGACGAAACTCCTGATTTCTAATTATTGACAACCATGTCAAAAATAATTAATACGAGAATTTCGTCTCTATATCTAGCCTAACTGGTAAGTGCGCAGCACAAAAATTAAAAAAACTTTTTGTGTTTTAAAAAAACTGTTTACATCATATGGTCATATTATAAGGCTAAAATAAAATTACCGATTTTTTCATGATTTTAGACCTGGGCATATCGCTTTAATTATTTATATATATATATCCTTCAAGGTTTGATGAAGGTTTTCTTCAGACTGTAGTTCAGAGTGTGTTTCTACATTATAAATGTTATAGAAAGATAAGCTATAGGGTACACGAATTATTTCAAATTGAATTAATTATATACATTCAGGTCTTTTTGATTGATCACAAATAGCTACTGACCATCATGCCTGTGTTATGAGGCCAGTGAATAATTTTCTGGGTCAAGTCATAGGAAATACGTCAGAGGGGAAATACAATACTGTGAAGAACTCTTCATCCGGGGAAGTGACCTTTCATGAATGTCTGAATTCGGGGATTACCCTATTTTCATCTAAAAATAGCAACAAGTCACAAACATTCGCCACTGGGGCATACAAGAGGCTACATGAAGCTCGGCCACGCCGCGTAGTGTGGCTCTGGGAACCAGAGTAGAATCATCACAGCCAGGAGTGCACGCCCAGCAAACACAAGACGTTGACCCAGTGCTGGCTTAATACTGGGCCATCGTCTGCGACGTTAGACTTGCATTAAGCCAGCAATGGTTCAACCTCCTGTATCTGATGGAATCCCAACAGAAGTTATTTACACACCATGTATCCAATCATTTTAATGTGAACGTAATAAATTAAGTCTTTTTAAAACAGATTCGTCACAACAAAAAGTCGGTGAATTGTGTCGATTGTGCATTTATATACTCAAGTAAAAAGCGGCTTTTGAGAATCTAGTGAGTATATAAATTAAGCAGGCATTGAAGTGGACAATGTTCTTTTAAATGGTCTGAGATTTTAAATATAGGGGATTGTGCATTTGTCTACCTATTTTATTTTGGTCTCTAGAACCTAAAGCGTCAAATTGTATAATCTGTGTCAGTTTATGTTTTAGTTTTTAATGTGAGGTCATTATGTTGTTTTGGTGTAAAGTAGGACGTAATCCATGAGTTGAACAAATTAAGTGAGCGACGTGTGAACCCCATAAATCTATCAACTGCTTTGCTCATTTAATAACCACCCCCACCCACCCCAATACAAATTTAATAATTACTCTATGCAAAACTATGCTTATAGCTACTATATCTAAATTTTAATTTCTCATCTAAAAAATACACAGCTTGATTTAATTTGTAGTATATATTTTAATTTGCTACATCTACGTATTGCCGTATTTATTTGCAATAAAATTGTCTTATAACTGTCATGACATATCCGACAAATAGATGGACAAAACCACTCTTAGCTCCAGAAGGTGTGAATCAGAAAATGTATTTTGTTGTTATGTCAGTTATTCTGATCAGACAGATGAGTCGTCAACCCTTTCATCGCTAATAACCACTATAGTCATCTGTAACTTATTTTATTGGCCTATCAAATCATTGGGAATGAATGTGTCCTTAAAAATAAAGATTTGCATATGTTTGTTAACAAATTAAACAAATATAAGTATTTTTCAGTTGAAGTTGTGAATCACGATTGCGAGGCACAGCTTAAAGTGGGAGATTTTTCTTAATATGACCAGAGTTAATTATAAACCTCAGTCCTGCTACAGCCGTACATATAAGGTTGCAATCATGTTTTAGATTAAAAGATGTATCACTAATTTTGATAAAATAATTTTTGGTAAATGCTCAGGTAATCCAATAACTCAATATTGGATATATCTATTTTTCATATAAATATATATCATTTAAAGCTGGGAATTGCGTTAGTAATTCCAGCTTCGAATGAATGTAAAATAGAAACAAACAAGGAAACGTTTAGTTTAATTTATTATTGGGAATAAAATTTGTCATTAAAAATGAAGCTTTGCATATGCTTGGTCGCTCATTAAGCAAAATAAATATTTTAATAATTTTTAATAATACCGCGACCCAACTTCAATTGGGTGATTTTGTTTTAATTTGGCTGTTAATTCTTCAAGGGTTTATTATTAACAGCTTCCCGCTCGCCGGTCATGAGGTGTGTACTTAATTATGTGATCTGCTCCACAGCTTCATTTTTAAATACTGATTTACATGATGAATTTATAGTATTTAGTTAAATTTGCTACTAAATTGCCGTATTTATTCACCATTTGCAATACAATTGTCTTATAACTGACATATCCAACAAATAGATGGACAAACCACTTGCTGTCTCCAGAAGGTGTGAATCAGACAATGTATGCTATGTCAGTTATTCTGACCAGAGAGATGAGTCGTCAACCCTTCCATCCCTAATAACGACTATAATCGTCTTTAATTAATTTTATTAGCCGATCAAATCTTTATTATTGGGAATTAAATGTGTCCTTAAAAATAAAGATTTGTATATTTTTGGTCTCAAATTAAACAAAAATGAATAATTTTCACCCACTTCATAGTTGAGTCTCGCTACAGCCGTCCGCAACTTCAAGTAAGTGATTTATTTTTTCAGGTTAAATTATTAAGAGTTCCCGCTCGCTGATCATGAGGTGTGTACTTAATTATGCGATCTGCTCCGCCCTGTTTACATCCCCCCCTCAGCAAACGACGTGAATTTAACACCAACAACTAGAAGCAGGGTTAGGAGCAACTAGACCCGCCACAACCTGTTTGTTATCACACCTGTATACCTGGTTTAGATGAGAAAAAAATTCTGATTAGCCCCCGTCTCCCTGCCATTGCCTCAAAAAACAAAATTGTAAATGTTGGACCTGTATCACAGGCTTCGGCAATGATGCTCGCTCTGCAATGATGTCTTCTATACTAATTTTGGCAGAACACCGCCTGTCACGCCTCACACCAAGGGAATGTAGTCAGATTATTGTGTAAAATCTAACAGACTCGCTATTTAACCCTTTAAACGCCAAATTATTCAATCTGAATTTTCACCCACTTGAAATTGTGTCTCGCTGACGCGAACCACAACTTCAAGTGAGTGAAAATTATTCAGATTTGACAAAATGGAGATCAACTGTTTTCAAATATATTGCTGATTGATGTCACAGTATATCTTTAACATGTTTAAAAGGTGGTACTTAATGTGCTAATAAAACATGAGAACCCGAATATATGCGGCACCGGCGGTTAAAGGGTTAAACCCTTTAAGCCCTCGCGATGTATCTCTGAATAATCACTTACTTCCTGCATGAAGGTTTTTGAACGAAACGTTTCATGTTTTACGGAGCTGTTTAAATAATAACCCTACATTTTTCATTTGCCACACACTTCGAGTTATATTCATCGACTACATCAAAAATTGCAAACAGCTATTCGCGATTTGTTGTGGATGAAGATAACAATGGTAAATTGATGCTTGAAAAGGTTAAGCGCTAGACACAATCTTAACCATGTTTAAAATATATTACCACTTAAAAAAATATTTTTTTTGATGTGTCTCATATCAGTAAAAATGAAAATAGTTGGCTTCATAATATATAAATTTAATATTTTTCCCTCACCTAATGTTTTAAAAAAATCGATTAAATTACTTGGCGATTAAAGGGTTAAATTATCTCATGTGGGGATTTTAACTGGAAAAATTATGAATTGTATATATCATTTATTGGTCTCATTTTATTTTTGAAGAACACATGAGGTTTTTGTGCTTCAATTGACAAACAGGTGAAAGCTACATAGGCCTCAAATACACTAATATTCAAGTGGGTATGAAATAGGTCACATTGAAAAATAGCGACCATTAAATATCGATTGTAGAAGGCTTTATATAGTGAAGAAATCAATCCGATCACATGGCGACTGAAGGGTTAAATGATCTCTTTCGAATATTTTAAAAGTCAAAATGATGTATTTTCTCATCAAAATACACTAATATTCAACTAGGTAATAGATCACATTGAAAAATAAACACCACAAGATATTTATCGTAGAAAGCTCTGTGTATATTTCAACCCTTTAAGCGCAAAAATATGTTCTATTAATCAAAAGATCAATGTTTTTTTTAATTTGAAAACTTTATGAATGCCTTAGTTAGTTCTTTCCGTTTGATTTGAATACCTATGTTTTACTCCTTCAGTCCAGGGATCGACCTTAGACGTCATAATCTGACGTCTAGACGTCAGAATCTGACGTCTAGACATCATAATCTGACGTCTAGACGTCATAATCTGACGTCTAGACGTCAGATTATGACGTCTAGACGTCTTAAGTCGATCCCAGCACTGAAAGGCTTAATAATGTATGCAGCATTTAGAAATAAGAATAAATCGATGCTATATAATTGTTTATTAAAACAGAGTAAAACATAATGGAGTTCAATGATAACAACAGGAGGAAGATGGTGATACATAAATATACATATTTTATAAGCACTAAGTGTGATATGTTTCGGTTCATGGGAGACTTCTTTAACATCTGCCGGAAGGACTTCTGTTGTTTTCACGTTTGCACTTTGCACGACGATTTTTGAACCAAACCTAAAAAAACAAAAATAAAATATTATTGAATATAAGGTAAATGCTATACTAAATGACACATGAGTTATAATATACAGTAGCATTGACGAAAACTTTCACAAATTAATTATGTCATATTAAACAGCTAACATACACATTTAAACATCAGCTGAACAGATTTGAGTGGTGTAGGTTTCGAAAAAAGAAAACATGGTAAGGTCATTATTTACTAACATTTAGCTGGTGATTGAGAAAACTCACCCTAACGGTTTCATCTGTGAGTTCCATTCTCATAGCGAGCTGTTCACGCATGTAAACATCCGGAAATCTTTGTGTGCTGAATACAGTCTCCAGATCTTCAATCTGTAGTAACAATATTAGTGATGGTTAGTGCATCATTTATTTTTTTAATTATTTTGTCTAATTTATCAATTTGTTAGCATCAAAATATAATTATGTTATGATATGATATGAATATATTTGTATCTTGGTTTATCAGAAAAACCGTTTTATCCAATACTTATAACATATTGCTAAGTATGTAATTTAAAAATAAAATAATTACAGTGAATTATTTTAAAGCACTACTACACCCTCATTTGTGATATCCACATGAATTAATTTTAATTAAAGCTAAATAATTTATAATTGATCTCACCTGTTTTTCTGTGAAGATCGTCCTTTGTTTTCTCGCCCTGGATACAGATCTCTCTTTCTCCATCTCTTGTAGTGATGAGGGTTTGACAGACACGCTCTTAGGTTTAGGCGCGGTGTAGGCACTCCTAGGCTTAGGCGCGGTGTAGGCACTCCTAGGCTTAGGCGCGGTGTAGGCACTCCTGAGCTTAGCCGCGGTGTAGGCATTTGATGTAGGATTGTAATCTGCTATGGGTGATGCGTTGTTCTGATGATACTGAGATTCACTCAGTTTTGAATGTTGTGTGTGAAGTGATATATGTGATTCGCTGTAGTAGGTGGGGCTTGCTGATGTAGGCGTGGTCATCCTATTCAGTGAGCTGTAGTAGGTGGGGCTTGCTGATGTAGCGGTGGTCATCCCATTCAGTGAGCTATAGTAGAAGGGGCTTGCTGATGTAGGCGTGGTCATCCCGTCCAGTGAGCTGCAGTAGGAGGGGCTTGATGATGCGGGCATGATCGTCTCATTCATTGAGCTGTAGTAGGAGGGGCTTGCTGATGTAGGCGTGGTCATCCCATCCATTGAGCTGTAGTAGGTGGGGCATGATGATGTGGGTGGGGTCAAAGCGTCATAGTAGGTGGGGCTTGTGGATTTTAGGGCAGGACAATAGGTGGAGTGCACTGGTTTGGGCGAGGTCATGGTGGAATAGTGGGTGGAGCTTCGAGCAGTGGGTGTGTACGATCCTGAGAAGTTTTCTGGAGCCTGTGCCATTGGAGTGATCAGAGAGTTATAGTATGTGGGGCTGGATGAGTCAGACTTGAGGCTGGATAAAGATGAATATCCTCCAGACGCAACAGGAAACTCTGAGAGTGAAATATTAGATGCAGGTTTCATCAGGGGTTTAAGCTCTGTCAGCTCTTTGTCATGTCCAAATGATCTAGGATGCTTGAGTTCTGTCAGTTCTTTGTAATTTTCAGATGGACTTGAAGGCTTAAGTTCTGTCAGTTCTCGGTCGCTTCTATCTGAACTTGTTGGACTTCCTTGGCTGCATGAAGGTGATAGATTATCAGCTCTTAGTGTGTCATCTACAGATGTCATAAAGTTGTGAGATGGAGAACTGTTATAACTCGTGTTATCAGCGCCAGCAGCCTCCATACCAAACATATCAACCAATTTACTGGGCTGAAAAATAAATAAAACAATACAATTTGTCATGTCGCTGGTGATTTAAACTGTTATATTTTAATATTTAGCTCAATATACTGAGTTTAGGAACGATAATATAGCCTAATAGAACATAGATCAAAAATATTTTTTTTTATTTAGATAAATGATAAATAAATAAACAAACGTATATCTAATTACTTGATAGAAAAGTTGTTCTTGAGCTTCCATGCCATCAAATGATAAATGATAAAATAAGCCTAATTATAGAATCTTAATAGTAATAAACGCTCTATTATTTACCTGATTGTTGTATAATCCCACCAATGGATTGAAGTAATGGGAGCTCTGCTGGTATTCTGTCATAGCTGTATGATGTAAAATTTATAATGATACTATTTTTACTTCAGTCTAGGAACTAACAATGATTGATATTAAGCACAATGTTTGCTACTGTTGTAAGTTTTCTTGCTATCGTGTTATAGCATGACCTGCTGAGATTAAATATGTTCTGCTCTGGGGGTTATCACCCTTATATACCCCTCTGTTCAGGGTTGATACCCCTATTAGCCCCCTAGGTCTGGAGCCAATCTGAAACAAGTAGATAGGTGTGATAACAAGCAAGGTTGTAAGGGGAGGGGGGGGGGTTTTAGCTCATAAAACTTGCTTCAGCTTTAGGTGTTTGATTCACGGCGTTTGCTGGGGGGGTGGGGGAGTGTAATCAAGGCCGAGCTGATTTGAGTTCCATTATTTACTTCAAGTCAGTTTAACTGACATAACCCTAACACAGTGCGTCGTTCACACCTTGTCGGCTCCGGAGTTGGTTCAACTCAGTGCGCTGGTCAATATAGCTGACACAGCAATAACAGGTAATTTATTTTTTGAACGATAACACCTTAATTTAACTATTAAGCCAGTTATAGTAGATATTATTGCACAATTGGAATTTTACCTCACTTAAAGTGTGTCGAACTGACATAGTAACAACACATAATTAATTACCTCTTAACCATGCGAAAAAAAGTGCGATATAATTCTTGATGTTTTTAAATATGTAACAACTGAATCGCTTTAAATCTAAATATAATGAAAATATATAAAATACAGACAGAATAAAAATGATTACGTAAACATGTTATATGTGAATACATAAGTAAACCTATTGTGAATTTGAATATTCCACACGAAACAGTTTGATTCTACACACTTTTCTTGAGAGATGGTGATTATGCCACACAGAGTTTTGACGATAAAATTGATAGAATAGATTGTGGTAAATAGTCAGTTAATCTAATTATTCAATTTTGGAAGTGTTTGTTTTTCTAATTAATTTAATATTTATCGTCATTTGAAGCTGGATATTTCAAATGAATGAAAAAAATGGAAATAAACAATGCAGTAGCACAAAGGGAAAAAGCTCTCTCGTCAAACTTGTATGAATTTGCATGGCATAGTTCGAACTATTGATTTACAATGCTCTTATCCATCACTATTAGGACGTTCTGAGATTTTAAGTGAGATGTCATACTTGGTTATTGTTGTAAATCAGGTACTTTTCATTCACCTTAAGATCGGAATTGCAGCAGTAATTTACATCTCAAGGTGAAGTTACGAGCGTTGTGACAATATATTTATTTTTTTTTATCTAAGCATGATAAATGGCTTATCGTGATGTGATATTCAATGTCATTAACTTTGCAATCTTCGCAGCATCAACTTTCGATAAAATATAATTGAGGGATCTCACCATATGATAATCCACATAATCTAATGGGCACAGAGCCTAATCCATGGAGAGACGACGAGTGCAATGGCGCACAGCAAGTGCAATTCAAGATGCACGACGGAAATATGGCCAAAAACGGGGCAATTCTCGCCAGTGGAGATGATTTGTGTGCAACGTTAACCCACTAAACGTCAGTAACTAATATATTAATACTCGTACGAAACTTTTGCATATGTCAAGTGCATAAAGACTCATTTTCATGATTTTAGGGCGAGTGTGTTTGCAAGGTAACGCAGGGATAGGAACATAGAAGCTACACAAATTAATTCAAACTTAAATAATTATATATGTAATTCAGGGTTAGATCAGTGTCTTGATTGTTCATTGTAGTGCGGAGGTTTTTTTCAGAATAAGAGTGCAGAGTTTGTTACGTAACGCTAGGATAGAAACATATAGATTACAAGACTTATTTCAAAGTGAATTAATTGTATATATTCAAATTTTGATGATTGATTACAAACAGCCATTAGCCATACTAATGACTTCGTTAATCACCAGGCGACAGGTGTTATTGTTTTCTCAGCTGGAATCATCACAACCAGGAGTGCACGCCCAGCAAGCACAAGACTTTGACCCAATGCTGGCTGTATACTGGACCACCGTCTGCGACGTTAGACTTGCATTAAGCCAGCATTGGCTCAACCGCCTGTATTTGATGGAATTCAACAGATGTTATTTACAATCTTCAACTAATGAAACTTCTTCAGCACCTAAATTATTGACTTATTAATTAAGATATCTATCGCAACTCACAATGACGGCAGTGTAGTAGGCCTAAATAAACCCATTTCTAAGATGATTTGTCACACCAAAAAAGTGAGTGAATTTTATCTATTGTGCATGTATACTCAGATAAGAAGCGTCACCTGTGAATTTAAAGGGGTGTATATTTTAAATGTAGGGGTCCAACGTGTCTTATTGTATAATTCGTATCAATTTATTTTGTAGTAGTGATTCTGGTTGGGCGAATGGTGTAATCTAACAGCTGAACAAGTTCTAAGAAGGTGTGAGCACTATTTATAAAGTTGTACGTGAGCTAGATAAATATCACCTGGTTCTCTGATTGAACAACCCCATATCATTTTAATTTTAGATTTGTAAGAAATTATATTTACAGCTCCAATATTTAAGATTTAAATGTAACATATGAATATGCCTTATAACTTACATTTCTCTGAAATAGATTGATTTAAGCGACGAACAAAATAAATAGTTAATCCAGAAGGTGAGAATTTTCTTTCAGTGAAGGAAATAAATTAAGTCGTTTTAACGAAGTCAGTGAATTGTGTCGATTGTGCGGCATTTGCGAGCGAAAATATGCTGTGCAACAGACAGTAAGAATAGACATCATCTGGTGAATATATAAATTAAACAGGTATTCAAGTGCACACGTTCTTTTAAGTCGGCTGAGATTTTAAATATACACGGATTGTGCATTTGTCTATCTATTTCAGTTTGGTCTGTGGAACCTAAAGCGTTTAATTGTATAATTTGTGTCAGTTTATGTTTTAGTTGTTAATGTGAGGTCATTATGTTGTTCAGGTTTAAATAATAACGTAATCCATGAGTTGAACAAATTAAGTGAGCGAAGTGTGAACTACATAAATCCATCAACTGTTTTGCTCCTTCGATACCCGCCCCCACATATAGATTTAATTATCACTTTGTGCAAAACTATGTTGATAGCTACAATATCTAGGTGCGATTTTAATTGCTGCTCATCTAAAATATACACAGCTTGATTTTTAAATACTAATTTACATTATGAATTTATAGTATTCATTTTAATTTACCACTTATTTCCGTATCCATTCACCCATTGCAATACAATTGACTTGTCCAACAAATAGATGGGCAAAACACCTATTGTCTCCAGAAGGTGTAAATCAGACAATGTATGTTATTGTTATGTCAGTTATTCTGACCAGAGAGATGAGTCGTCAACCCTTTCATCCCTAATAAGCAGCAGAGTCTTCTTTAATTTATATTATTAACCGATCAAATCTTTGTTATTGGAATTCAATTTGTCCTTGAAAATGAAGATCTCCATATACTTGGTCTCAAATTAAACACATATAAGTATTTTCAGTTGAAGTTGTGAATCGCGGTAGCGAGACACAGCTTAAAGTGGGTGATTTTTCTGAATATAGCCAGGGTCAATTATAAGCCCTTGTGCTGCTACGGCCGTATATATACGGTTTCAAGCATGTTTTAGATCAATAGGAATATCACTAAATTAAAACAAAAATTGTTGGATGACTAGTTTATCCAATAGTTCAGTATTGGATATTGCTATTTTCATAAATTTTATATATTTTTCCTCATTTGAAGCTGAGAATTGTGTTAGCATTTCCAGGTTCGGATGAATGGGAAATAGAAACAGACAATAGCCTGCTTGCACGAATTTGCGCAGTGAACAATTGTCTGATTAAAACAGTTCAGAGTTGCTCACTGTGTGGCGTGTTGTCATTGAAAAGTGTGTAACAGTTGTCTGATTAAAACACTTCAGCGTTGCTCATCGTGTGGCGTGTTGTTATTGAAAAAGGTGTATTTAACAGGGAATGGTTTAAGTGATTTTTATTAGCCGATCAAAGTATTGTTATTAGAAATGAAGTTTGTACTTAAAAATAAATATTGGTATATAATTGGTCTCTCATGAAACAAATATGAGTAATTTTTACTTCAAGCACCGCGACCCAACTTCAATTGGGTGATTTTGTATTAATTTGGCTGTTAATTCTTTAAGGGTTTATTATTAACAGTTTCCCGCTCTCTGGTCAATGAGGTGTGAATACTTAATTATGTGATCTACTCCGCCCTGTTTACCCCCCCCCCCCCTCTCAACTAACGACGTGAAGCAGGTTTACGAGCAATTAGACCCGCCACGACCTGTTTGTTATCACACCTATGTACTTGTCTCAGATTGGCTCAAGACGGAGGGGTGAATAGGGATAACTACCCTAAACAGGGGGGAATATAAGGGTGATAACCTCAGAAGATGAAAATACACAACCTGAATCAACCAACCTGTGACAAGAAGGCTCACAAAAATACGGCACTATCACCAAGTTAAGATTTTGTTTTTATATCGGCGAAGACAATTCAGCTAAAGTCTAAGGAAAATTATAATACTTTAAAGTATTTTAAAGTTATGGCAGATTTTCCAAACAGTTCTTCTTACTTCACCCAGATGACTGAGCTTTACAATAATCAGGTAAGCAATCACGAGGGTTTTATATTCATAAAATAAATATAATTATCTTCATCTACAACATGAGAATGCTTTTAAATTCGATTTTAATTATTTATTGTGTCTATTTTCACCTGGATGACTTAGTTTTACAATAATCAAGTCACCAATCAAGATGCACGATTGCTAGACGTCAGGATTATAAAATCATTTACTTTTTAGAATAATTGTAGCACTTCTGTCCGTGAATTTTTTTACGCAATATCATTGGTAAATTGTTCATCTAGACTGTGTTTGTATTTCGATAAGGAATATGTCTACACTTAATATTTACAGTACGTTTTTAAAATTTAATTGCTATAATTATACAACTAATACATCACTTGAGCGCCTTTTTGTTTACTTATTATGCTTTAATGCATGTTTCTGTTTATTTTACAGCACAGTAAGTTGGCTGGTATGTTTGGTACGGAGGCTGCTGTCGCTGATAACACGAGTTATACCAATTCTCCATCTCACAACTTTTTGACATCTGTAGATGACACACTAAGAGCTGATAATCTATCACCTTCATCAACATGCTCCAGTGGAAGTTCTCCAGCTAGAAATCAAACTGGAAACAATAACGACCTAATGGAACCCAGGCCTAAAGGAAGTGATGAACAACTGATTGAACTTCAGCCTTTGAAAAAAACTGCCTGTAATATTTCAACTTCATATAATTCTGTTGGGTCTGCAGCATGTCAAACTTTCTCCAGCATCAAGTGTGATTCATCCAGCCCCACATACTATAACTCTCTGATCCCTCCAGTGGCACAGGCTCCAGAAAACTTCTCAGGATTTTACACGCCCACTGCCACAAGCTCCACCTACTATTCAACAACGACCACGCCTACGTCAGCAGACCCCTCCTACTACAGCTCACTGGAACGGATGACCACGCCTACATCAGCAAGTCCCTCCCACTACAGCTCACTGTGCACGCCTTACACATATTACTCAGAGTACAGCACACCCACTTCTGTCAATCATCCATCACTGACTCCGCCCACACCCGTTATAAGTAACCCCTTCACACAGTACAGCTCTCAAGCTGACTCCACCTCATTGTCACTCTACAGGGCTGATACAGACCTTAGTCCATTATCACAGCATAGACTGAGTAATGATTCCAGCCCACTGTCAGCGTACAGACCTAATGGTGAATCACATGTATCAACGCACATACAACATTCAGCTCCAACAAAATATGGTATTAAAGGTCATCAGAACAATGTATCGTCCACAGCAGGTATGTCTACAACTTTGTTAGATATTTGTTTTTCAGTTTGATTTAGATGTGGTTCTAGGGATTTGTCTGTTGTGGTAGCTGTGGGGTGCTTTAGACATGCAGTTGATTGTATTTTGTGATTTAGGATTTATAAATCGTAAGTATCATCGCAATTCAATAATTTGCCTTATTATTTCAGATTACAAACACAAGCCAAGTTCATCTTCCATTGCTAAGCCTCGGAATGTGACTGTGAAACTCTTCTCACTCCATGACATGGAGGTTGAAAGATCTGTGTCCAGAGCAAGAAAACAAAGAACCATATTTACTGACAAACAGGTGAGATAGAGGTTATTTTATTCTAGTTTTATTAACCCTAAAAGCGCTGAAATGTTTTTATATAAACTATGGAGACCAAAGGGTTTTTTAATGTTTAAACCTAAAATCATCATAAACGTATTAGTTGGCTCTTTCTGTTTAATTTGAATACTTATGTTATGTGGGGGGACTGACTTTATACGTTAGAATCTGACGTCTACAGACGTCAGATTCTAACGTATAAAGACGGTCCTCGCGCTGGAAGGGTTGGATAATAATCATGTACATAGCCGTTTTCAGCATTTTTATTTGTCTTTCACACTAGATCATTTGAATGAATAATAAGCACCAAATTTGAAACATTGACATATATTTATATTTAAATTGTAGAAATGTCAGCAAGTTTACCCACATATAGTTGTGGGTCACGATAACGACATATAACATCAAATTGGAAAAATATTATAAATTGTTACATATGACAGTGTAACAGTATCTTATATTAGTTTCACTTGATTTCATTACATTATACAATGACTTCGTCTCTCTTAAACCAACATGCAAAATATAAATTTGTAATTCTATTTTCTATTAAAAAAAATACAGGTTGGGCGAATTATTAATTTTTTGAAAAACTGATACATTATTAATTACCCATATTGTTTTCTATTCTGCAGAATATATCTGATTTTTATATTACTGTTTAACAGATTGAGGATCTTGAGACTGTGTTCGGCACACAAAGATACCCGGATGTTTACATGCGAGAGCAACTCGCTATGAAAATGGAACTCACAGATGAAACAGTGAGGGTAAGTTTTCTGAAATATAAGTTAAATATATATTATTAATTTATAACATGTTTTCTTTTCTAAGAACCACACTGCTTAGTCAATATTTAAGTTATTTATATTAGCTATTTCTTTGAAATTCTTTTGAAAATATACTATGTTTAGTTGTAACAGTGTTCGCCAATCTATGTTGTCCCCACATAATAATCATACAATTTGTTTATTTTAATGCAAAGAAAATAATGTGACGTAGGCATACTTAAAAAAACTCTTTCTAACCATATGTTTGCAATTATATAGATATTAATAAATATAAAATGTTTCTTTTCTGGTTTCAGGTTTGGTTCAAAAACCGTCGGGCTAAGTGCAAGCGCGAAAACAACAGAGGTCCTTCCAGCAGATGTTAATAAAGTTTCTTATGCCCCAAGATATAACACCAATAGTGCTTATTTATTTATTTATTTATTTATACATTTATCATCAAATATTTAATTCCCTTTACAAACCAATGTACTCTGTCATCATCACTTCATTATCATCCACCCTGTGAATGTGTTATTGTTTAGAATAAACAAATATATTTACTTTTTTTTTTCATATATCAACCAGTGGCCCATTTGCAGATTGATAGCAATTCGCCACCTACTCTCATAGATCGATCATGCAGTGGCCTTTCCAAATAGATGAGATAATGACAAGCACTAGAATAACAGATACACGCCACAGTGTACATACACATACTGTAAAAAGAACAAATACCAATATGTCAAAGCTGACATTTGAACAGTCAATGAAACAAAAACTGTTGAATGTGGTAAGTTCCATACTAGTATAGAAAAAAACATCAGTACGGACACACTCAGGAGAGAAGGGAGCGTGACACTTTGATAGAGCGCTTGACTGCATCGTCAGTCATGCGTGCCTCCCGGGTTCGAGCCCCGCTGATCCTGTGTGGGGTTCTCAGAGAAATATCCTTGTTTCTCCCTTCTCAATGTGACTAGGCGACCACGTTTATGGCGAGCTCGTCGAGTTAAGGTTGAAACTAGTATATCGACGTTAATTTCGCGCAAGGCCACGCGCTGCGCCCTCCTCCACACATTCAGGTTTAACATGTTCAATGCACTGTGGGCACAAGGCAGGGTGTATCCGGGGTCACATTGCGGAGTCAGTTTTAGCATGGGCAATAAACTCACTTATTTTTGCATCTAATTCACGATATATAAATGCATGTGAGATCCATCTTCCCTCAGCCAGTCTCACGCGAGTGCTACCTCAGGAGTCTGGCCGGATCGAGTATGTCGGCATCTTAGGGGTGTGTCTGAGATTCAAACCTCATTAGATGTTTCAGATTTATTTAAGGGTCACTAAGAATTGACCTCTTGTTCAGCTCTCAGGCAGCTGTCAAGCGCTGTCTGATTGGTGAGAAGCAGCGCACGCAACATTCAAGGTATCTCGCTATATTAAATAATTGGACGCTAGGCTCGACAGAGCAAGGTATCGCCCTGCAGGCTCATGGGTAAGATAACTTGTCAGGGAAGATTTGAAAATCTTAAGGCGACACAATTAGTCCAAAAATCATGAAAAAACATCATTTTTATTTTGGCTCCGTAATATGTCCATATTATGTCAACATGACCATAGACTAGAATAGCGTTCGTTTTTATCCCTCGCCCGCAGGGGAAGCGGGATTTTCGTCGCGCCAGGCGTCCGGCGTCCTGCGTCAGGTTTTCTTGTGGGGGCAAAAACTCAAAAACTACTGGTCAATTTTTTTTGAAATTCTAACATAACATTCCTAACAACATGGGGATGTGCAGGTGATTTTTTCAAGGTTTTTGTGAAATTCAAAATGGCCGCCACAGATCAACTTCAATTTTTTGGTGGGTGCAAAAATTCAAAAAATTAGTTTGATTAATTTTGATTAATTTTAACATCACATTCCAAGCAACATGTTGATGTGCAAGTGATTTTTTAAAGATGCTACCAAAATTCAAAATGGCCGCAAGAAGTCAGCTCTAAAAAAATTTGTGGGCGCAAAAACTTTAAAACTTAACGTCAGAAATTATTCACATTTTGAAATCACATTCCCCACAAGTCGAATTTTTAAATATTTGTGAGCGCAAAAACTCTAACCTGGCTAGGAGCACTAGTTCTGGTATAAACCTTATAGTGCCTCTCTCTTTTCACCTGGTGAGGTAGGTGATTGTACAAAGCATTGGCAAGTAAGTCCGAGAGACAAGGGAACAGGGCTGCTGAACCATATAGAAATAGCCGTTTGAGCGACCAGTCACCAGAGGAAAGGGCAAGGACTGACCCTTTTGAGATGTGCTCTGCTTTCTGAGCAGTGTGTTTGAAACCGCCATTATTGAACCGTCATCTTTAGCCAACCATCTGCGTCCGCCGTGCCATCACCCAAGCTAGCAATGTAGTGATAAAGAGCTCATTGCTTAAGACCAGACTCCGCCTTCCGCAGTGCTATGATAGAGAGCTCACTGCTTCATGTGTCACACAAAACGGCTTCTTTCAGAGCCCCTGTTCTCTGTGGGAACAGGAGTTCAGAGTTCAACCGATATCCGTCAACCGTCAACCGTGTTTTTTGTCTCATGCAGTGGTGTGATAGAGAGCTCACTGCTTTTGGTATGTCACACAGAACGGCTCCCCCGGAGCCCCTGTTCTCTGTGGAAACAGGAGCTCAATCGTTATCCGTCAACCGTGTTTATGCGTCAGCCTGGATTGCAGCCAGGAATTGATCCATAATTGTATTAGAGCCTGATCGTTTTTGAACGATCTCTAGATTCAACACCAGATCCTTGAAACACTGTGTGTTTTCAGGTGCTCTAAATGTTTTACCCGCCAGTGCCGTCATCCTAGTTTTGATCATAGGGACATTAGTGAGATTATGCAGATCTATTGTTCTTATCTTGTCACGGTAGGTTATACCAAGTGCTAATCTCAGGCACTTATTTTGAAAGATCTGCATTTGTGATTTCCTTAAAGCTCCAGTTATCAGTGAACCATGTTCAAGGACAGGGCGTATAAAGCACTTGTAGGCTTTTAGGATGGTATATAGTCTGGCGCCCCAGTTTGTCCCGATAAGCAACTTCAGCAACTCTAACCTAATTAATGGCGGGTGTATGATATACATTTGGGTTGCTGTGGCAACGTAACAAGTGTACCGAAAAGCCAGTTTATCAGTTATTCCTGTATTTCCTATTTTGGACATGCATGATCGCTTTATCATCCGAGTGGGTTTTGTTCACGAAAATACACGTTTTTCACCGCTGAAATTTCCTCTTGATCATTTAACATTTTCAAATTTTCTGAGTATTTTTCTAGAAGATTTGTTACTTTTAGACAAAAAATACCTCACAGTATCCTAGAAACTGGCGTCAATTTTTCTCACACTTTGACTTTAAAGCAGCTACATATGTTGACATGACAATTTACCAAAATTGATATGAAGTTAATTAGCCTACTGAGCTTGATTACAACTGAAAAAATCATAAAAAAAAATAAATATCACTGAAAGAGAACAAAGTATTTGTGTTTCTAAAACGTATACTGCCATGTGAACGAAACTGCATTATACAACACTTTATGACACAAAGACTCACCGTCTCAGGCCGTTGGATTCAGGGTACTTCAAAGCCACCGCTACAGTTCAATCATTCTTTAGGTGTACAAATAGTTTGTTTGGGTTTTCTCTGAATTCTTAAAAATGTTGATGAATTTTTTAAAAAATCTGAATTAAAAAAAATGAAATCATGATCTGCGGGATGCAACACTTCATACAAATTTTAATACCAAAATTGATGTCATCACACGGAGTCCCTATGTGTATTATTTAATGGATAATCGTCTCAGTTTCACATGGTACTTTCACATATTTGCTTTTATAATCTGATCATGTATTGCTACTTTTATTTGAGATGAATGTTTCAAACAGCCGTTTCCTTTCCCAAAGTTCTTTTCTGAGACAGGTAGTCGTAAAGGGAGGTTGAGCAGGCTTAACATTCCTTGTTTTCAGAGGGACATGATCTTCTATTATCCCCCCCCCCCGAAAAAAATCAGTATGCAATATCCACGCATTGTTTGCGTTTTCTACGTTTTGACATTGACTGATTTGTGAGTTCTCAATATTATGATTATTTGACTAGCATATTGTTCTATGCTACACTAGCAGAAACAGATGTGTTTTAAAATATGCAAAAATGTGTAAAGCTGCTCACCTCACACAGCTTTTGTTTTAGACACCACCGTATAGGGTGCGAGACTGGTTATGTGCTTTGTACGTCTTTTGTGTGATTTAGACAATTTAATTACATTTCTGATACAATATAATTTATAATCATAATTCACACATCAATTATCTCGTAATTTATGCTCATTGATTTGTACACGGTCGTTAATTGAGCTAATTGCCACTTTAATCACACCCGTGTGGTATTGTTTCTCAGCTCAATTATCACACCTAGGAAAAGTATAGCACTGCTTGAGTTTTACCACTTTGCGTGAATTATCGCCCTGATCCCTTGTTCCCTAGCTAGATGTCCCCTGATACCAGTTAGATTGTCAATTGTTCTGTTTATAAAAAAATAACGGATAATTAGCCTGCTAGCAATCTGAAAACAGATGCTCGGTCGTTATTGTTTAAATCATAGCGTTATCAGTGCCGGCGACGCTTTTTCAGGGCTTTTGTAATGGCCAAGTTAACCATCAACCTAATAAAAATGTTGATTAAAATTTACAAAATTATCCAGTGCAGATCTCAAATAATGTAACATGTGAATGACTGAATTATAACAGGGCTAGATTACAAACATCTTATTCATTCGTTACATCAGAAAAGCCAGCTTAAGATAAGCTAAAATGTCTGGGAAAACATATAGTGTCAAAGTCTGGCAAAATTATCAAGTTGCCATAATGTTCTTACAGCATTGATTATATATATCTTTGTATATATATAATAAGTATATGTTAACTGCGATGAAATATAGATCTTATTTTGGACTTTCTAATTTAAATAATATATCTTAATAAAGCTATCACCCTTATGGTTTAAAAAAAATTGTGAGTAGATTATTGACGCACAAACAACACAAAAGTTGAAATCATAACATTTATTCTTTATAGACATATATATAACATACAGTAAAATCACAATAAAATGAATTAAAAATATCAGTGACAGTGAAAATAGACTGTTTCAGATTCATTTACTTGAATAATTTTTTGCACGCAACAAATGGATGATGATTTATGCAAATGCAGGCTTAACTGTGCTTAACTGAGAAATAGCACATAATAAAACCTCGTTAGTGGTTTTGCAAAATGTGAAGTATAGAAAATGTTAATGTTTATTAACATAGAGCGATACCAACACAGAATGAAGAAGAGATGAAGCATTGAAAATGGAAATGATACATAAAGCTGATTGAAGATGAAATGAGATGATTGAATTATGTATATTTTGTGATGTAATGGGATCTGAATGACTTCATAATAAATATTCAAGCACTGTAGAGAGTGTACATTTTGGATATATGAGAACAAAACGTATTTAACATTCACCGGAACGACTTCTATTGTTCTCGCGCTTGGACTTGGCACGTCGGTTCTTGAACCAAACCTGTAAATGGAACAAATAATATAGAATTAAATAGGTTACACCTTTAATATTGTGAAAATATTGTGACACATATTTGTCTGTTTAATATTGAAACATCTTTCGCCATTAACCTTCACTACCTTGGTGTTCCACTTGTATTGAATTAGCTTCATTTAAAGTAGCGGACATACATACGACATGACTGTGTTCGCGACGAGTTAAAAAACAAAAAGTCGTAATATAATTTGCAGGTGTCCTGAACAAATTCCAAACAAAAATAAAATACAAATATGATATTGTTATTTAGAGATCTTTAAATAAGACATAGTAATAAACTTACTCTAACAGTTTCATCTGTCAGCTCCATTCTCATAGCAAGTTGTTCACGCATGTAAACATCCGGGTATCTTTGTGTGCTGAACACAGTCTCCAGATCTTCAATCTGTTAAATTAAGAGGTTACAATGATTACAATATTCTAAATATTCGACAATATTCTAAATCAATAACTCCGCGCTTGTATAAATATAGTCTTGATGGAATACATTTGTCTCTGTTTGCGATGCATTGCATGTCATTGTAATCACCATATAATTTTACCAAAACAGAAACCATAAACTTATGTGAAGTTAATTACAAAATACTGTTATAATAATCATTACTGATATTCATATAAAGTAGACATTTTCAATGCTAAGCGTATGTACAATTTACCCACCTGTTTTTCAGTAAAGCACGTTCTTTGTTTTCTGGCTCTGGATACAGATCGTTCATTCGCCATTTCCTGCAGTAATAATGACGAGGGCTTTCTGGTTATAATCCGTGTTTTTGCTACACTCACAGGAGAAGTGTAGGCACTTAGGGTCGCATTATATTCTGGAAAAAATATATTTAAATGCTTACAAACTGGTAAATATCAAATACATAAATAAATACCACACACCAATAGCACATGAAAGAATCCTACAAGATTAAATAAAAGTCAAGCAAAAAAAGAAAAAAAATTGATACGAGAAAGTTATATATGTACCTGCTCTGGTCGATGTATTGTTCTGATGATATTCAATGTCATATTTTGTTGGAGCTGAATGTTGTATGTGAGCTGATACATGTGATTCACCATTAGGTCTGTACGCTGACAATGGGATGGAATCACTAATCATTCTATGTTGTGATAATGGACTGATCCCTTCGTTATCAAATGTGCTAGTGCTTGTTCCAATGCTATGCTGAGGTGGTGAGATGGCATTTTTGCGCATGTGTGGAGAGGCTGTAGAGAAGGGTGGAGTCAGGGTTGGGTGATTAACAGAAGTGTGCTGTGAGTAGTCTGTGTAAGGCGTGGTCATCCCACCCAGTGAGGTGAAGTAGGAGGATCTTGCTGATGTAGGCGTGCTCATCCCACCCAGTGAGCTGTAGTAGGAGGGGCTTGCTGATGTAGGCGTGGTCATCCCACCCAGTGAGCTGTAGTAGGAGGGGCTTGCTGATGCAGGCATGGTCTGGGTATTATAGTAGGATGGGCTTGGTGAGCTCAGCCCATGGCAATAAGTGGAATTAGCTTCTGCAGGCGTGGTCACCGTGGAGTAGTAGGTGGAGCTTGTTACGGTGGGCGTGTACAATCCTGAGAAGCTTTCTGGAGCCTGAGACACTGGAGTGATCAGTGAGTTATAGTATGTGGGGTTGGAGGGGTCAGATTTAATGCTGGGGAAAGATGAATATATTCTAGACGCAATAGCAATCTCTCGGGTTGAAACCTCAGATGTAGGTTTGCTAAGAGGTTGTAGTTCTGTCAGTTGTTTATTATTTAAAGTAGGACTAGGTGGTTGTAGATCTGTAATGTGGTCCACACTTCTTGCTGGACTACCTTGACTGGAGGAAGGTGATAGATTATCAGCTCTTAGTGTGTCATCTACAGATGTCAGAAAGTTGTGAGATGGAGAACTGTTATAACTCGTGTTATCAGCGGCAGCAGCCTCCGTACCAAACATACCAGCCAACTTACTGTGCTGTTAAAAAAACAAAAAAAGATAATAAATATTTGTTTTAAACTGTGATTAAGTGCATACCTCGTCCTAGTACATGTATAATATGTTAGACAGTCTTTGTATAATACGAGTTTGTTTCAAGCAGCTGGGTCGCTTTGCTTAACGGCACCATAATATGTATCCCGACGGACCCAACTCCTTTGGGTGTTGCCCATGCAGCGCATACGGGTGGGCCCACAATGTTTACTCAACGAATCATGATGAGCCACCTACTCCAACGTTAGTATATTTAACAGAGCACTCTGATGCACAGTTGAACCATAATATAATACAAGAATCGCTGCAATGTTCAAAACTATAATACTATATATATAATGATACAAATAAATAAATTGATTGCTTAATAGAAAAGTTGATGAACAAAAGGAGGTGAAAAAGTCATAGAATCGTAGTAAATGCGAATTTATTTTTCTTTTTATTTACCTGATTGTTGTATAACCCCGTCATTGGTTTGATGTAAAGAGAGCTGTGCTGGTATTCTGCCATAATTTATGCTGTGTAATCTGATAATAATATTTTTTTTGAAATCTGTCCAAGGAACTGACGATGCTGTTAACAAAGCACAATGTTTGATTCAGAGGTATTGTTGTAAATATTCTCGCTATTGTGTTAGATGTAGACGTTGACCTGAGGTTAGGTATGCACTGCTAGCTAAAGGAGCGCGCAGCGCGAGGGCTGACGCGAGATTATGCACTAGTTCTGGTATAAACCTTATAGTGCCTCTCTCTTTTCACCTGGTGAGGTAGGTGATTGTACAAGCAATGGCAAGAAGAAGTCCAGGAGACAAGGAACCAGGGAAGAGGCGACCAGCCACCAGAGTAAGGGCAAGGACTGACCCTTTGAAATGTGCTCTGCTTTCTGAGCAGTGTGTTTGAAACCACCATCATGAACCGTCATCGTTAGCCAACCATCCGTGTCCGCCGTGCCATCACCCAAGCTAGCAATGTAATGATAGAGAGCTCATTGCTTAAGACCAGAATCCGCCTCCTTCAGTGCTATGACTGAAAGCCCACTGCCTTATGTGTCTCACAAAACGGCTCCTTTCAGAGCCCCTGCTCTCTGTGGGAACAGGAGTTCAGGAGTTCAACCGATATCCGTCAACCGTCAACCGTCAACCGTGTTCTTGTCTCATGCAGTGGAGTGATAGGGAACTCCCTGCTTTTGGTATGTCACACAGAACGGCGCCCCCAGAGCCCCTGTTTTATGTGGGAACAAGAGATCAACCGTTATCCGTCATTCGTCAACCGTCAACCGTCAACCGTGTTTAAGCGTCAGCCTGGATTTCAGCCAGCAATTGATCCAGAATTGTATTAGAGCCTGATCGTTTTTGAACGATCTCATGATTCAACACCAGATCCTTGAAACACTGTGTGTTTTCAAGTGATCTAAATGAGTTGACCGCCAGTGCTGTCATCCTAGTTTTGATCATAGGGACGTTAGTGAGGTCATGCAGATCTATTGTTCTCATTCTGTCCATATGCACTGCTCTCGGGGTTACCACCCTTATGTACCCCTGTGTTTAGGGTAGTTACCCTTATTCAGGTCCGGAGCCGATCTGTAACAGGTACATAGGTGTGATAACAAACAGGCTGTGGGCGGGACATCAATCAGCTCTTAAACACGCTTTCGGTGTTTGATTCATGGCGGGGGGGGGGGTGGTAAACAAGGCGGGGCAGATTTGAGTTCCATGATTTACTTCTAGTCAATTTAACTGACATAACCCTAACACACTGCCTCGTTCACACCTTGTCGACTCAGGAGTTTGTTCAGCCCATTCTCGCTGTAGTCAATATAACTGACACAACAATAACATTTAATTAATTAACAAGGTACAAGGTAGTTTGTTCTGATTCTCGTAGTACACGAGAAACAAGTTGAAGTTCTAAATGCTCGGAATTTGAGATAAAATTATGTAGATTTATTGCAATGGAGTTTAATATTTACATATCCTGAAATACACTTTTCTCCCTAATCACACTTTATATTATAAATTATTGTTGATTGTACGTATACAAATTATAATAGGAGTGTCTGACGCTTGAAAAAATATAAATTGAACCTGTATGACCTAGTAAGATCAATCATCTAGATTGTTACAAACACACCCACATACATTTGATATAACACTTGACAATGGGAGGCAATATCATGTAATTGTAGCAAATGTGTCATAAGGGGCTTACAAATAAATAAATTCAACCCGCTATGGCTCGTTACTATCAGTTACTTTGATCATTGCAAACATACATCAATTTCATCTGACAATTATTATAAGTGTATCAAATGCAGGTGTATGTAAACAATTCGAGCGAAAATGAAAGCGAATTACATTCTATAGATATTATACCCGCATTATATCAATGCCAAGCACTAATCTGGAATTTAATAGGGATTAATATTCTTACTTTGAATGAATGAATGAATGAATGAATGAATGAATGAATGAATGAATGAATGAATGAATGAATGAATGAATGAATGAATGAATGAATGAATGAATGAAATCTTATATAGCGCATGTATCCAGCCGGAGGCTGTTCAGAGCGCTGAACATCGAGAGTGACTTAGCAAGGCCTGTTAGCATTCAAATTCCAACTCAGTCTCCTGGGAGATATACAGCTGAGCTGCCATTGAGGCGCATCAAGCTATTTTCATCCCAAGCAAATTCGCCTTATGTGCCAAGTACTCCCACATTGTGGATTTTCTGGGGTCTCGCCGAATGGAAACTGCGCCTACGTCCATTGAGGTTCTTTTACGTCCAACTCTAGGTCAATCAGACGAGCCATCTGATTTACGTGGTTCTCTGAGCCCCACGAGTGTATACAGCACCTGGCAGTCCCAGGCGGTCACCCATGCAATTATGAACCGGGCAAACGCCGTATTCCGTATAGCGAACGCCGTATTTCGACGCTAGATCGTCTAAATGTAACACCGGAGTGCGCGTGAAACTCATATTATCCTAGTGTGTGTTATAATAATACCGTAAGTTATTATTATTAAAAACATAATTTAAAAATAGATATAACTGTTAAAATTCATAATGAGTGTCAATACCAGTGAACACGAGACGTTGTGTTACTGTGTTATGCCTCTTAATATGTCCAGAAGAAGATCATGGCACGTGAGGACAACTAAGATATCTGATCTGCTCCGTCTTGACCCCCCCCCCCCCTTCCCAACACGCCCTGTAAATTTTATCAACACCAAGAACTCAATCATGTTTATGAGCAAACAGATGACTTCAAAATAACCAAAATTGCATCTACGGTATTTTTTTTATTATTATTTGCAATTTACATAAGAGGTTCTGAATTTTAAAAAATATTTAAATAGCAAGATTTAAAACGATTCAGTTCTTATCTTTTCAACAACATCACATGAGTTAAAATACCAACGATTCAATTATAAATTATATCATACTTTTTTAGCATGGTTAAGAGGTAATTGATTAGGTGTTGTTTTTATGTAAGTTAGACACACTTAAGGTGAGCTAAAATTCCCAATGTGCAATAATATCCACTTTAATTGGTTTAATAGTTAAATTAAGGTGTCATCGTCTACGAAATACATTAGGTGTTATTGTTGTGTCAGTTATATTGACTACAGCGCGATGAGCTGAAAAAACTCCTGAGTTGACGAGGTGTGAAGGAGGCAGTTATGTCAGTTAAACTGACAAGAAGCAGATCATGGAGCGCGGTGAACAGAGAGATGACCCCCCCCCCCCTTCCGACACAACCTCTTGATTATCACACCTATGTACCTGCTACAAATTGGCTCCTGACCTCAGGGGTGAATAGGGGTAACTACCCTAAATGGAGAGGTATATAAGGGTGATAACCTCGAGAGCAGAGCATACCTAATCTACTGGTCGCAAGAGTGAGCGATTGGGCTGTAACATCAACATTCAACAAAAAATAGAAAACTCACAACAACATTTCCGAGTGGAAGACTGCGTGATATCTACACTGCCAGTTCTCAATTGAAAAAAAATCATCATGTCAGAATATCAGCAGAACTCTCATTTCTTCAACGAAATGACTGGACTCTACAACAATCAGGTAAACATTATAGAACCCTTAAATCCCTGAGATATTTTTGTAAAAAAACATGTCGCACAAAGGTTTTGTTTAATTTAAATCATCATAAATGTCTCAGTTGCTCTTTCGCTTCATTTGTGTATATATATGCTATGGATCTACATCCATTATAATTTTTAAATTCTTTCAGGGCGTGGAACGTCTTTAGACGTCATAATTTGACGTCCATAGATGTCAAATTCTGACGTCTAAAGACAATCCCCAGCGCTGAATGGGTCAATATTTATCACTGTTATGGCTCTATACATATTTTAATTGATTAAGACTAAGTTTTGCATCATTGCAAGTAAATAATTTATTAAAGTAAATAGCATTTCTCTGGATAAGATATTTAAGATAAGATATTTCGGTCAATATATTTTCTGTTCTAATATTAACAAAGACTGTTCAGTAAAACTCCTTATGCTTTTACCAGACTCATAATATGCTCAGTATTACAGTCTAACATATATGTTAGTATATAAGCTATGCAATTAATTTATCACTTTCTAACTAAGCAGTTGATAAATCTTCAGTTTTCATATCATATTATAAACTTTACTTTTTTGTTTTAAATCACCTATTAATTATATATTTATGTTTATTTTACAGCACAGTAAGTTGGCTGGTATGTTTGGTACGGAGGCTGCTGGCGCTGATAACACAAGTTATAACAGTTCTACTTCCCACAGCTTTCTGACGTCTGTAGATGACACACTAAGAGCTGATAATCTATCACCTTCCTCCAGTCAAGGTAGTCCAGCTAGAAGCGAGAACCGAATGACAGAACTCAAGCATCTGTGTGTGTCTGCAAGCGACAGCGCACTGACAGAGCTTGAGCCTCTTAGAAAACCTTCAGCTAATATTTCAGGCTCAGCGTTTCCTGTTGTGTCTGGAACATATTCAGCTTTTTCCAGCATTAAGTCTGACTCATCCTGCCCCACATACTATAACTCCCTGATCACTCCAGTGGCACAGGCTCCAGCAAACTTCTCATTGTACACGCCCACTGCCACAAGCTCCACCTACAATTCCACAGTGACCACGCCTAGATCAACAAGTCTCTCCTACTACAGCTCACTGAATGGGATGACCACGCCTAGATCAACAAGTCCCTCCCACCACAGCTCACTGAATGGGATGACCGCGCCTACACCAGAAAGCCCCTCCTACTACAGCTCACTGAATGGGATGACCACGCCTACATCAGCAAGCCCTTTCTACTACAGTTCACTTAATGGGATCACCACGCCTACATCAGCAAGCCCCTCCCACTATAGTTCACTGGAAAGGATGACCACGCCCACATCAACAAGCCCCTCCTACTACAGCTCGCTGAATGGGATGACCACGCCTTACACAGACTACACACAGGACACCACGCCCACATATGTCAATCATCCATCACTGACCCCGACCTTCCCTACAAACTCATCACTCATTATACATAGCCCATTTCCACAGTATAAGTGTAAAGCAGAATCCAGCTCGCTGTTACAGTATACATCTAATGAAGGCACCAGTTCATTGCCACAGAAGGTGATAGTTACTGATTCTAGTCCATTGTACAGACCTAGTGAGTCCCATGAATCAGTTCATGGACAACATTCTGCTCTCACAAACTATCAGCAGCATCAAAGCACATTACTTATAGCAGATTACAACCCTACATCAAGGATCTACACCATGGCTAAACCTAGGAGTGCCTACACCGCGCCTAAACCTAGGGGTGCCTACACCGCGCCTAAACCGAAGAGTGGGCCTGTCAAACCCTCATCTCTACAAGAGATGGAGGAAGAGAGATTTGTATCCAGGGCTAGAAAACAAAGAACAATCTTCACAGAAAAACAGGTGAGATAAATTGTAATTATTATAGCTTGATGAAGAAAATAATCTGTACATGTCAAGAATGCGAGTGTAGGCTAGCAGTTTCTTAAAATAATTTTACTTCAACATGCCTAATCATTTAATTATCAGATTTTATAATTATATCATAAGTAGAGCGGAGTACTGTTTACATTGTCTCATAAATATAACTGCAAAATAACATTGAACCAAACTATTAAAATAAAATAAAATGATGCACTAATCATGACCCATATTGTTTAACAGATTGAAGATCTTGAGAAAGTGTTCAGCACACAAAGATACCCGGATGTTTACATGCGTGAACAACTCGCTATGAGAATGGAACTGACAGATGAAACTGTGAGGGTGAGTTTTCTCTATTACTTAGAAGTTAAATGTTATTAAATAATATCATTGATATATTTTTGTACAGAGAGACAGACTGCTCGAATCTGTTAAGTTGTATCGGTCAAGCTATGTAATGTATATTATTATCAACTATTATTTACAACTCTAATGAAAGCATACACTGCTTAGCTGTAAAAGTACTCCTCCTCGCAGGCCCACTTTATAATACATTTTTGATACGTAATACATAAATTAGCTGTAACATACAACATTAATAATCATTTATCACAATATCTTGACATTTTGATTTTTTCGTATTTAATCATGTTTTCTTTTCTCTTTCTAGGTTTGGTTCAAAAACCGGCGTGCAAAATGTAAACGTGAAAACAGCAGAAGTCATTCCATCAGATGTTAAAGAAGTCTCTTATGAGCCAGATCATAACACTCTTAGTGCTTATACATTTATTTGTTTATCATATGTCATTAATTTGTTCATTTTACAAAGCAATGTTTACCATTTTTTATTCTTCGTTATTGTTGAACCCCTTCATATATCACTCTGTTTCAATAAACAATTATATAACATTAATGTGTTCTTATGTGAAAATGCTGCATATATATACAGAGCTTTCAGACATATGCCATCTTCTATGATTTTGAAAGATCTTTATATTTTATTTTTTAATAGTTTTATCTGCCAAGGGTCAAATACTGCTGAATTTCCTTTGTTATTTTCACGCATTCTAGGCATGTATACAGCTGCAATCGTTCTACCACCCAAATATCTCTTTATTTACAAACACTTTCAATGTGAAAAATAATAATCTGATTCTAACAATTAAGCAATTATACTAGCCTATTAGAGCCTAGGGTTTATTTCTTAGATATGATAAGCTTGACTAGCCTTAATCTACTCTTCTTTTTAGAAATAAGCATATCCATCCATATCATACATGTGGTGTAGGCCTGTTTAATTAGGCTATCAAGGCTGGTCTGAGCCTAAGCCACAGAACTAGGACAGGTCTGTTCCGTATTATATTCCAGCCTAAATCCAGGGTATTTTTTAAAAATGGTTCTGGTGATTTTCCCAAATTAGTGTTTTTCAAGCATATTAGATTAATTTTATAATATTTTAATTGTGTGAATTAACCCTCAGAACCTAGGGGTAGAACTTTTAAACTGTTCAGTTATCAGCGATAGGCCTTTTGAGCGACATATGAATTAAATTCATTCTTTTAGTAATGGTGGCACTAAGTTGCATACTATGTTTTTCATCACATGACTCAAAAAATGATTTTACTGTCTTTATTGACCCTCAAAACATGGATGTAGACACCCTTTTTGTGCCATGATCTGTGCTATTGACCGAGCTATGAACAGATATACATCGTTCAGTTATGGCAGCGCTAATTTGCATAGCCTACTAAATTTTCTGAAACACATCATATCACTATAAAAATGGTTTTATTGTCTTCTTTGACTCTGAAAACAGAGGTGTAGATACCCTTATTGTTCCGTTATCTGTGATATTGACCTAGCTGTAACTAAATATAAGCCTACATTTCTCGGTACTGGCGGCACTATTTCATATACGATTTTTTTCTCTGAAACAGATCTGATAACTCTAAAAAAAATTCTATTGTCTTCATTTACCCTCAATACATGGGTGTAAACATCTTTATTTTACCTTTATACGTGATATGTACCGAGCTATAACTAAATATACATTTTTCGGTAATGGCGGCACACATTTGCATAAAAATGGTACGAGGGACATTTTTTTTGGTGGTCAACATAGCTAATCGTTTTTTCACGGGTTTTCTTCAGGCTAAACTTATAAGTATATTTCCGTGGGTGTACGGGAACCCTATTTTCCCACTACCGTATCTGTCTTAGACAATAGGACACATACTACACCAGCTGCTAGAATACCGTGCACGTACAGTATACACAATAGAATACAGTATTTCTCTCCTCCCTCTAAAGGCGTACATTCCCGCTGACAGGCCTCTTCGTAGGCATATGATTGGGGCTGTAGTAGTCTATAGGCCTACACATATAATGTGATGTTTAGTTTAATTTGTATGTAGCCTAATCGGTTATGGTCCCGTGTGCGCATCACTTTGTTGCAGTATTATTATACACGTAATGATGAATTACATCCTTTTTCAAATTGCCAATACTTATTACTGCAACAGTTATCATGGTGATTTCGTGATATTGTTGTATTGAGCAGATCTTGCTCTATTAATTGTTGGAAAGCAGGACAATGATGGTTAGAAAGCAGGACCCTTTCAGATACTACTTTGCTGGATATAGTAGATTTAGGGGATAATATTTGAGTAGGTGGGATATGGATTTGATGTAAAATTGGACAATAATGTATTTTCAGTAAAAAAATTGACGGTGCAGGTTTATCCATGTTGAAATAAAATCAACAAAAGTGTCCATTTTCATGCCGATAGTTCGTGAGCATCTATCTATTTACCATAGGAACACACCAAATCGATTTATATTCGTACATGCGTTCGCAAGGTGGTACAGCAGCTATTCATAAAATATCTAAACAAAAAAATAGAACACTTTTAGCACTGGTAAATATGCGAAAACTGTGAATTGCTGGTCGTTATATGCGCTTGTTGACGGCTCATTAGACACCATGTTAGAAAGAGTATCACGCATGACACCGTGTTAGAAAGAGTATATGCATGACAGGTCTACAGAGGGTGCACTCAGTTTTAAGCATATACACATCTTGGTTTAGAAAACATAAATCAAATATAGATATGACCAATAATTACGTTTTATTAAGTCGTTTCCATTGGCCATGATAACTGGCTTGTTTTCTTGTCGATTTTGATTATTTTGTGATAAAAAAAACATGTTTCAACGTTTTTGTAGAGATAAACCTTTAATCCACTGCATTATGCAATATATCATTAGAACGGAAATGTAATTATCTTTTATATGTTATATTGCATATGTAGATTTGTAAACTAGAATAGCAACGACAGCCGTTTGGCTAACCCTACAGGTTTGGTGGTACCCCCCTATAAGGGTTCAAACTATAAAGTTCGTCCCCATGTTTTTGCTGTTAACATCTCATTTCATGTTTTTGACATATGAAGGTTTAAAAAAAGTTGGTGTTAGTGAGTTGTGGGGGTGGGGTTGCACGTAGGGTGGTTGTAGCCCATGGACTATAATGTACTGTTCATTTTGATAACACAAACTTCCCGTCGGCAATAAATACCTATGTATAATAAGTGATGAAATTTAGGTAAGTATGTTTGCAATGTTCAAAGTAATTGATATTATCGAACTATAGCGGGTTCTATTTATTTAATTGTAAACCCCTTATGAGACATGTGACAAAATTACATAATATTGTTCCCGATTGTCAAATGGTATATAAAAAGTATGTGGATATGTTTGTAACAATCAAAATGGTTGATATTACTGGGCCATGCAAGTTCAAATTATATTATTGCAAACCCTTCAAGTGTCAGTCACGCCTATAATATTTTGTATACCTATTATAAGCAATTAATATAATGGGTGATAAAGAAGACAAGCGTATTTCAACAGTTGGTATATTATACGCCCCACCATATTACCCATTTATCCATCACCAGCTTATAACAATATATGTATTATCTATTCTATAAAATCAGTTTTTTGATACTCTTTTACCTTATCCATTGAGTTATCGCAGAGTTTTTGTTCAAACACTCAGTTCAGTATTTGTTTTGTAACACCAGTACTTGGAAATTTATTAAGGCTTCACAAAATTATTTTCATATGAATTACTTATACATTCAGAGCTTGACTTGGTTCATTGCTGATTGATTGCAAACAACTGTTGGTGATTGTAATGACTTCTTTAATCGCCAGGCGGCAGGTATTAACTACTAGGATAATGTTTCACAACTTGTAGATGTACGCTTTGTATCTTACATGTATATTACCATATTCGATGATTGGTTTAAAGAAATATTCATACTGTAAATATAATCAATGTGATTCTCCGACGACATCTTATCGTTTATTATTATTCCAAGTAGTTTATGATTTTCTACAAAATCTAAAATGACATTACTTAACTTTATTGCTGGCATGTTCTGTATTTTTAGGTTTGAAAACATCGTGCACTTGGATTTAACAGTGCTGAAATCCACACACAAGTGATATCATCGGCAAACATATAAATCGTTTGCTTACTAGCTTATATACTGTAGATCTGGTAATTTTCGCGTGTTAAAATTTTGCGAAATTCTAATTTTTGGACTTTTCACGAAAATTAAAATTAGCGAATTTCAATTTTTCCTTAGTCGCGCTATTATAATACTAATTTTTGCGAGCTTCTTGAATTCGCGAATTTGTCCTCCTCGCGAAATTCGCGAAAAATAAAACCTCGCGAATATAACCAGATCTACAGTATAGCATAGCTGGCATTTGCTTAAAACACTCTCTAACACGCCACTCTGTCACAGTCATATTAGCTTAGTTTTTGTTCTCATACACTACATATAGACCAAACACGTAAGACATAGTTCACTGTCAATGTTGCCTTGGCCATACGGTAAGAAAAGTCAGACAGAAAGTATATTCTCAAAATAGCCATATCTATCAAAAAAAATCATTCGTGACAACATTTATTTTTATCACGTAGCAGCCCATTACATGTTGATATTTTACATGCGAAAGTTACATCAACTCAGAGTGATTGCTAGTCAATCAAACATTTATCTAACTTGTGAAATAAATGATATAAAGTAGCAGTTCTGTGAATACAACTGACATCCGTCACGGAGCTAATGTTCATTGTTTTTCCATACAAATATGTTTTGCTTTTAAACTACCATATAATTTTTATCATTGTTTTAGTACAGACTTCAGTGATATAAGTATGCACTTGTATTAATTTTAGATTTGTATGATTTCCAGAGTGTCTTTTTCTGTTACCATGTATCATTTGTAGATTATACGTGATAGCTATTTTATATATGGTTTTGGCGCTGTAAGCTGATATCATATCTTGGAACTTTTAAGTAGTTTTCATTTACGTCTTCACAATATGCAGTGTTTAATCATAGCAATTCCACTTAACATGAACATCTTTATAATTACGTATGCGACAACATATTTTCGTGAGATTTTACCAAAAAAACCATCTTGTATATACATGTACATGACAAATACATCAATAATGTCTTATTTATGTCAATATTATATATGTTTGCCACCATGTCTGTCTGATAACTTTTTTTTATCTCAAGATTGTTGTAAATAAGGGGATACTAAGGCCTGGATTACATTGAAATAACAAAAGACAATTCAGAATCATTTAACTCTCGGCAGCTAGAACTATTAGGTTTGGCAGAGAATAAGTAAAAATAAGTAAAAATATCACAGAAGGGGGTGTATGTTTGAAAGCTCTGCTTATGTATATATTTTAATTACATATGCAACATATACACACAAGAGCACATCAATGTTGTAAAGTTGTTTATTAAAACGTAGTGGTGTATGAACGAGTTCAATGGTAATGAAAGAGGAGAATGATGTACATTGCTTTGTAGAATGACTTCATGATAAACAAATAAATATAATAAGCACTAAGAGTGTTTTGTTTCAGTTCATGGGAGACTTTTTTAACATCTTCTGGAATGACTTCTGCTGTTTTCACGTTTACATTTTGCACGACGGTTCTTGAACCAAACCTGGAAAGAGAAAAGAAAATACAATGATTAATTATGAAAAAATACATTGGCAATGTATGACAATGTATGACAAATGATCATGTATTGTTGTATCTTAAAGCTACTTTGTGTATTAAACCTTTCAAGCTTGAATTTGCCATTGTCATCTTTATCCACTACAAGCCGCGAATTGCTGTCGCAATTCTCGACTTGTAGTGGATGAAGATGATTTGAAGTGGGTGAAAAGTAGAGAAAATTTCCATGTATTGGTAAACCAGTTTTATGAAAATTTTCGATCGCAAATCCGTGGTTGTAGAAAAATTAAATTTGTTTTAAGGGATGTAAAATGATGCTTTGGTGCATCGTGGAGCTTGAAGGGTTAGGTGACGAAAAAATATGAAAAGTAGATACGTAGTGGGCCTACAAGGACAAACACTGCTACTACTCAACAGTGTATCACTGTAATATTTCAATAGTTTAAAATCATAGTTAATAATAAATACATAGTTTGCACATTCCAGCTGAACATATTAGAGCAGTCTGGCTCTCTGTATAAAAATGTCTATGATATTATTTAATAGTATTTAATTTGTAATAGATAAAACTTACCCTCACTGTTTCATCTGTCAGCTCCATTCTCATAGCGAGTTGTTCACGCATGTAAACATCCGGGTATCTTTGTGTGCTGAACACAGTCTCTAGATCTTCAATCTGTTAAACAACATGGGTCATGATTAGTGCATCATAAAAAAAAATTGGACTGACTTAACAAAAAAAAATCCGTTCTATTCAAAACATAATTATAAAATCCGAGAGTTGAAGCATTGAACATGTTGAGTAAAAAATAAGTAGAATTAGTTAAAAAAAAGCTGCTGGCCTATACTCTAATATATGACATCTACATAAAAAAAAATTCAAGAAACTAAAATAATTTAATATTATCTCACCTGTTTTTCTGTGAAGATTGTTCTTTGTTTTCTCGCCCTGAATACAGATCTCTCTTCCTCCATCTCTTGTAGTGATGAGGGTTTGACTGACACACTCCTGGGATTAGGCACGGTGTATACACTTCTCGGCTTAGGCGCGGTGTAGACACTTGAAGTAGGGTTGTAATCTGCTATAGGTGATGTGTTCTGATGATGCGGATAGTTTGTGAGAGCAGAATGTTGTCTGTGAGTTGATACATGTGATTTATCATCAGGTCTGTACAATGGGCTAGAATCAGTAACTATCACATTCTGTGACAATGTACTGGTGCCTTCATTAGACGTATACTGTGAAAACGAGCTGGAGTCTGATTTACACTTATACTGTGAAAAGGGGCTATTAATAATGGGTGATGAGTTTGTATGGGAGGTCGGGGTCAGTGATGGGTGATTGACATGTGTGGGCGTGGTGTACTGTGTGTAGTCTGTGTAAGGCGTGGTCATCCCATTCAGTGAGCTGTAATAGGAAGGGCTTGTTGATGTAGGCGTGGTCATCCCATTCAGTGAGCTGTAGTAGGAAGGGCTTTCTGATGTGGGCGTGTTCATGTAGTAGGAGGGGATGGCTGATGTAGGTGTGGTCACTGTGGAATAGTAGATGGAGCTTGTAGCTGTGGGTGTGTACAGTGAGAAGTTTGCTGGAGCCTGTGACACTGGAGTGATCAGAGAGTTATAGTATGTGGGGGTGGATGAGTCAGACTTGATGCTGGACTCTGGGGCTGAAATAATAGCTGTATGATTTCTAAGAGGCATAAGCTCTGTCACGGCACTGTCGCTTCCAGGAGGCTTGAGTTCTGTCATCTGGTCCTCGCTTCTAGCTGGACTACCTTGACTGGATGAAGGTGACAGATTATCAGCTCTTAGTGTGTCATCTACAGATGTCAGAAAGTTGTGATATGGAGAACTGCTAGAACTCGTGTTATCAGCAGTAGCAGCCTCCATACCAAACATACCAGCAAGCTTACTGTGCTGTAAAATAAACATACATATATCATTAATAGGTGATCCAAAACGTAAATGTTAAGCTTATAATGTGATATAAAAGCTGAATACTTATCAACTGCTTAGATAAAAAGTGATAAATTAACTGAATTGCTTATCTACTAACATATGCTAGACAGTAATTTGAGCATATTGTGAATCTGTTAAAGTATAAGCAGTTTTGCTGAACAATCTGGTTAATATTGGGAAAGAAAATGTTTTGACCGAAATATTGCTTTCTTTTCCAGATAAGTAATATTTACTATACCACTAGCACGACGTTCATGTCAAAACTTAGTCTTAGTCAAATTAAATATTTATAGAACCATACCATTAATAAATATTAACCCTTTCAGCTCTAGGATTGTCTTTAGACGGCAGAATTTGACGTCCATAAACGTCAGATTCTGACGTCTAAAGAAGTTCCACGCACTGAAATAATTACCAAACTATAATGGGCGTATGTGGATCAATAGCATATATTCAAATGAAGCAAAAGAACAAAACCCTTTTGTCTTCATGTTTTTTTACAAAACTATGTCAGCGCTTAAAGGGTTGATAAGGTTTACCTGATTGTTGTGAAACCCCGTCATTTCGTTGAAGAAATGAGAGTTCTGTTGGTATTCTGCCATAACTGGTATGGTGTGTAATTTCATGATGATTCTTTAAATTCAGGAACTGGCAGTGTAAATATTACACAGTCTTTGACTCTGAAATGTTGTTGTAAGTTTTCTAATTTTTGTTGAATTTTGATGTTACAGCCCAATGGCTCACTCTATTGACCTGTGGATTAAGTATGTTCTGCTCTCGGGGTTTTCACCCTCATATACCCCTCTGTTTGGGTAGTTACCCCTATTCGTCCCTGAGGTCTGGAGCCAATATGCAACAGGTATACAAGTGTGATAACAAATAGGTCGTGGCAGAAGGGGGGGGGGTCATCTCTTTGTTCACCACGCTCCATGATCTGCTTCTAGTCAGTTTAACTGACATAACTACGTCGTTCACACCTTGCCGACCTAGGAGTTTGTTCAGCTCATCACGCTGTAGTCAATATAACTGACACAACAACAACACCTACTATATTTCTTAAGCGATAACCCCTTAATTTAACTATTAAACCAGCTAAAGTGAATATAATTGCATAATTGTAATTTTTATTCACTTTAAGTGTGTCCAACTGAAATAACAACACAGCCAATCGATTACCTCTTCACCATGCTAAAAAAGTGTGATATAATTGAATCATTTATATTTTAACTTATGTGATGTTGTTAAAAAGATAACAGCTGAATCGTTTTAAATCTTGCTATTTAAAGATTTTGTTTTAATTCAGAACCTCTTAAATAATTTGCAAATAAGAGTAAAAAAAAATATTCTAGTTGCAATTTTGGTTATTTCGAAGTCATCTGTTTGCTCATAAACATGATTGAGTTCTTGGTGTTGATAAAATTCACGGGGCGTGTTGGGGGGGGGGGGGGATCAAAATGAAGCAGATCAGATATCTTAGTTTTCCTCACGTGCCATGATCTTCTTCTGGACAGATTAACAGGCATAACACATTAACACAGTGACACAACGTCTCATCATCAATGTCTTAGTCAGCTCTTTCTGATTCATTTGAATAACTATGTTATAGTTCTACGGCCATTAGAAATATTTTTACTCTTGCAGTGCGGAGATCGGTTTTAGTCTTCAGAATCTGCCGTCTATAGACGTCAAATTATGTCGACTAAAGTCAATTTCCGCACTGTAAGGGTTAAGAATTTTAATAGTTCCATCTATTTTTTAAATTATGTTTTCAATAATAATAACTTACGGTATTATTATAACACGTACTGGGATAATATGAGTTTCACGCGCACACAGGGGTCACATTCACACGATCTAGCGTCAAAGTAAGAATAATAAGCCCTATTAAATTCCAGATTTGTGCTTGGCATTGATATAATGCGGGTATAAAGAATAAAAGCTATAGAAAATATTTCGCTTTTAATTTCACTGAAATTTTTCCCATACTCCTGCTTTGATACATTTATAATAATTGTCAGATGAAATTGATGTATGTTCGCAATGATCAAAGTAATTGGTATTATCCACCCATAACGAGTTAAATGTATTTATTTCTAAACCCCCTTATGGCACAATTACATAATATACATGGTCAAGTGTTATATAAAATGAATGTGGGTATGTTTGTTACAATCTAAATGATTCATATTACTGAGTCATACAGGTTCAATTTATATTTCTTAAAACAATTTCAGTGTCAGTAACTGCTATTATAATTTGTATACTTTTTTTGAGCAGTTAATATAACGAGTGATTCAGGGGGAAAATGTCTTTAAACAGTATTGGAATATACTTAATCTCTATTGCAATAAATCTATGTCATTTTAATTCACATTCCAATAATTTAGCTCTTCAACTTGTTTCTCATGTACTACGGGAATCAGAATAAACTACCTTGTACCTTGTTAATTAATCACCTGTTAATGTAGTGTCAGTTATATTGACTACAGCGCGATGAGCTGAACAAACTCCTCAGTCGACAAGGTGTGAACGACGCACTGTGTTAGGGTTATGTCAGTTAAACTGACTACAATACTTCAATTTTACCTGCCATTTCCATTGATAACAGTTTGGACCACACTTTTGATCTAATACCAGTGTCGAGCGCTTTCTGATAGTCAACATAACAATAATAAAGACGTTTGTGCTTGTTTATATATTAAGAACAAAAATGTGATCCACAGTGAAGAAATCGGATTTAAAATCAAAATCATGTCCGGCAGTTATATATTTTTCATCTGTTCAATGACTTTTGAATTTCGTTTTCCTTGGATAATTTTCCAATATTCCTTAGGATTTTCTGTCTAAAGTTTACACAGTTTTGTAATCGTGTCTTTTTTATATTTCTTAAATGCTTTGTTTTAGCTGCCTTGTATTGTTTATGTGAATTACTTATAATTATTTAATATATAACTTATTTTTTAATTTCCTATATTTATTTTTTTACATTGCATCATAGTATGACGTGCATCCTCACAATCGGTATTATACCACGGTTTATGTGGAAGGTTTCGCGTCCTTGGCTTACCGTCAGTCATCTTCGTTGGTTTTGACATACCACAATCAGAAGCTGATCTTTTCAACACCTGGCCGAAGTCGCCTACAATACTATTGATTAGCTCTAGGGACACGCTCTGCGGAGTTGACTTGATACGGCTTCATTTAATTTTCGTCCAATGTGTGAGACATTCGTTGTGCATAGGTGTTCATTAAATAATTCAGATTAATCAGTATTCCATAACAATTTTTCTGTTTTTGTGGGTTTATTCCTTAAATTAACATGTTGATCCTTATACTATGAACTTCAAATTCTGCATAGACAGAGAAGTGAACATCACTGATCAGGGGGTCGAAATCTACTATTTCAAAATCTAAAATTAATACTATACAGCTTGGGTTATTATAATATAATCAACAGTACTCGAATTTTTACATGTTTTGTTACCGACATTAAAATCTTTACCAAATCTACCATTCATTATAAGCATATCTAGGCTACGACATAAATCAATCAGTCTTCTCCCTGTGTTATTTACAATGCTGTCTGAGTTAACCCTTTCAGCTATAAGGGCATGGCTATCTACAAGGTGTACATTATTTTCACATATATTCACAAAATTATTCTCATCGTTATCGTTATCAGCTGGGTGTACAAAATCTTATAAGTGTCCGGTTCGTTCGTTCGTTCGTTCGCTCGTTCGTTCGTTCGTTCGTTCGTTCGTTCGTTCGTTCGTTCGTTCGTTCGTTCGTTCGTTAACCTGTTGATTCAACGCAGTTACACAACAAAGGTACAAAACAATTGATCATCATGTCTACTTTTTCGCTTATATAAATTGCAAACAGATCAATATGGATCGTCAATTAAGGCAAAATGTGTGTTCCCATTATCCAGGGCAATAGTTGGCCTACCAGGTTTCTTTCGCCTTACGCTTTTACCACACGTATCACATTTATGCATCTATCCACCTAATACTGGTTCAATGTTGGACCATGCTATTCGACGATGGCCCAGCATTGAACCAGTATTGACAACACTGCCTATTTTAAATACAATTTATTCGATTAAAAATTGAAAAATCTATCAAAATAGAGAAATTATAAACTTTAATTTATTTTATTCTACTTGGTTATTTGATTTATTTATTGAGTTGGGTATTTAAAATTGCTTAATTGTTAGAATCGGGTTATTATTTTTCACATTGAGGTGACAAATGCGGTAATTATTCCTACCTCCAAGTGTTTATAAATAAAGATATAATTGGGTTGTAGAACGATTGCAGCTGTATACATGCCTAGAATGCGTAAAAATAACAAAGGAAATTCAGCAGTATTTGACCCTTGGCATATAAAACTATTAAGCTTGTCACCCAAAAATAATGATCTTTCAAAATCATAGAAGATGGCATATGTCTGAAAGCTCTGTATATCATATGCAGCATTTTCACATAAGAACACATTAATGTTATATAATTGTTTATTAAAACAGAGTGATATATGAAGGAGTTCAACGATAACGAAGAAGAAAAAATGGTATACATTGCTTTGTAAAATAAACAAATTAATGACATATGATAAACAAATAAATATATATAAGCACTAAGAGTGTTATGATCTGGTTCATAAGAGACTTCTTTAACATGTGCTAGAATGACTTCTGCTGTTTTCACGTTTATATTTTGCACGCCGGTTTTTGAACCAAACCTAGAAAGAGAAAAGAAAACATGATTAAATATGAAAAAAATCACAATGTCAAGATATTGTGACAACTGATTATTAAGGTTGTATGTTACAGCTAATTTATGTATTAAGTATTAAAAAAGTATTACGAAGTGAACCTACGAGGACGAACACTTTTACAGTTTAATATAATAGTTGATATCAATATACGTTAAATAGCTTGACCATTACAACTGAACAGATTTGAGCAGTTTGACACTCTGTACAAAAACATATATGATATTACTTAATAATATTTTACTTCTAAGTAATATAGAAAACCCACCCTCACAGTTTCATCTGTCAGTTCCATTCTCAAAGCGAGTTGTTCACGCATGTAAACATCCGGGTATCTTTGTGTGCTGAACACTTTCTCAAGATCTTCAATCTGTTAAACAATATGGGTCATGATTAGTGCATCATTTTATTTTATTTTAATAGTTTGGTTCAATGTTATTGTGCTGTTATATTTATGAGACAATGTAAACCGTACTCCGCTCTACTTATGATATAATTATAAAATCTGATAATTAAATGATTAGGCATGTTGAAATAAAATTAGTTTAAGTAACTGCTAGCCTACACTTGCATTCTTGACATGTACAGATTTTTTTCTTCATCAAGCTATAATAATTACAATTTATCTCACCTGTTTTTCTGTGAAGATCGTCCTTTGTTTTCTCACCCTGGATACAGATCTCTCTTCCTCCATCTCTTGTAGTGATGAGGGTTTGACAGACACGCTCCTAGGCTTAGGCGCGGTGTAGACACTCCTAGGCATAGGCGCGGTGTAGACCCTTGGTGTAGGGTTGTAATCTGCTATAGGTGATGTGCTTTGATGCTGCTGACAGTTTGTGAGAGCAGAATGTTGTCCGTGAACTGATTCATGGGACTCACTAGGTCTGTACAATGGGCTAGAATCATTAACTATCACATTCTGTGACAATGGACTGGTGCCTTCATTAGACGTATACTGTAACAGCGAGCTGGATTCTGCTTTACACTTATACTGTGAAAATGGGCTATTAATAATGGGTGATGAGTTTGTAAGTAAGGTCGGGGTCAGTGATGGATGATTGACATAAGTGGGCGTGGTGTACTGTGTGTAGTCTGTATAAGGCGTGGTCATCCCATTCAGTAAGTAGGAGGGGCTTGTTGGTGTGGGCGTGGTCATCCTTTCAAGTGAGCTATAGTGGGAGGGGCTTGCTGATGTAGGCGTGGTGATCCCATTCAGTGAGCTGTAGTAGGAGGGGTTTGTTGATGTGGGCGTGGTCACTGTGGAATTGTATGTGGAGCTTGGGGCAGTGGGCGTGTGCAATGAAAAGTTTGCTGGAGCCTGTGCCACTGGAGTGATCAGAGAGTTATAGTATGTGGGGCAGGATGAGTCAGACTTGATGCTTGAAAAAGCTGAATATCTTGCAGACACAACAGGAAACTCTAAGTCTGAAATATTAGCTTTAGGTTTTCTAAGAGGTTCAAGCTCTGTCAGTGCGCTGTCGCTTGCAGACACACATGGAGGCTTGAGTTCTGTCATCTGGTTCTCACTTCTAGCTGGACTACCTGGACTGGAGGAGGGTGATAGATTATCAGCTCTCAGTGTGTCATCTACAGATGTCAGAAAACTGTGAGGTGGAGAACTGTTATAACTCGTGTTATCAGCACCAGCAGCCTCTGTACCAAACATACCAGCCAACTTACTGTGCTGTAAAATAAACAGAATTATATAATTAATACGTGATTTAAAACGTAAAAGTAAAGTTTATAATATGATTTAAAAACTGAAGATTTATCAACTGCTTAGTTAAAAAGTGATAAATTAATTGCATAGCTTATCTACTAACATATATGTTAGACTGTAATACTGAGCATATTATGAGTCTGTTTAAAGCATAAGAAGTTTTACTGAACAGTCTTTGTTAATATTAGAACAGAAAATATATTGACCGAAATATCTCTTTCTTATCCCGAGAAATGCTATTTACTTAAAAAAACTATTTAGTATAGTATAAACATATTTTTATTTACCAATTGGAACAATACAAAATGTAATACAGGTTCCTCTCGGTTGGACAAAATTAGAGGAAGACAGAATTATTTAATTGCAATGATGCAAAACTTAGTCTTAATCAATTAAAATATGTATAGAGCCATAACAGTAATAAATATTGACTCATCCAGCGCTGGGGATTGTCTTAAGACGTCAGAATTTGACATCCATAGACGTCAAATTATGACGTCTAAAGTCGTTCCACGCTCTAAAAGAATTTAAAAATTATAATGGATCCAGAGCATATATATACACAAATGAAGCGAAAGGGCAACTGAGACATTTATGATGATTTTAAATTAAACAAAATCCTTTGTGCGACATGTTTTTGACAAAAAGTATTTTAGCGATTTAAGGGTTCCATAATGTTTACCTGATTGTTGTAGAATCCCGTCATTTCGCTGAAGAAATCAGAGTTCTGCTGATATTCTGCCATGATGATTTTTTTTCAATTTAGAATTGGCAGTGTCGATATCACACAGAAATATTGTTGTAAGTTTTCTATTTTTTGCTGAATATTGATGTTACAGTCCAATCGCTCACTCTTGTCGACCTGTTGATTAAGTATGTTCTGCTCTCGGGGTTATCACCCTTATATACCCCTCTATTTAGTGTAGTTACCACTATTCACCCCTGAGGTCAGGAGCCAAATTGTAACAGGTACATAGGTGTGATAACAAACAGGTTGTGTCGGAAGGGGGGGGGGGGTCATCTCTCTGTTCACCTCGCTCCATGATCTGCTTCTAGTCAATTTAACTGACATAACTGCCTCGTTCACACCTTGTCAACTCAGAAGTTTGTTCAGCTCATCGCGCTGTAGTCAATATAACTGACACTACAATTACACCTATGTATTTCGCAAACGATAACACCTTAATTTAACTAATAAACCAATTAAAGTGGAAATTATTACACAATGGGAATTTTAATTCACTTTAAGTGTGTCTAACTTGCATAACAACAACACCCGATCAACTACCTCTTAACCCTGCTAAAAAAGTATGATATAATTGAATCGTTGGTATTTTAACTCATGTGATGTTGTTAAAAAGATAAGAACTGACTCGTTTTAAATCTTGCTATTGATATATATTTTTTTTTAATTCAGAACCTTTTAGGTAAATTGCAAATAATAATAAAAAAAATACCATAGCTGCAATTTTGGTTATTTGGAAGTCATCTGTTTGCTCATAAACATGATAGAGTTCTTGATGTTGATAAAATTCACGGGGCATGTGGGGGGGGGGGGGGATCAAGATGAAGCAGATCAGATATCTTAGTTTTCCTCACGTGCCATGATGTTCTTCTGGACAGATTAACAGGCATAACACAGTGACACAACGTCTAGTGTTTACTGCAATTGGCACTCATTGACCCTTAAAGCGCTGAATTAATTTGTAAATATATCGCAACAAAAAGTTTTTTTTCAATTTGAAAGCATCACAAATGTCTTCGTTAGCTCTTTCTGAGTCATTTGAATACCTATGTTATAGGTCTACGGCCATTAGAAATATGTTTACTCTTACAGTGCGGAGATAGATTTTAGTCGTCAGAATCTGACGTCTATAGACATCAGGTTTTGTCTGCTAAAGTCAATCCCCGCACTGTAAGGGTTAAGAATTTTAACAGCTCTATCCATTTTTTTAAAAAAAATTTTCAATAATAATAACTTATTATTATAACACACACTGTGATAATATGAGTTTCACGCGCACGCAGGGGTCACATTTACACGATCTAGCCTCAAAATAAGAATAAAAAGCCCTATTAAATTCCAGATTTGTGCTTAGCATTGATATCATGCGGGTATAAAGAATAACATCTATAGAAAGTAATTCGCTTTTAATTTCACTGAATTTTTTCACATAGACCTACTTCGATATATTTATAATAAGTGTCAGATGAAATTGATGTATGTTTGCAATGATCAAAGTAATTGGTAGTATCGAAACATAACGGGTTAAATTTATTTAATTCTAAACCTCTTATGGCACAATTACATAATATTCATGGTCAAGTGTTATATAAAATTTATGTGGGTATGTTTGTTACAAACTAAATGATTGATATTCCTGAGTCATACAGGTTCAATTTATATTTCTTAAAAAAAATTCAGTGTCAGTAACTGCTATTATAATTTGTATACCTTTTTTAAGCAGTTAATATAACGGGTGATTCAGGTGAAAAATGTCTTTAAACAGTATTGGAATATACTTAATCTCTATTGCAATAAATCGATGTCATTTTAATTCACATTCCAATAATTTAGCGCTTCAACTTGTTTCTCATGTAGTACGGGAATCAGAATAAACTACCTAGTACCTTGTTAATTAATCACCTGTTAATGTAGTGTCAGTTATATTGACTACAGCGCGATGAGCTGAACAAACTCCTGAGTCGACAAGGTGTGAGCGACGCACTGTGTTAGGGTTATGTCAGTTAAACTGACTAGAAGTAAATCATGGAACTCAAATCTGCACCACCTTGATTACACACCTTGATTACACTTAAGCCTGTACAGTGTTCAACCCCAAAAAATCTTTAAGTTTGCTAAGTAAATGGAGAATAATCCTTGGCGAACTATTATATTACAAGGAATGGAACTAGATGTATATCCCTGGACAGAGACCACTGATTTTGCTTTTGGGTATATTTTTAAAAAAACTTCTATAATTTTACCTGCCATTTCCATTGATAACAGTTTGGATCATAATTTTGATCTAATACCAGTGTCGAGCGCTTTCTGATAGTCAACATAACAACAATAAAGATGTTTGTGCTTGTTTGTATATTAAGAACAAAAATGTGATCCACAGTGAAGAAATCGGATTTAAAACCAGCTTGTTCCGCTCCAACAGTTTTCTTATCTTCAACATAACAAGTTAATCTTTTATTGATACAGCTGAGGAATAATTTCCCCAAGCAGCTCAGTAGAGATGTTCCTCTATGATTGTTAGGCTCACCTCCATCACCTTTATTTTTATAAATGGGTTTTATGCTACCAAGGCACCATTCGTCGGGTACTTGACCAAAAGCCAAGAAAACGTTAAAAAATCTTGTCAGGCAAATGTTTAAAATATCATTTATCATCATATCATGTTCGGCAGTTTTATATTTTTCATCTGTTCAATGACTTTCGAATTTCGTTTTCCTTGGATAATTTTCCAATATTCCTTAGGATTTTCTGTCTAAAATTTACACTGTTTTGTAATCGTGTCTTTTTTATATTTCTTAAATGCTTTGTTTTAGCTGCCTTGTATTGTTTATGTGAATTACTTATAATTATTAAATATATAACTTATTTTTTAATTTTCTATATTTATTTTCTTTACATTGCATCATAGTATGACGTGCATCCTCACAATCGGTATTATACCACGGTTTATGTGGAAGGTTTCGCTTCCTTGGCTTATCAGAAGCTGATCTTTTCAACACCTGGCCCAAGTCGCCTACAATACTATTGATTAGCTCTAGTGACACGCTCTGCGGAGTTGACTTGACTTCATTTAATTTTCTTTCAATGTGTGAGACATTCGTTGTGCATAGGTGTTCATTAAATAATCCAGATTGATCAGTATTCCATAAATTTTTTTCTGTTTTTGTGGGTTTATTCCTTAAATTAACATGTCGATCCTTGATGTTGATACTATGAACTTCAAAATCTGCATAGACAGGGAAGTGAACATCACTGATCAGGGGGTCGAAATCTAGTATTTCAAAATCTAAAATTAATTCTATACAGCTTGGGGTTATTATAATATAATCAACAGTACTCGAATTTCTACATGTTTTGTTAACGACATTAAAATCTTTCCCAAATCTACCATTCATTATAAGCATATCTAGGCTACGACATAAATCAATCAGTCTTCTCCCTGTGTTATTTACAATACTGTCTAAGTTAACCCTTTCAGCTATAAGGGCATGGCTATCTACAAGGTGTACATTATTTACAATACTGTCTAAGTTAACCCTTTCAGCTATAAGGGCATGGCTATCTACAAGGTGTACATTATTTTCACATATATTCACAAAATTATTCTCATCGTTATCGTTATCAGTTGGGTGTACAAAATCTTATAAGTGTCCGGTTCGTTCGTTCGTTCGTTCGTTCATTCGTTCGTTCGCTCGCTCGCTCGTTCGTTCGCTCGCTCGCTCGTTCGTTCGTTCGTTCGTTCGTTCGTTCGTTCGTTCGTTCGTTCGTTCGTTCGTTCGTTCGTTCGTTCGTTCGTTCGTTCGTTCGTTCGTTCGTTCGTTCGTTCGTTCGTTCGTTCGTTCGTTCGTTCGTTCGCTCGCTCGCTCGCTCGTTCGTTCGTTCGTTCGTTCGTTCGTTCGTTCGTTCGTTCGTTCGTTCGTTCGTTCGTTCGTTCGTTCGTTCGTTCGTTCGTTCGTTCGTTAGTTTGTTTGATTGATTGTTTGTTTGTTTGTTTGTTTGTTTGTTTGTTTGTTCGTTTGTGTCTGTTTGTGTTTGTTCATGTAATTCATTTCACCTGTTGATTCAACGCAGTAACACAACAAAGTTACAAAACAATTGATCATCATGTCTACTTTTTCGCTTATATAAATTGCAAACAGATCAATATGGATCTTCAATTAAGGCAAAATGTGTGTTCCCATTATCCAGGGCACAAAAGTATAATAGTTAGCTTACCAGGTTTCTTTCGAATAACGTTTTTTACCACACGTATCACATTTATGCATCTTTCCACCTAATGCTGGTTCAATGTTGGACCATGGTATTCGACGATGGCCCAGCATTGAACCAGTATTGACAACACTGCCTATTTTAAATACAATATATTCTATTAAAAATTGAAAAATCTATCAAAATAGAGAAATTTTAAACTTAAATTTATTTTATTCTACTTGGTTATTTGATTTATTTATTGAGTTGGGTATTTAAAATTGCTTAATTGTTAGAATCAGGTTATTATTTTCCACATTGAGGTGACAAATGCGGTAATTATTCTTACATCCAAGTGTTTATAAATAAAGATATATTTGGGTTGTAAAACGATTGCAGCTGTAAACATGCCTAGAATGCGTAAAAATAACAAAGGAAATTCAGCAGTATTAGACCCTTGGCATATAAAACGATTAAGCTTGTCACCCAAAGATAATGATCTTTTAAAATCATGGAAGATGGCATATGTCTGAAAGCTCTGTATATCATATGCAGCATTTTCACATAAGAACACATTAATGTTATATAATTGTTTATTAAAACAGGAGTTCAACGATAACGAAGAAGAAAAAATGGTATACATTGCTTTGTAAAATAAACAAATTAATGACATATGATAAACAAATAAATATATATAAGCACTAAGAGTGTTATGATCTGGTTCATAAGAGACTTCTTTAACATGTGCTAGAATGACTTCTGCTGTTTTCACGTTTACATTTTGCACGCCGGTTTTTGAACCAAACCTAGAAAGAGAAAAGAAAACATGATTAAATATGAAAAAAATCACAATGTCAAGATATTGTGACAACTGATTATTAATGTTGTATGTTACAGCTAATTTATGTATTAAGTATCAAAAAAGTATTACGAAGTGAACCTACGAGGACGAACACTTTTACAGTTTAATATAATAGTTGATATCAATATACGTTACATAGCTTGACCATTACAACTGAACAGATTTGAGCAGTTTGACTCTCTGTACAAAAACATATCTATGATATTACTTAATAATATTTAACTTCTAAGTAATATAGAAAACACACCCTCACAGTTTCATCTGTCAGTCCCATTCTCATAGCGAGTTGTTCACGCATGTAAACATCCGGGTATCTTTGTGTGCTGAACACTTTCTCAAGATCATCAATCTGTTAAACAATATGGGTCATGATTAGTGCATCATTTTATTTTATTTTAATAGTTTGGTTCAATGTTATTATGCAGTTATATTTATGAGACAATGTAAACCGTACTCTGCTCTACTTATGGTATAATTATAAAATCTGATAATTAAAGGATTAGGCATGTTGAAATAAAAATAGTTTAAGAAACTGCTAGCCTACACTTGCATTTTTGACATGTACAGATTATTTTAGTCATCAAGCTAAAATAACTACAATTTATCTCACCTGTTTTTCTGTGAAGATCGTCCTTCGTTTTCTCGCCCTGGATACAGATCTCTCTTCCTCCATCTCTTGTAGTGATGAGGGTTTAACAGGCACGCTCCTAGGTTTAGGCGCGGTGTAGGCACTCCTAGGCATAGGCGCGGTGTAGACCCTTGGTGTAGGGTTGTAATCTGCTATAGGTGATGTGGTTTGATGCTGCTGACAGTTTGCGAGGGCAGAATGTTGTCCGTGAACTGATTCATGGGACTCACTAGGTCTGTACAATGGGCTAGAATCCGTAACTCTCACATTCTGTGATAATGGACTGTTGCCTTCATTAGACGTATACTGTAACAACGAGCTGGAGCCTGATTTACACTTATACTGTGAAAAGGGGCTATTAATAATGGGTGATGAGATTGTAGGGAAGGTCGGGGTCAGTGATGGATGACTGACATATGTGGGCGTGGTGTACTGTGTGTAGTCTGTGTAAGGCGTGGTCATCCCATTCAGTGAGCTGTAGTAGGAGGGGATTGTTGATGTGGGCGTGGTCATCCTTTCCAGTGAGCTAGAGTGGGCGGGGCTTGCTGATGTAGGCGTGGTGATCCCATTCAGTGAGCTGTAGTAGGAGGGGCTTTCTGGTGTGGGCGAGGTCATCCCATTCAGTGAGCTGTAGTAGGAGGTGTTTGTTGGTGTAGGCGTGGTCACTGTGGAAATGTAGGTGGAGCTTGTGGCAGTGGGTGTGTACAATGAGAAGTTTGCTTGAGCCTGTGCCACTGGAGTGATCAGAGAGTTATAGTATGTGGGGCAGGATGAGTCAGACTTGATGCTGGAAAAAGCTGAATATCCTGCAGACACAACAGGAAACTTTAAGCCTGAAATATTAGCTTTAGGTTTTCTAAGAGGCTCAAGCTCTGTCAGTGCGCTGTCGCTTGCAGGCACACACTGAGGCTTGAGTTCTGTCATCTGGTTCTCACTTCTAGCTGGACTACCTTGACTAGAAGAGGGGGATAGATTATCAGCTCTTAGTGTGTCATCTACAGATGTCAGAAAACTGTGAGATGGAGAACTGTTATAACTCGTGTTATCAGCGCCAACAGACTCCGTACCAAACATATCAGCCAATTTACCATGCTGTAAAATAAACAGAAATATATAATTAATAGGTGATTTAAAACGTAAAAGTAAAGTTTATAATATGATATGAAGGCTGAAGATTTATAAACTGCTTATTTCAAAAGTGATAAATTAATTGCATAGCTTATATACTAACATATATGTTAGACAGTAATACTCAGCATATTATGAGTCTGTTAAAAGCATAAGGAGTTTTACTGAACAGTCTTTGTTAATATTAGAACAGAAATATATTGACCGAAGTATCTCTTTCTTTTCCAGAGAAATGCTATTTACTTGAATAAACTATTTACTTGCAATGATGCAAGACTTAATCAATTAAAATATTTATAAAACCATAACAGTAATAACTATTGACCCATTCAGCGCTGGGGATTGTCTTTAGTTTCACTCTCTGAAAGAATTAAAAAAATATAATGGATGTAGATCCATAGCATATATATACACAAATGAAGCGAAAGAGCAACTGAGACATTTATGATGATTTCAAATTAAACAAAATCCTTTGTGCGACATGTTTTTTACAAAAATATGTCAGCGATTTAAGGGTTCCATAATGTTTACCTGATTGTTGTAGAATCCCGTCATTTCGTTGAAGAAATGAGAGTTCTGCTGATATTCTGCCATGATGATTTTTTTTTCAATTTAGAACTGGCAGTGTAGATATCGCACAGTCTTTCACTCAGAAATTTTGTTGTAAGTTTCTTATTTTTTGTTGAATGTTGATGTTGCAGCCCAATGGCTCACTCTTGTCGACCGGTTGATTAAGTATGCTCTGCTCTCTGGGTTATCACCCTTATATACCACTCTATTCAGGATAGTTACCCCTATTCACCCCTGAGGTCAGGAGCCAATCTGTAACAGGTACATAGGTGTGATAACAAACAGGTTGCGGCGGAGGGGGGAGGAGTCATCTCTCCGCTCACATCTTCTAGTCAGTTTAACTGACATAACTACCTCGTTCACACCTTGTTTGTTCAGCTCATCGAGCTGTAGCCAATATAACTGACACTACAATTTCACCGAATTTATCACTTGAACGATAACACCTTAATTTTTTTATTAAACGAATTAAAGTGGATATTGTTGCATAATTTGTATTTTAACTCACTTTGTGTGTTTTTAACTGACATAACAACAACCCTCAATTAATTAACTCTTAAACATGATAAAAATGAGATATACTTGGATCATTGATATTTTAACTCTATTGATGTTGTTAAATATGCAACAAGTGAATCGTTTTGAATCTTGATCAAGGCGGGGCAGATCAGGTATCTTAGTGTTCCTCATACTCCATGATCTTCTTCTGGTCTGACATAACACAGTGGCACAACTTCATGTGTTTAGTGGAATAGACATTGCTCTATGATTTTAACAGTCACATCTATATTAGAAATCATATTTTCAATAATAATAACTTATTATAACACGCACTGGTGTCATGGGTTTCACTCATTTGTCGCATTTACATGATGTTCGCGTGAACGTACGCATGGTAATCCTTTTAAATTCAATATTTATGCTTGGCATTGATATAATACGGGTACAAATAATAACATTTATAAAAAGTTATTCGCTTCAATTGCTTTTGATACATTTGTATCAAGTGTTAGATGCAATTTATGTGAGTATGTTTGAAACATACTCACATAACAAGTAATTGATAATCAAAGTAATTGATAGTATCGAACCATAACGAGTTCAATTTATTTAATTATAAACCCCTTATGACACATTTGACAGAATAACATGATATTGCCTCCCATTGTCAAGTGTTACATGAACTGTATGTGGATGTGTTTGTAACAATCTAGATGGTTGATCTTGCTAGACCATACAGGTTCAATTTATATTTTTGCGCGCGTCTGTCACTCCTATAATAATTTGTATACCTATAATAAACAATTAATAGAACAGGTGATTTGGACGAAAATTGTAGTTCAGCAGAATATAAAAATACTAAATTCCATTGCAATAAATCTACATAATTGTATTTTATATTCCGATAATTTAGCACTTCAACTTGTTTCTCGTGTACTACGGCAATCAGAACAAACTACGTTGTACTTTGTTAATTAATTACCTGTTATTGTTGTGTCAGTTATATTGACTACAGCGCGATGAGCTGAACAAACCAGGAGTCGACAAGGTGTGAGCGACGCACTGTGTTAGGGTTATGTCAGTTAAACTGACTAGAAGTAAATCATGGAACTCAAATCTGCCCCGGCTTGTTTACCCCTCCCCCCCCCCCGCCATGAATCAAACACCTTAAGCGTGTTGATGAGCTGATTGATGTCCCGCCCACAACCTGTTTGTTATCACACCTCTGTACTAGTTTCAGATTGGCTCCAGACCTCCAGAGTGAATAGGGGTAACTACCCTAAGCACAGGGGTACATAAGGGTGATAACCCCGAGAGCAGAGCATACTTAACCTCAGGTCAACGTTTACATCTAACACAATAACGATAATATTTACAACAATACCTCTGAATCATTGTGCTTTAACATCAGCATCGATAGTTCCTAGGACAGATTTGAAAAAAAACAACAATTATTATCAGATTACACAGCATGTCAGAATACCAGCACAACTCTATTTACATCAGCCCAATGACGGGGTTATACAACAATCAGGTAAATAATAAAAAAAATAATATTGCATTTACTACGATTCTACGACATTTTCACCTCCTTCATAAACTTTTCTATCAAGCAATCAATTTATTTATTTGTATTATTATATATATAGTATTATAGTTTTGTACATTGCATCGATTCTTGTGTTATATTATTGTTCAACTGTGCATCAGAGTGCTCTGTTAAATATACTAACGTTGGAGTAGGTGGCTCATCATGCTTCGTTGAGTAAACATTGTGGGCCCACCCGTATGCGCTGCATGGGCAACACCCACAGGAGTTGGGTCCGTCGGGATACATATTATGGTGCCGTCAAGCAAAGCGACCCAACTGCTTGAAACAAACTCGTATTATGCAAAGACTGTCTAACATATTATACATGTACTAGGACGAGGTATGCACTTAATCACAGTTTAAAACAATTATTTATTACCTTTTTTTTGTTTTTCAACAGCACAGTAAGTTGGCTGGTATGTTTGGTACGGAGGCTGCTGGCGCTGATAACACGAGTTATAACAGCTCTCCATCTCACAACTTTCTGACATCTGTAGATGACACACTAAGAGCTGATAATCTATCACCCTCCTCCAGTCAAGGCAGTCCAGCAAGAAGTGTGGACCACATTGCAGATCTACAACCACCTAGTCCTACTTTAAATAATAAACAACTGACAGAACTACAGCCTCTTAGCAAACCTACATCTGAGGTTTCAACCCGAGAGATTGCTATTGCGTCTAGAATATATTCTTCTTTCCCCAGCATTAAATCTGACCCCTCCAACCCCACATGCTATAACTCACTGATCACTCCAGTGTCTCAGGCTCCAGAAAGCTTCTCAGGATTGTACACGCCTACCGTAACAAGCTCCACCTACTATTCCACGGTGACCACTCCTGCAGAAGCTAATTCCACTTATTGCCATGGGCTGAGCTCACCAAGCCCATCCTACTATAATACCCAGACCACGCCTACATTAGCAAGCCCCTCCTACTACAGCTCACTGGGTAGGATGACCACGCCCACGTCAGCAAGCCCCTCCTACTACAGCTCACTGGGTAGGATGACCACGCCTACGTCAGCAAGCCCCTCCTACTACAGCTCACTGGATGGGACGACCACGCCCTACACAGATTATTCACAACACACTTCTGTCAATCACGCAACCCTGATTCCACCCTTCTCTACAGCCTCTCCACCCATGCTCAAAAGTGCCATGTCACCACCTCAGCATAACATTGGAACAAGCACTAGCACATTTTATAATGAAGGGATCAGTCCATTATCACAACATAAAATTATTGGTGATTTCATCCCATTGTCAGCGTATAGACCTAATGGTGAATCACATGTATCAACTCACATACAACATTCAGCTCCCAGAAACTATGATATTGAATATCATCGGAACAACACATCAACCATAGCAGGTACATATATCACTTTCTCGTATCAATTTATTTAATTTTTTTTTGCTTGACTTATTTTTAATCTTGTAGTATTCTTTCATGTGCTATTTGTTGTGTGGTATTTAATTCTGTATTCGATATTTACCACTTTGTAAGCATTTAATTATATATTTTCTAGATTATAATGCGACCCTGAGTGCCTACACTTCTTCTGTGGGTGTAACTAAACCACGGATTATAACCAGAAAGCCTTCCTCATTATTACTGCAGGAAATGGCGAATGAACGATCTGTGTCTAGAGCCAGAAAACAAAGAACGTGCTTTACTGAAAAACAGGTGGATAAATTGTACTTGAGTCTCGCATTAAAAATGTTCACTTTATATTAATATCAGTAATGATATGATAACAGTGTTTTGTAATTAACTTCACATAAATGCCTGGTTTCTAATTTGGTAAAATGATATGGTGATTATAAGGAAATACAACGCATTGCAAACAGAGACAAATGTATACTATCACGACTATATTTGTACAAGCAGCGTTCAGATAAAAAATGAAATGAATCGGGCTTTAGGCCACCTTTGTGCACATATAGGCTAAACTGGGCCAGGAGAACCTCCTGAGGATGGTGAGATGATTGAGATGACACTGTCCTCCAGACACAGGATTCGAAATTCGAGCCCTGGCGGTCTGAGGCCGAGCACGCTACCTCTCGATCACGGAGGCCCCCCACAATACTAACTTTCACACGTGGATGGGGAAGAAACAATTTTGTTTCTTTCAAACTGCCGAGACCGGGAACCGAACCCCGGACGTGGCGTGAAAGGCAGCGGTGCTAACCACTACCCTAGGGCCCCCGCCCGCAGCGTTCAGATGGTCAATATAATAATTGTAAATTCTCAACTAACAGATTGAAGATCTAGAGACTGTGTTCAGCACCCAGAGCTACCCGGATGTTTACATGCGTGAGCAACTTGCTATGAGAATGGAACTGGCAGATGAAACTGTTAGAGTAAGTTTATTACTATGCCATTTGAAGATCTCTAAATAAAAATATTATATATGCACTTTTTTTTGTATGAAATTTTTCAGGACACCTGCAAATTTATATTATGACTTTTTCTTTCTTAACTCGTTGCGAACACAGTCACGTCGTATGTATGTCCCCTAATTTGAATGGAGCTAATTCAATACAAGTGGAACACCAAGGTAGTGAAGGTTAATGGCGAGAGATGTTTCAATGTTAAACAGACAAATATGTATCACAATATTCACAATGTTAAAAGTCTAACTTTTACAATCTTATATTATTTGTTCAATTTACAGGTTTGGTTCAAGAACCGACGTGCAAAGTCCAAGCGTGAAAACAATAGAAGTCGTTGCGGTAGATGTTAAATAAGTTTTGCTCTAATACTTGTAAACTTTACACTCTCTACAGTGCTTGAATATGTATTATGAAGTCATTCAGATCCCATTACAACACGAAATATACATAATTCAATCATCTCATTTCATCTCGATCAGGTTTATGTATCATTTGCATTTTCAACAGTTCATCTTTTCTTCACTTAGTGTATGTATCGCTTTATGTTAATAAACATTTACATTTTCAATACTTCACATGTTGCAAAACCACTAACGAGTTTTTATTATGTGCTATTTTTCAGTTAAGCACAGTTAAGCCTGCATTTACATAAATCCTCATTCATTTGTTGTGTGCAATAGATTATTCAAGTAAATGATTCTGAAACAGTCTATTTGCACTGTCAGGGATATTTTTTTGTTCATTTTATTGTGTTTTTATTGTATGTTATATGTCTATAAAAAATAAATGTTAAGATTTCAGCTTTTGTGTTGTTTGTGCGTCAATATTCTACACACAGATTGTGTTTTTTAAACCATAGGGGTGATATAAGATATATTATTTAAATTAGGAAGTCCAAAATGAGATATATATTTCATTGCAGTTAACATATATTTATTATATACATATATATACAAATATGTAAATAATAAATGCTGTAAGACCATTATGGCCACTTGATAATTGGTTAATTTTGCCAGATTTTGACACTACATGTTTTCTCACACATTTGAGCTAATCATAAGCTTTTTTGATGTAATGAATGAATAAGATGTTTGCAATCTAGCCCTGTTATAATTCAGTCATTCGCATATTACATTATTTGAGATCTGCACTGGATAATTTTCTAAATTTCAGTCAACATTTATATTATGTTGACGGTTCGGTAATTTTATAAGCCCTTATAAAGCCTTGCCGGCCTTGATAACGCTATGACTTAATCAATAACGACCGAGCATCTGCTTGCAGATTGCTAGCAGGCTCATTATCCGTTATTTTTTATAAACAAACCAATTGACAATTTAATCGGCATCAGGCCACATCTCGCTAGGGAACAAGAGATCAGGGCGATACTTCAAGCTAGATGTGATAACTGAAGCAGTGCTATACTTTTACTAGGTGTGATAATTGAGCTGAGAACCAATAACACACGGGTGTGATTAAAGTGACAATTAGCTCGATTAACGACCGTGTACAAATCAATGAACATCAATTACGAGATAATTGATGTGTGAATTATTTATATTGTATCTGAAATGTAATTAAATTGTACATATCACAAAAAAAAGACGTACAAAGCACATAACCAGTCCCTCACCCTATACGGTGGTGTCTAAAACAAAAGCTATGTGATGTGTGCAACTTTACCCATTTTTGCATATTTTAAAACATATATGTTTCTGTTAGGGTAGCATAGAATAATATGCTTGTCAAATAATCATAATATTGAGAATACACAAATCAGTCAATGTCAAAACGCGGAAACTCAAACAATGCGTTGAAATTGCTTACTGATTTTTCTCGGGGGGGGGGGGGTAATAGAATATGATGCCCCTCTCAAAACAAGGAATGTTAGGCCTGCTCAACCTCCCTTTACGAATACCTGTCTCAGAAAAGAACTTTGATAAAAGAAAACGGCTCTTGAAATACATTGCTCTCAAATAAAAGTATCAATACATGATCAGATTATGAAAACAAATATGTGAAAGTACTATGTGAAACAGAGACGGTTGTCCATTGTAAATACCTATAAGGACTCCGTGGGATGACATCAATTTTGGTATTTAAATTTGTATGAAGTATTGCAGCCGGCGGATCAGGATTTAATTTTTTTAATTCATATTTAAAAAAACATTTCATCCACATTTTTAAGAATTCAGAGAAAACCCAAACAAACTATTTATACACCTAAAGGATGATTGTACTGTAGTGGTGGCTTTGGCGTACCCTGGATCCAAAAGCCTGAGACTGTGGGTACTTGTGATGTTGTATAAAGCATACAATTTCGTTCACAAGGCTGTGTACGGTTTTGAAATACAAACACTTTGGTCTTTTTCAGTGATTTTAAAATCTTTGATGATTTTTTTACATTTTTAATCAAGCTTAGTAGGCTATTTAATTTCATATCAATTTGTTCTTCAAAATTGTCATGTCAACATATGAAGCTGCTTTAAAGTCATAATGTGAGGGAAATTGACGCCAGTTTCTGGAATACTGTGAGCCTGTGTGAAGTATTTTTTGTCTAAAAGTAAAAAATCTTCTGAAAAAAAAATCTAAACTTAAATTTTGAAAATGCTAAATAATCAAGAGGAAATTTCAGCGATTATGAATGCCTATTACATAATTACATATTTCTCCTTTATACATAGTCTCACTCATTGTGTAATTCTTTATACATACTCTTACTCATTATGTAATTACTCAGTTTCTACGCTTGCCAGAGGGTTTTTTGCTATATGCAGTAGCTATTTTCTTTCTGGTTTTGGTGCGGGAAACCTAAAAGTATCACGACAATGCTGTTTTACTGTAGGTTTTTTTTAAATAGTTCTGATGTATATTTTATTTAACCTGTGCTTGTTTTAGTATATAATGTCGTTTGATTTTAAGTTAACTTAGCATATGTTTATGCATATGTTAATTTTCATGTGATTTAACTAATTCTGTTGTATATAGTCATGTACATATGTTCATTTTAATGACGCATAAGTCTGCATAGACTTACTGTCGTCAATAAATATCTATCTATCATAAATGCGGCAAAATATACTATCATACGACAAGAGCAGATGTACGGAGGCTTTTTAGAGCCGCCACAATTACAAGTTACACGTTGTAGAGTTATGGTTTTCTCGATAAAAGTTAGATCTGTAGAAATACAAGTTAATGTTGTCTAATTACATCTTAACTCTGTTGAAATACATGTTAGACTTGTTGAATAACAAGTTAAATTTAACTTGTATTTCGACAAAAATAACTTGTGTTTCAACAGCTATAACTTGTGATTCAACTACCACGTTAGTTGCAGCAGACCATTTGGGACTATGTCGCAACATACAAACGAACTTTGTCCTAGTATTAACTTGTATTTCCACAGGTCTAACATGTATCGCTACACAGCTAGGATGCTTCATCTTATCTTCATACATGTAGAACAACACGTTAGCTGGCCTCGAGGAGGGTGGTGACGATAATTTATGTGATCCATGTCGCGGGAGCCATTCGTTGACATCACATATCACAAATCCCAGCATTCTAGATGTTGGTACAGCGCTGCTACAATGTATGTGTGCGCAATGAAAACAAGGGACTGTTTCGGGTCAGCTATCATGCTTATCTACACCCGGTTAAGATGAATCATGTTGACGATGCTTCATGCCATACGCGGTGTGGAAATACATGTTATAAAGTTATTATTGAGAAAGGAAAACACATGGATCTGTATTTCACGACATGAAAGTTGAAAGTTTTTGAAAAACAAGATAGTGTTGCTAATATACAAGTTGTTTTTGTCAAAATACAAGTTAATTTTAATAAGCCCTAACTTGTTTTCCAACAATTCTAACATGTATTTCAACAGAGTTAAGATGTAGTTCGACAACATTAACTTGTATTTCTACAGGTCTTATTTGCATTGCGACAACTATAACTTGTATTTCCACAACGTCTAACTTGTATTTGTGGTGACCCTAAAAGGCCACCGTACAGATGCGTTGGACATTCTAAAAAAATATACAGAATCCCTACATACAAAAAATAAGACAAAAATAAGAACGAGATTTAATTTAAGACATGCATGTTCAAAATAAGAAATACAGGAATAACTGATAAACGGGCTTTTCGGTACACTTGTTACGTTGCCACAGCAACCCAAAATTAAAAAAAAACGTACGCAATTCTAGTTTATGGGCATGTTGACATAATATGGACATATTACAAAGCCAAAAAACAAATGATGATTTTTCATGATTTTTGGACTAATTGTGTGTTTCAAGATTTCCCCAAATTCCCCAACAAGTTATCTTACCCATGAGCCCGCAAGGCGATACGTGTCTCAGTCGAGCCTAGCGTCCAACTATCTTAAATAGCGAGATACCTTGAATGTTGCGCGCGCTGCTTCTCAAGACCGGCCAATCAGACAGCGCTTGACTGCTGCCTGAGAGCTGGACAAGAGGTCAATTCTTAGTGACCCTTAAATTAATCTAAAACATCTAATGAGGTTTGAATTTCAGACACATCCCCAAGATGCCGACATACTCGATCCGGCCAGGCTCCTGAGATAGCACTCCCGTGAGACTGGTGAGGGAAGATGGATGGATGCCAAAATTTACTCTGCAAAGTGACGCCAGATACACCCTGCCTTGTGACCACAGTGCATTGAACATGTTAAACCTCAGAAAAGAACTTTGATAAAAGAAAACGGCTCTTGAAATACATTCCTCTCAAATAAAAGTATCAATAAATGATCAGATTATAAAAGCAAATATGTGAAAGTACTATGTGAAACAGAGACGGTTGTCCATTAAAAAATATCCAAAAGGGTTCCGTGGGATGACATCAATTTTGCTATTTAAATTTGTATGAAGTATTGCAGCCGGCGGATCAGGATTTAAATTTTTTTAATTCATATTTAAAAAAACATTTCATCCACATTTTTAAGAACTCAGAGAAAACCCAAACAAACTATTTGTACACCTAAAGGATGATTGTACTGTAGCGGTGGCTTTGGCGTACCCTGGATCCAAAAGCCTGAGACGGTGGGTACTTGTGATGTTGTATAAAGCATACAGTTTCGTTCACAAGGCTGTGTACGGTTTTGAAATACAAACACTTTGGTCTTTTTCAGTGATTTTAAAAAATTTTGATGATTTTTTTACATTTTTAATCAAGCTTAGTAGGCTATTTAATTTCATATCAATTTGTTTTTCAAAATTGTCATGTCAACATATGAAGCTGCTTTAAAGTCAAAATGTGGGGGAAATTGACGCCAGTTTCTGGAATACTGTGAGCCTGTGTGAGGTATTTTTTGTCTAAAAGTAACAAATCTTCTGAAAAAAAATTCTAAACATAAATTTTGAAAATACTAAATAATCAAGAGGAAATTTCAGCGATTATGAATGCCTATTACATAATTACATATTTCTCCTTTATACATACTCTCACTCATTGTGTAATTCTTTATACATACTCTTACTCATTATGTAATTACTGCTATATGCAGTAGCTATTTTCTTTCTGGTTTTGGTGCGGGAAACCTAAAAGTATCACGACAATGCTGTTTTACTGTAGGTTTTTTTTAAATAGTTCTGATGTATATTTTATTTAACCTGTGCTTGTTTTAGTATATAATGTCGTTAGATTTTAAGTTAACTTGGCATATGTTTATGCATATGTTAATTTTCATGTGATTTTACCGAACTAATTCTGTTGTATATAGTCATGTACATATGTTCATTTTAATGACGCATAAGTCTGCATAGACTTACTGTCGTCAATAAATATCTCTCTATCATAAATGCGGCAAAATATACTATCATACGAAAAGAGCAGATGTACGGAGGCTTTTTATAGCCGCCACAATTACAAGCTACACGTTGTAGAAATACAAGTTATGGTTTTCTCGTTAAAAGTTAGATCTGTAGAAATACAAGTTAATGTTGTCTAATTACATTTTAACTCTGTTGAAATACATGTTAGACTTGTTGAATAACAAGTTAAATTTAACTTGTATTTCGACAAAAACAGCTTGTGTTTCAACAGCTATAACTTGTGATTCAACTACCACGTTAGTTGCAGCAGACCATTTGGGACTATGTCGCAACATACAAACGAACTTTGTCCTAGTATTAACTTGTATTTCCACAGGTCTAACATGTATCGCTACACAGCTAGGATGCTTCATCATCTTATCTCCACACATGTAGAACAACACGTTAGCTGGCCTCGAGGAGGGTGGCGACGATAATTTATGTGATCCATGTCGCGGGAGCCATTCGCTGACATCACATGTCACAGATCCCAGCATTCTAAATGTTGGTACAGCGTTGCTACATGTATGTGTGCGCAATGAAAACAAGGGACTGTTTCGGGTCAGCTATCATGCTTATCTAGACCCGGTTAAGATGAATCATGTTGACGATGCTTCATGCGATACGCGGTGTGGAAGTACATGTTATAAAGTTATTATTGAGAAAGGAAAACACATGGATCTGTATTTCACGACATGAAAGTTGTTGAAAAGAAGATAGTGTTGCTAATATACAAGTTATTTTTGTCAAAATACAAGTTCATTTTAATAAGCCCTAACTTGTTTTCCAACAATTCTAACATGTATTTCAACAGAGTTAAGATGTAGTTCGACAACATTAACTTGTATTTCTACAGGTCTTATTTGCATTGCGACAACTATAACTTGTATTTCCACAACGTCTAACTTGTATTTGTGGTGACCCTAAAAGGCCACCGTACAAATGCGTCGGACATTCTAAAAAAAAATACAGAATCCCCATATACAAAAAATAAGACAAAAATAAGAACGAGATTTAATTTAATACATGCATGTTTAAAATAAGAAATACAGGAATAACTGATAAACGGGCTTTTCGGTACACTTGTTACGTTGCCACAGCAACCCAAAATTTAAAAAAAAACGTACGCAATTCTAGTTTATGGGCATGTTGACATAATATGGACATATTACAGAGCCAAAAAACAAATGATGATTTTTCATGATTTTTGGACTAATTGTGTGTTTCAAGATTTTCCCAAATTCCCCAACAAGTTATCTTACCCATGAGCCCGCAAGGCGATACGTGTCTCAGTCGAGCCTAGCGTCCAACTATCTTAAATAGCGAGATACCTTGAATGTTGCTTGGCTGATTCTCAAGACCAGCCAATCAGACAGCGCTTGACTGCTGCCTGAGAGCTGGACAAGAGGTCAATTCTTAGTGACCCTTAAATTAATCTCAAACATCTAATGAGGTTTGAATTTCAGACACATCCCTAAGATGCCGACATACTCGATCCGGCCAGGCTCCTGAGATAGCACTCCCGTGAGACTGGCGAGGGAAGATGGATGGATGCCAAAATTTACTCTGCAAAGTGACGCTAGATACACCCTGCCTTGTGACCACAGTGCATTGAACATGTTAAACCTGAGTGTGCAAAGGAGCGCGCAGCGCATGGCCCTGCGCGAAATTAACGTCATACACTGGTTTTAACCTTAACTCGACGAGGGCGCCATTAACATGATCGCCTACACACATCAAGAATGGAGAAATAAGGATATTTATCTGAAAACCCCACTGAGGATCAGCGGGTTTTGAAACCGGGAGGCATGCATGACTGACGAGGCAGTCAAGCGCTCTATCAAAGCGTCACGCGCCCTTCTCTCCTGAGTGTGTCCGTACTGATGGTTTTTTATATACTAGTATGGAACTTACCACATTCAACAGTTTTTGTTTTATTGAATGTACAAATGTCAGCTTTGATATATTGGTATTTGTTCGTTTTACAGTATGTGTATGTTATTACTGTGGTGTGTATCTGTTATTTTATTGCCTGTCATTATCTCATCTATTTGGAAAGGCCACTGCATTATCGATAAATGAGAGTAGGTGGAGAATTATTAATAATGTGCAAATGGACCACTGATTCATATATGTCGAACATACAAATGAAAGAAATAATAATAAGTAAAATATTTTTATTTATTCAAAACAGTAACACATTCACAGGGTGGGTGATAATGAAGTGAGGATGACAGAGTACAATGGTTTTGTGAAAAGAATTAACGATTTGATGATAAATGTATAAATAAATAAGCACTATCGGTGTTATATCTTGGGGAATAAGAAACTGTATTAACATCTGCTGGAAGGACCTCTGTTGTTTTCGCGCTTGCACTTTGCCCGACGGTTTTTGAACCAAACCTGAAAACAGACAGGAAACGTTATATTTTTATTATCATCTATATAATAACAAACATATTGTTGGAAAGATTTTTTAATTAGGCCCACGTCATTTAATTTCTTTACATTAAAATACACAGATTGTATGATTATTATGTGGGGACAATAGACATTGACGAACACTGCTACAACTAAACTTAGTATATTTTTTAAAAAAATAAAAGGAATAGCTAATATAAATAACTTTAATATTAACTAAGCAGTGTGGTTCTTAGCAAAGAAAACATGTTATTAATTAATAATATATCTTTAACTTATATTTCAGAAAACTTACCCTCACGGTTTCATCTGACAGTTCCATTTTCATAGCGAGTTGCTCCCGCATGTAAACATCCGGGTATCTTTGTGTGCTGAACACAGTCTCAAGATCCTCAATCTATTAGACAATATGTGTGATTAATAATTGATCATTTTTTCAAATTTGTTAATTCGACCAACTTGTATTATTTTTAATAGAAATATAGTTATGAATTTATATTTTGCATTATGAGAGACTAACTCATTTTATAATGTTGTGAAATAAAATAAAATTAATATAAGATACTGTTGCACTGTCACATGTAACATTTATATAATATAATCTTAACTATTAAAACGCAAACTTAGAATTTATTATTTCCCCCATTTGATGTTGTATGTCGTTATCGTGACACACAACTACAATTGGGTAAACTGGCTGAACTTTCTACAATTTGAATATAAATATATGTCAATGTCTCACATTTGGTGCTTGATACTCATTCATATTATCTGGTGTGAAAGACAAATATAACAGCTTAAAACGGCTCTGTACATGATTAGTATCTAACCCTTTCAGTGTGAGGACCGTCTTTATACGTTAGAATTTGACGTCTGTAGACTTCAGATTCTAATGTATAAAGTCGGTCCCCAAACTAGAAGAACTAAATATTTATAATGGCCGTAGACCCATAACATAGGTATTCAAATTAAGCAGAAAGAGCTAACTAAGACATTTATGATGATTTCAATTTGAAAAAACACTGTCCATGGTTTATATAAAAAACATTTCAGCGCTTTAATGGTTAATTAACCTAAAATAACCTCTATCTCACCTGTTTGTCAGTAAATATGGTTCTTTGTTTTCTTGCTCTGGACACAGATCTTTCAGCCTCCATGTCATGGAGTGAGGAAGGTTTTACCGTCACATTCTGAGTCTTAGCAATTGAGGATGAACTTAGCTTATGGTTGTAATCTGAAATAATAAGGCAAATTATCAAATACCGGTTATAGTTACAGCTTGTAACTCACAAAATAAAACCTACTCTCTGCTTAAATGAAACCACAACTATTACAGAAGATAAATTGAACAAAACTTATAGCCCCATGTTCATAAAATCTAAATCAAACTGAAAAAAATATCTAACACAGTTGTAGTCATACCTGCGCTGGTTGATGTGTTGTTCTGATTATATTCTGTATCATATTTTCCTTGTGCTGAATGTTGTATGTGAGTTGATACATGTGACTCGCCATTAGGTCTGTAGGCTGACAATGGTCTTGAATCACCAGTGATTCTATGCTGTGATAATGGACTGATGTATGTATTATCCCCGTGGTGTGACCACGAGGCAGTGTCTGCTTTCGAGCTGTACTGTGTAAAGGGGTTACTGATAACAGGTGTAGAGATTGTAGAGAAGGGCGGAGTCAGTGATGAGTGATTGACAAAAGTGGGTGAGCTGTACTGTGAGTAATCTGTGTAAGGCGTGGTCATCCCATCCAGTGATTTGTAGTAGGAGGGGCTTGCTGATGTAGGCGTGGTCAATCCATTCAGTGAGCTGTAGTGGGAGGGGCTTACCGATGTAGGTGTGGTCATACCATCCATTGAGCTGTAGTAGGAGGCGCTTGCTGATGTAGGCGTGGTCGTTGTTGAATTATAGGTGAAGCTTGTTGCAGTGGGTGTGTAAAATCCTGAGAAATGTTCTGGAGCCTGTGCCCCTGGAGTGATCAGAGAGTTATAGTATGTGGGGCTGGATGAGTCAGACTGGATGCTGGAGAACATTGAACTTGCTGCAGACACAAAAGAGTCATATAAAGGCGAAATATTAGATGCAGTTTTTTTTAAAGGCTGAAGTTCAATCAGTTGTTCTTCACTTCCTATACACTTGAGTTCCATCATGTCATTATTTTTTCTAGTTGGAGTACCTTGACTTGAGCATGTTGATGAAGGTGATAGATTATCAGCTCTTAGTGTGTCATCTACAGATGTCAGAAAGTTGTGAGATGGAGAACTGTTATAACTCGTGTTATCAGTGCCAGCAGCCTCCGTACCAAACATACCAGCCAACTTACTATGCTGTAAAACAAACAGAAACATATATTAAAGCATGATCAATAAAAAACAGTGCTCAAGTGCTGTGTATCATGTGAAATAGCTGTATAATTATAACTTTTTAATCTAAGTGGGTACTGAAAATATTATGTGTGCAGATATTCCTTAATGAAATACAAAAACAGTTTAAATGAACAATTTACCAATGACGTTGCGTCAATAGCTCACAGAAAGAAGTGCTACAATTAATACACTCTCTGAATATCTTAACCGATATCTAATTAATGGAAAAGTTACCTAATAACATAAAATAAGTTCTACAGACAGACAGACAGACAGATATTTTATTGACAGAAAGAAAGTCAATCCAGACTTATTTGTCATAGAAATAGAGATATGTACATGTATATACAACATTGTTAATTTGTTAAAATCATATGACAATATACATAGTATGACATACATAACTAAAATCATGCTAGCTGGCATTGCCATAAGAAACACTGGGTATAAAACTTAAAATAAAATTGAAAGGAATTGCCAGGGTAGCATAAGGTCTATTATTTAGTTTCCCACACCAAAACCAAAGATGAAATAGCTACTATGTATGACATGCTAATTATATATATAGTAGCAAAAAAGACACTCTGGAAAGCGAAGAAACCTAGAATATATACAAGTGCATTATTATGCTACAGTAATTTGAGAATGTATTAAGACAATGTTAAAAATCACACGATATTTTTAAAAATCAAATATTATATCATGCAAGTACAATCAATGCGACAATCTGCGACACAGGTAGCTCTACAAATAAATGATTTTATAATCTTAGCATCTAAAAATCCTGCATCATGATTGCTCACATGATTATTGTAAAACTAAGTCACCCCGGTGGAAATATGCACAATAATAAATAAGAATAAAGGTCAAAAGATGTAGATGTAGATAATTATATTCTTTTTATAAATATAAAAAGCTTGTGATCGCTTACCTGATTATTGTAAAACTCAGTCATCCCGGTAAAAGGTGAGTTGCTTTGAAAATCAGCCATAATTTTAAAATACTTTAAATTACTATGATGTCCTTTAGATTTTTAGCTGAAGTTTTAACCTAATCCTAGGAGTTGTCGTCACCGATATCAAAACACAATGTTTATCAGAGAGAGAGTCTTGTATTTTTGTAAGCGTTCTTGTCACAAGCTAGTTGATCTATTCAGATTGTGTATGTTCTTCTGGGGTTATCACCGTTATATACCCCTCTGTTTAGGGTACTTACCCCTATTCACCCGGAGGTCTGGAACCGATCTGCAACCATAGGTGTGATAACAAACAGGTTGTGGCGGGTCTAATTGCTCATAAACCTGCTTCTGGTTGTTGGTGTTAAATTCACGTCGTTTGTTGAGGGAGGGGGGGGGGGGTGTAAACAGGGCGGAGCAGATCACATAATTAAGTATTCACACCTCATTGACTAGAGAGCGGGAAGCTGTTAATAATAAACCCTTGATGAATTAACAGCCAAATTAGAACAATTAGAACAACGCAGTACATGAAGTAAAAATTACTCATATTTATATTGTTTAATGAGATACAAGTATATGAAAATCGTCATTTTTACTGGCAAATTTTCTTCCCGAAAACAATGATTTGATCAGCTAATACAATTAAAATTAAACCTTTCCCTGTTTAATTGTTTGTTTTTATTTTTCATTCATTCGAATTTGAAATTGGTAACACGATTTCCAGCTTCAAACGACAAAACATATTTATATGAAAAATAGACATCTCGAATATTGAGTTAATAAATTAACTAAGCATCTACAAAAAAATACATTATCAATTTTAGTGATATCAATTTTATTGATATTGATCTAAAATATGCTTGAAACCGTACATATACGGCCGTAGCAAGACAAGGGTTTATAATTGACCCTGGCCATATTAAGAAAAATCACCCACTTTAAGCTATACCTCGCTACCGCGATTCACAACTTCAACTGAAAAATACTTATATTTGTTTAATTTGTTACCAGACATATGCAAATCTTTATTTTTAAGGTCACATTCATTCCCAATAAGAATGATTTGATCGGCTAATAAAATAAATTACAGATGACTCTGCTGGTTACTAGCGATGAAAGGGTTGACGACTCATCTCTCTTGTCAGAATAACTGACATAACAATAACATACATTGTCTGATTCACACCTTCTGGAGCTAAGAGCTGTTTTGTCCATCTATTTGTCGGATATGTCATGACAGTTATAAGACAATTTTATTGTAAATAAATACGGCAAGTAGCAATTTAAAATAAATAATACAAATTAAATCAAGCCGTGTATTTTTTAGATGAGAAATTAAAATTTAGATATAGTAGCTATAAACATAGTTTTGCATAGAGTAATAATTTAATTTGTAATGGGAAGAATGGGGGTGGTTATTGAATGAACAAATAAGTTGATAGATTCATGTAGTTCACATGTCGCTCACTTAATTTGTTCACCTCATGGATTACGTGACACATTAAACCAAAACAACACTAAAACATTAAACATTAAAACATTAAAAACTGAAACATAAACTGACACAGATTATACAATTTGACGCTTTAAGTTCTAGAGACCAAAATAAAATAGGTAGACAAATGCACAATCCCCTATATAGAAAATCTCAGTCCATTTAAAAGAACATTGTCCACTTCAATGCCTGCTTAACTTATATACACACCAGATTCTCAAACGCCGCTTTTTACTTGAGTATATAAATGCACAATCGACACAATTCACTCATTTTTTGTTGTGACGAATCTGTTTTTAAAAGACTTAATTTATTAACTTCACATTAAAATGATTGGATAAATGGTGTGTTATAAAATCAGAGAACCAGCTGATATTTATTTATATAGCTCACACCTTTATATAGCTCACACCTTTATATATATAGCTCACACCTTTGTATAGTTCACAACTTTTCAGAACTTGTTCAGCAGTTAGATTTAGTCATTGTCACAACCAGAATCACATAATGAACCCACATTGGCTACCACAAAATAAATGGATACAAATTATACAATTAGACACGCTAGACCCCTACATATTAAAATTTCGACCCCTTTAAATTCCAAGGTGACGCTTCTTGAGTATACATGCACAATCGATTCAATTCACGCACTTTTTGTTGCGACAAATCAGTTTAAAATGGATTTATTTACTGCACTGAAGTCATTGTGAGTTGCACCAGATAGCTTAATTAACAATTCAATAATTACAGGAGGTTGAGCAAATGCTGGAATAGTGTTAGCCAAGCGTCGCAACCTGTGGCCCAGTATACAGCCAGCATTGGCTGAACGTCTTGTGTTTGCTGGGCGTGCGCTTGTGGCTGTGATGATTCCAGCTGAGAAAACAATAACATCTGCCGCCTGGTGATTAAAGCAATCATTAGTATGGCCAAAGGCTGTTTGTAATCAATCAACAAAACTTGAATGTGTATAATTAATTCACTTTGAAATAAATCTTGTAAGCTATATGCTTCTATTCTAGTGTTACGTAACAAATTCTGAACTATTCGCCTGAAAAACCTTCCGCACTACGATGAACAATCAAGACAATGATCAAACCCTGAATTACATAGATGCTACACAAATTAATTCAAACTTAATTGATTATATATTATATAATCAATTAAGTTTGAATTAATTTGTGTAGCATCTATGTTCCTATCCCTGCGTTACCTTGCCTGGCGAGCCCGGTCAATTTAATTTATGAAGCTCGGCCACGCCGCGTAGTATGGCTCTGGGAACCATAGTAGCGTTACCTTTCAAAAACACTCGTCCTAAAATCGTGAAAATGAGTCTTTATGCTCTTGACATATGCATAAGTTTTGTATGAGTATTAATATATTAGTTAATGACGCTTAGTGGGTTAGCGTTGGACACAAATCATCTCCACTGGCGAGAATTGCACCGTTTTTTGCCATATTTCCGTTGTGCATCTTGAATCGTCACTTGTGGCTCGCCATTGACCTCGTCGTCGCTCCATGGATTAGGCTCTGAGCCCATTACGTTGATTACGTTGATTCTCATATGTGGAGATCCCATAATTATGTTTTATCGAAAGTTGATGCTACGAAGATTATGTTTGATTAAAATGCAAAGTTAATGCGACACAAACAGGCTAAAATCATAAAAATAGTCGGTTATTTTATTTTGGCTTCTTAATGTCACCATATGATGTAAACATGTTCATAGACTAGAACTGCAAAAGTTTTAATTTTCGTGTTGCCCATTCACCAGTTATGCGAGAAGAAATTCCCGGGAATTTCGTCTCTATATCTTGATATAATTAAAAATAATTATATTGTCACAACGCTCTTAACTTCACTTTGAGATGTAAATTGCTGCTGCAATTTCGATCTCAAGATAAATAAAAAGTACCTGATTTACAACAATAACCAAGTATAAAAAAATAAAATGAATCGGGCTTTAGGCCACCTTTGTGCACATATAGGCTAAACTGGGCCAGGAGAACCTCCTGAGGATGGTGAGATGATTGAGATGACACTGTCCTCCAGACACAGGATTCGAAACTCGAACCCTGGCGGTCTGAGGCCGAGCACGCTACTTCTCGGTCACGGTGGCTCCCCACAATACTAACTTTCACACGTGGATGGGTAACCAAGTATAACGTCTCAAATATAATTTCAGGACGTCCTAATAGTGATGGATAAGAGCATTGTATAATCAATAGTTCAAACTATGCCATGCAAAATCATACAAGTTTAACGAGAGAGCTCTTTACCCGTGTGCTACTGAATTGCTTATTTCTATTTTTTCATTCATTTAAAGCTGAAATTGCTGATGCAATTTCCAGCTTCAAATGACGATAAATATTTAAAAAAATTGAAAAACAAGCACTTCCAAAATTGAATAATTAGATTACCTGACTATACACCACAATATATTCTATCAATTTTAACGAAATTCATTTGGTCAGAACCGTGTTTCAAATCATATATATAGATATATACGGACATAGCAGGAAAAGGGTTAAACCGTATATATTTACAAACCTAGCAAGATGGGATTAAACCGTGAGGAAGGGTTAAGCGACAGAAAAATCTGTGTCGTATAATCACCATATCTCAAGTAAAGTGTATAAAATCAATCTGCTTAGTGTAGAATATTCAAATTCCCATTAGATCTACTTATGTATTCACATGTAACATGTTTACGTTATTATTTATTAATCTGTCTGTATTTTATATATTTTTATTATATTTAGATTTAAAGCGATTCAGTTGTTACATATTTACCAACATCAAGTGAATTATATCGCACTTTTTTCGCATGATTTTAGTTATGTATGTCATACTATGTATATTGTCATATGATTTTAACAAATTCACAATGTTGTCTATAGATGTACATATCTCTCTTATTTCCATGACAAATAAGTCTGGATAATCACCTCTTAAACAGACAGACAGACAGACAGATATTTTATTGATAAAAAGATTTTTTATCAATAAAATATCTGTCTGTCTGTCTGTCTGTCTGTCTGTCTGTTTAAGAGGTAATTAATTATGTGTCGTTACTTTGTCAGTTCGACACACTTTAAGTTAGTTAGAATTCAGATGGCGCAATAATATCCACTTTAACTGGTGTAATAGTTAAATTAAGGTGTTATCGTTCAAAAATTAAATTACCTGTTATTGTTGTGTCAGTTATATTGACTACAGCGAGATGAACTGAACAAACTCCTGAGACGACAAGGTGTGAACGACGCACTGTGTTAGGGTTATGTCAGTTAAACTGACTAGAAGAAGATCATGGAACTCAAATCAGCCCCGCCTTGATTTCACCCCCCCCCCCCCAACAGGGGTATATAAGGGAGATAACCCCCAGAGCAGAACACAAATAATCTCAACAGGTCATGCTATAACACGATAGCAAGAAAAAACTTACAACAGTAGCAAACATTGTGCCTAATATCAATCATTGTTAGTTCCTAGACTGAAGTAAAAATAGTATTATCATAAACTACACACCATACAGCTATGACAAAATACCAGCAGAGCTCCCATTACTTCAATCCATTGGTGGGATTATACAACAATCAGGTAAATAATAGAGCGTTTATTACTACTATGATTCTATAATTAGGCTTATTTTATCATTTATCATTTGATGGCAAGGAAGCTCAAGAACAACTTTTCTATCAAGTAATTACATATACATTAGTTGTATTTATTTATCATTTATCTATTTTTTTTATTTGATCTATGTATTATTAGGCTATACTATCGTTGCTAAACTCAGTATATTGAGCTAAATATTGAGATATAACAGTTCAAAACCAATATTTAATGTATTGTTTCATTTCCTTTACAGCACAGTAAGTTGGCTGGTATATTTGGTACGGAGTCTGCTGCCGCTGATAACACGAGTTATAACAGTTCTCCATCTCACAACTTTCTGACATCTGTAGATGACACACTAAGAGCTGATAATCTATCACCTTCCTCCAGTCAAGGTAGTCCAGCAAGTTCAGATAGAAACGACCGAGAACTGACAGAACTTAAGCCTTCAAGTCCATCTGGAAATGACAGAGAATTGACAGAGCTGAAGCCCTTGATGAAACCTGCATCTAATATTTCACTTTCAGAGTTTTCTCTTCAGTCTGGAGGATATCCATCTTTCTCCAGCATCAAGTCTGACTCATCCAGCCCCACATACTATAACTCTCTGATCAGTCCAGTGGCACAGGCTCCAGAAAACTTGTTCACGCCCACTGCCACGAGCTCCACTTACTATTCCACTATGACCACGCCCACACCAGTGAACTCCACCTATTGCCCTACCCTAAGATCCACAAGCCCCACCTACTATGACGTTTCGACCCCACCGACATTATCATGCCCCACCTACTACAGCTCAATGGATGGGATGACCACACTTTCATCAGCAAGCCCCTCCTACTACAGCTCAATTAATGGGACGACCATGCCCTCATCATCAAGCCCCTCCTACTGCAGCTCACTGGATGGAGTGACCACGCCTACATCAGCAAGCCCCACCTACTACAGCTCACAGAATGGGATGACCACGACTACATCAGCAAGCCCCTTCTACTATAGCTCACTGAATGGGATGACCACGCCTACATCAGCAAGCCCCACCTACTACAGCTCACTGAATGGGATGACTACGCCTACATCGGCAAGCCCCACCTACTACAGCGAATCACAGATATCACCTCACACACAACATTCAAAACTTAGTGAATCTCAGCATCATCAGAACAACACATCACCTATAGCAGATTACAACCTCACATCAAATGCCTACACCGTTCCTAAGCTCAGGAGTGCCTACACCGCGCCTAAACCTAGGAGTGTGTCTGTCAAACACTCATCACTACAAGAGATGGAGGAAGAGAGATTTGTATCCAGGGCGAGAAAACAAAGAACGATCTTCACAGAAAAACAGGTAAGATCGATTGTAAATTATTTACCTTTAATTAAAATTAATTCATGTAGATATCACAAATAAGAGTGTAGCAGTGCTTTAAAATAATTCACTTTAATTATTTTATTTTTAAATTACATACTTAGCAATAGATTATAAGTAGTGGATAAAACGGTTTGTCTGATAAACCAAGATACAAATATAATCATATCATATCATAGCATAATTAAATTTTGATGCCAACAAATTGATAAATTAGACAAAATAAACGATGCACTAACCATCACTCATGTTGTTACAACAGATTGAAGATCTGGAGACTGTATTCAGCACACAAAGATACCCGGATGTTTACATGCGTGAACAGCTTGCTGTGAGAATGGACCTGACAGATGAAACCGTTAGAGTGAGTTTTCTCAATTACGAGCTAAATGTTAGTAAATATAACCTTACCATGTTTCATTTTTTCGAAACCTACACCACTCAAATCTGTTCAGCTGATGCTTAATTGTGTACGTTAGCTGTTTAAAATAAAATAATTAATTTGTAAACGTTTTCGTCAATGCAACTGTATATTATAATTAATGTGTCATTTAACATATTATATTTATTAATATTTTCTTTTTCTGTTTCTAGGTTTGGTTCAAAAATCGTCGTGCAAAGTGCAAACGTGAAAACAACAGAAGTCCTTCCGGAAGGTGTTAAATAAGTCTCTCATGAACCAAAACATATCACTCATAGTGCTTATATATTTATTATTTATCATCATTTGTCTAGTGTCATTACAATTTAACTCCTTCATGTGTTATCTGTTTTAATAAACAATTATATATAACATTGATTTATTCTTATTTCTAGATGATGCCTATATTAATAACGCTTATACAGTGCGGATGTTAAAGTAGTCTATCATGAACCGAAACATATCACTCTTAGTGCTTATATAATGTGTTTATTTATGCATCACCATCTTCCTCCTGTTGTTATCATTGAACTCCATCATGTGTTACTCTGTTTTAATAAACAATTATATAACATTGATTGATTCTTATTCCTAAATGCTGCATGCATTATTAAGCAGTGCTTTCAGTGCTGGGATCGACTTAAGACGTCTAGACGTCATAATCTGACGTCTAGACGTCAGATTATGACGTCTAGACGTCAGATTATGACGTCTAGACGTCAGATTCTGACGTCTAAGGTCGATCCCTGGACTGAAGGAGTAAAACATAGGTATTCAAATCAAACGGAAAGAGCTAACTAAGACATGCATAAAGTTTTCAAATTAAAAAAAAACTTTGGTCTTTTGATTAATAGAATATATTTTTGCGCTTAAAGGGTTGCAATATACACAGAGCTTTCTACGATCGACATCTTATGGTGTTTATTTATCAATGTGAGCTATTACCTAGTTGAATATTAGTGTATTTTGATGAGAAAATACATCATTTTGTCTTTTAATTTATTCGAAGGAGATCATTTAACCTTTGAATCGCCATGTGATCGGATTGATTTTTTTCACTATATAGAGCCTTCTACGATCGATATATAATGGTGGCTATTTTTCAATTTGACCTATTTCATACCCACTTGAATATTAGTGTATTTTAAGGCTTATGTTGCTTTCATCTGCTTGTCAATTTGAGCACAAAAACCTTTCTTCAAAAATGTTTTCTTCAAAAATAAGAGACCAATAAATGATATATACAATACATAATTATTCCAGTTAAAATCCCCACATGAGATAATTTAACCCTTTAACCGCCAAGTAATTTATTCTATTTTTTCGAACTTTAGGTGATGGAAAAGTATAAAAAAATTCTAATGGGAAGCCAAACTATTTTTATTTTTACTGATATGAGAAACACCCCAAAATGTTTTTTTAAAGTGATAAAAGATGGTTAAGAATGTGTCTTGCGCTTAACCGTTTCAAGCCTGAATTTACCATTCTTATCTTCATCCGCAACACGTCGCGAATAGCTGTTTGTAATTTTCGACATGTAGTCGATGAAAATAACTTGAAGTGGTTGGCAAATGAAAAATGTAGGGTTATTAATGAACAGTTCCGTGAAACATGAAACTTTTCTTTCAAAAACCTCCATGCAGGAAATAAGTAATTATTCAGAGATACATCGCGAGGGTTTAAAGGGTTTAACCCTATTACCGCCGGTGCCGCATATATTCGGGTTTTCATGTTTTATTAGCACATTAAGTACCACCTTTTAAACATGTTAAAGATATACTGTGACATCAATCAGCAATATATTTGAAAACAGTTGACCTCCATTTTGTCAAATCTGAATAATTTTCACTCACTTGAAGTTGTGGATCGCGTCAGCGAGACACAACTTCAAGTGGGTGAAAATTCAGATTGAATAATTTGGCGGTGAAATGGTTAAATAGCGAGTCTGTTAGATTTGACACAATAATCTGACCACATTTATAGAAGACGGGGGCCCTAGGGTAGTGGTTAGCACCGCTGCCTTTCACGCCAGTGTTCGGGGTTCGATTCCCGGTCTCGGCGGTTTGAAAGAAACAAAAATGTTTTTCCCCCGTCCACCTGTGAAAGTCAGTATTGTGGGGAGCCTCCGTGACCGACAGGTGGCGTGCTCGGCCTCAGACCGCCAGGGCTCGCATTTCGAATCCTGTGTCTGGAGGACAATGTCATCTCAATCATCTCACCATCCTCAGAAGGTTCTCCTGGCCCAGTTTAGCCTATATACAATGTATGCACAAAGGTCGCCTAAAGCCCGATTCATTTCATTTAGTATAGAAGACATCATTGCAGAGCGAGCTTATATTGCGGAAGCCTGTGATACAGGTCGAACATTTAACATTTTGTTTTTTGAGGCAATGCAAGGGAGACCGTGGCTAATCTGAACATTTTTTTCATCTACAGGTGTGATAACAAACAGGTGGCGGGTTTAATTGTTTAAACCTGCTTCTAGTCTTTGGTGTTAAATTCACGTCGTTTGTTGAGGGGGGGGGGGTTAAACAGGGCGGAGTAGATCACATAATTAAGTACACACCTCATGACCAGCACCTCATGACGGCTGATGCCGTTGTTAATTTAATTTAAATAACATACATTGTGTCATTCACACCTTCTGGAGACAATATACTTCACTATACTTTTGTACATCTTCTCTTCTTTTAAATACTAATAAATGAATGAAATGAATGGAGTAGTTGGTTTGTCCATCTACTATGTCAGATATGTGAGTTATAATAAGGCAACGTTATTGCATAGAGTGAATGCATACGGAATCAAGTTCAGTATTTATAAAAAGTTTTTCTACTTTATTTTAATATAGAGCTTAAAATATCAGGTTTGAAGGTACACAGTAAACCGATAATGGCAGAAATTAAAATCGTACATTTTAATTTCAGATAATTGTAGCTATCAACATAGTTGTGTACAAAGTGATAATTAAATGTATGGGGGGGGGGGGGGGGTATTGAATGAGCAAAGCAGATGATAGAATTATGTAATGTAATTCAGACTTCGTTCACTTAATTTGTTTAGCTCATGGAGTACGTCATACTTTAAACCAAAATCACATAATGACCTCACATTATCAACTAAAACATAAACTGACACAAATTATACAATTAGACGCTTTAGGTTCCAGAGACCAAACTGAAAAAGATAAACAAATGCACAATCTCCTATATATAGAATCTCAGTCCATTTAAAATACATTGTCTTCCACAATGTCTGTTGGGCCACATTCAACCAGTAGCGCATGCTTTTCGTTGATTTCTCCGTCAATTATCAACCGATTTTCATGAAATTTTGTAAAAATCATATTTTGACAAAGTCCTAATATCTCTGGATATTTCGTAAAATTTTATTCAGTATTTCAAAAGTTAGACCATTTGACATGTAGTAAATTGAATTTATGACATCCCTCTCTAAACCCATTAAACTAATTCTAGAATTTTATTACATGTCAAATGGTCTAACTTTTGAAATATTCAATATAATTTTGCGAAATTTCAACCGAAGTTAGAATATGAAAATTGTCTGTGCTAAATTTCAAGGAACTCTGCTCATAATTGACGGAGAAATCGACGAAAAGCATGCGCTACAGAATTAACAAAATGAATGTGGCCCAGGGTTTACTTTATATATATTCACCAGGTGACAAGCGCGATGCTTTCTGGGTAAAAACCCTTTAAAGCGCTGAAATATTTGTACATAAATCAAGAAAACAAACGTTTTTTTTCAATTTGAATTCGTCATAAAAGTCTTAGTTAGCTCTTCTCACTTCATTTGCTATGTATCTACGGCGATATTAAATATTTTACTCTTCCAGTACAGGGATCGTCTTTAGACGTCAGAATCCGACTTTAGACGTCAGGATTTGACGTCTATTACAATGATTGCAATAAGCGATGATACAAATGCACGACTGGAAACAGGTAGAGTTCAGTTAGACCCAGCAAACGCAATAACTTAATTCAATATTTCTTTGCATCTAGAGCAAAACTATTTTTTATAAATGTGAGACGGCTTTTGAGCTGGCTTCTTCATAACCTGGAGAGTTTCCGAGCCATATAATGTGCTCACTTACAAGAAAGCATTTCGCCATGCTACTTAACCCAAGTAAGACCAGCATTATATTATAATTATTAGAATAGTTAATATATATTTTTTATAATTGTATAGGCAACTTATTTACATCATATACAATCGTTAACCAAATATTTAAGCTATCATTGCTATGTTAATATTAGAATATGTATCTCATTTTGTTGTATAAACCTCTATAAGTGATTAAAGGTTTTAACTAGGTTTCTACGCTTGCCGGAGTGTCTTATTTTGCTGCAACACCCTACAGCTATTTTATCGCTGTTTTTTTGGTGTGGAAAACTGATGACAGGCACTTTTTAGTTATCTATATTCTACGTGTACATATCATAAATTTCATCATCTGCTGTGTATATTTACACATCTATGATAGCTACGCATACACATGAAACTGGCGAACAGTTGGTGAATTTTAATTCATGTATGTGGTTGAGTGGTTGACGGGCCTCGTAGAGGTCGTCTCGACCTGTTCCCGTCAACCAAAGTTGATAACATTTTGGAAGATTTTATATATCAATGATTATATTGTACCCTTTTCACACGTTCTCATCTAGGAAGTCAAAGCATCACAGACGCGCGACGTACAGTGTTTGCTGTATTCAGTGTTTGCTGGGGACAGTAAAATATGTGGGATGAAAAAACAGACATGCAACTTTATTAAAGGCCCATACCCAGGCTAAAATCATAAAAAAATCGGTGATTTTATTTTGGCTTCTTAATATGACTATATGATGTAAACATGTCCATAGACTAGAACTGCAAAAGTTTTTAATTTTTGTTCTGCGCATTTACCAGTTAGGCTAGATATAGAAACGAAATTCCCGATTTCTTATTTTTGACATGGTTGTCAAAAATAAGAAATACTGTTCTAGTGACATGTTTAATATTAATATTAATAAGCCAAAATAAAATCACCGATTTTTGAATGATTTTAGCCTGGGTATGGTCCTTTAATTGGTGATAGTAATTAAAGTGCAGCGGGATGGATTCTCAATGTTGGCTAAATGTTGTTCCATCGTCTGCGATGCTGGCCCAGCATTAAGCCAGCAGCATGTCGATGTTTGCAGTGTGGTTCTGATGATTCCAGCTGACAAGACAATAACACCTGCCGCCTGTCGATTAAAGAAGTCATTAAAGTAACCAACAGTTGTTTACAATCAATCAAGAAAGAGTCTAATCACAACATGAATGTATATAGTAATTAATTCAATTTGAAATAATTTGTGTGTAACCTATGTTATAGCACTATGAACTGTCAGTGTTATCTAAAAGAAATTCCGCCTTTGGAGTTGATGTGACAGGTTCTGCAGTCAAAAAGTGTCTTTAAAAGGCAAGATTTAAAACGATTACATATTCAACTTCAAGTGAGTTATATCGCACTTTTTAAGAATGTTTAAGAGGTAATTATTTATGTGTTGCTATTGTGTCAGTTAAACACACTTTAAGTGAGTTAAAATTCAAATGGTGTAATATTATCCACTTTAACTGGTTTAATAGTTAAATCAAGTGTTACCGTTTAAGAATTAAATTAGGTGTTATTGTTGTGTCAGTTATATTGACTACAGCGCGATGAGTTGAACAAACTCCTGAGTCGACAAGGTGTGAACGACGCACTGTGTTAGTGCTATGTCAGTTAAGCTGACTAGAAGTAAATCATGGAACGTGAGAAACACTCAAATCTGTGATCTGCCCCGCCCTGATTACCCCCCCCCCCCTTCCCGCAGTGAATCACACATCAAAAAACTGAAACAAGCTTTATGAGCTAATTGACCCCTCCCCCCCCCAACCACAACCTGTCTGTTATCACACCTTTCTACTCGTTTCTGATTGGCTCAGGCACCTCAGAGGTGAATAGGTGAATAGGGGTAACTACCCTGAGCAGAGGGGTATATAAGGGTGATAACCCCGAGAGCAGAACATATCAACAGGCGATGCTATAACAAGAAAACTTACTATAATATCAAACATTGTGCTTAATACCAATCATCGTTAGCTCCAAGAGGACTGAGGTGAAATAATATTATCTCAAATTAAACACTATACAGCTATGGCAGAATATCAGCAGAACTCGCATTACCCAATGATGGGATTGTACAACAATCAGGTAAATAATACAGTTTTTACTGCTATTATGATGTTATCATATGATGGAATCTCGCGAATAACTTTTGTAGCAAATAATTAGATTATACGTTTTGTTGTATTTATTTATCATTAACATGAATACAAATTTTTTTTTGGATCCATGCATTATTAGGCTATAATATAATTATCTGTTAAACACGTATGATCAGTTTTATAATGTTCCGTTTTATTTATTTATAGCACAGTAAGTTGGCTGGTATGTTTGGTACGGAGGCTGCTGGCGCTGATAAAACGAGTTATAACAGTTCTCCATCTCACAACCTTATGACATCTGTAGATGACACACTAAGAGCTGATAATCTATCTCCTTCCTCCAGTCAAGGTAGTCCAGCTAGTTCAGATAAAAACGACCAAGAACTGACAGGATTTATGCCTTCAAGTCAATCTGGAAATTACAAAGAACTGACAGAACTCAAGCCTCCTAGATTATCTGGACTTGACAGAGAACTGACAGAGCCGAAGCCCCTGGTGAAACCTACATCTAATATTTCACTCTCAGAGTTTCCTTCTACGTCTGGAGGATATCCATCTTTCTCCAGCATCCAGTCTGACTCATCCAGTCCCACATACCATAACTCTCTGATCACTCTAGTGGCACAGGCTCCAGAAAACTTCTCAGGATCGAACACGCCCACTGCACGAAGCTCCACCTATAATTCCACTATGACCACGCCCACACCAGTGAACCCCACCTATTGCCCTGCCCTAAGATCCACAAGCCCCGCCTGCTATAACGCTTCGACCACACCCACATTATCAAGCCCCTCTTACTACAGCTCAATGGATGGGATGACCACACCGACATCAGCAAGCCCCTCCTACTACAGCTCAATGAATGGGACGACCATGCCCTCATCATCAAGCCCCTCCTACTGCCGCTCACTGGATGGGATGACCACGCCTACATCAGCAAGCCCCACCTACTACAGCTCACTGAATGGGATGACCACGCCTACATCAGCAAACCCCACCTACTACAGCGAATCACATATATCACCTCACACACAACATTCAAAACTGAGTGAATCTCAGCATCATCAGAACAACACATCACCCATAGCAGATTACACCCCTACATCAAATGCCTACACGTGCCTAAGCATATGAGCGTGATTGTCAAACCCTCAGGATTGCCTACAACGCACCTAAACCTAGGAGTGTGTCTGTCAAACCCTCATCACTACAAGAGATGGAGGAAGAAAGATCTGTATCCAGGGCGAGAAGACAAAGGACGATCTTCACAGAAAAAGAGGTGAGATCAATTGTAAATTATTTACCTTTAATCAAAAATAATTCATGTAGATATCACAAATGAGAGTGTGGCAGTGCTTTAAAGATAAAACGGCTTGTCTGATAAACCAAGATACTAGTATAACCATATCATATCATAGCATAATTATATTTTGATGCCAACAAATTGATAAATTAGACAAAATAATTAAAAAAATAAATGATGCACTAACAATCACTAATATTGTTACAACAGATCGAAGATCTGGAGACAGTATTCAGCATACAAAGATACCCGGATGTTTACATGCGTGAACAGCTCGCTATGAGAATGGAACTCACAGATGAAACCGTTAGGGTGAGTTTTCTCAATTACTAGCTAAATGTTAGTAGATAATGACCTTACCATGTTTTCTTTTTTCGAAACCTACGCCACTCAAATCTGTTCAGCTGATGTTTAATTGTGTATGTTAGCTGTTTAAAATAAAAGAATTAATTTATAAAAGTTTTCGTCTATGCAACTGTATATTATAATTCATGTGTCATTTAGCATAGCATTTACTTTAAATTCAATAATATTTTCTTTCTCTCCTTCTAGGTTTGGTTTAAAAATCGTCGTGCAAAGTGCAAACGTGAAAACAACAGAAGTCCTTCCAGCAGATGTTAAAGAAGTCTCTCATGAACAGAAACATATCACTCTTAGTGCTTATAAAATATGTTTATTTATGTTTCACCATCTTCCTCCTGTTGTTATCATTGAACTCCATCATGTGTTACTCTGTTTTAATAAACAATTATAAAGCATCGATTTATTCTTATTTCTAAATGTTGCATACATTATTAAGCCTTTCAGTGCTGGGATCGACTTAAGACGTCTAGACGTCAGATTCTGACGTCTAGACGTCAGATTCTGACGTCTAGACGTCAGATTATGACGTCTAAGGTCGATTCCTGGACTGAAAGAGTAAAACATAGGTATTTAAATCAAACAGAAAGAGCTAACTCAGACATTCATAAAGTTTTCAAATTAAAAAAAACTTCGGTCTTTTGATTAATAGAATATATTTTTGCGCTTAAAGAGTTGCAATATACACAGAGCTTTCTATGATCGACATCTTATGGTGTTTATTTTTCAATGTGATCTATTACCTAGTTGAATATTAGTGTATTTTGATGAGAAAATACATCATTTTGTCTTTTAAAATATTCGAAAGAGATCATTTAACCCTTCAGACGCCATGTGATCGGATGGATTTTTTCACTATATAGAGCCTTCTACGATCGATATTTAATGGTGGCTATTTATCAATGTGAACTATTTCATACCCACTTGAATATTAGTGTATTTGAGGCTTATGTTGCTTTCACCTGTTTGTCAATTTAAGCACAAAACCTCATATGTTCTCTTCAAAAATAAAATTAGAGCAATAAATGATATATACATGTACAATACATAATTATTTCAGTTAGAATCCCCACATCGGATAATTTAACCCTTTAATCGCCGATTAATTTAATTGATTTTTGCGAATTTAGGTGAGGGAAAAGTATTAAATTTGTCTAATGGGAAGCCAGCTATTTTCAATTTTACTGATATGAAAAACACCAAAAAAGTGTTTTTTTAAGTGATAAATGTGTTGAACATGCATGGTTAAAATTGTGTCTTGCGCCTGACCGTTTCAAATCCAAATTTATCATTGTTTTCTTCATCCACAACAAGTCGCGAATAGCTGTTTGCAATTTTCGACATGTAATCGATGAATATAGCTTGAAGTGGCTGGCAAATGAAAAATGTAGGGTTATTATTTAAACAGTTCCGTGAAACATGAAACGTTTCGTTCAAAAACCTCCCTGCAGGAAATAAGTAATTATTCAGAGATACATCGCGAGGGTTTAGATGATTTAAATAGCGAGTAATAGTTAGATTTTACACAATAATCTGACCACATTCATTTGGTGTGAGGCGTGACACGTGGCAGTGCTCTGCCAAAATTAGTATAGAAGACATTATTGCAGAGCGAGCATCATTGCAGAAGCCTGGTCCAACATTTAAAATGTTGTTTTTTGAGGCAATGGCAGGGAGACCGGGGCCAATCGGAACATTTTTCTCATCTAAATCGGGTATACAGGTGTTAACAAACAGGTTTAGGAGGGTCTAATTGCTCCTAAACCTGCTTCTAGTCGTTGCTGTTAAATTCACGTCGTTTGTTGAGGAGGGGGGAGGGGGGGGGGAGGTGTAAGCAGGGCGGAGCAGATCACATAATTAAGTACACACCTCATGACCAGCGAGCGGGAAGCTGTTAATAATAAACCCTTGAAGAATTAACAGCCAAATTAAAGTCTTTAGACGTCAGAATCCGACTTTAGACATCGGGATTTCAAGTCTATTACAATGATTGCAATAGGCGATGATACAAATGCACGAATGGAAACAGGTAGAGTTGAGTTAGACCCAGCAAACGCAAAAACTTAATTCAATATTTCTTTGCATCTAAAGCAAAACTATTTTTATAAATGTGAGACGGCTTTTGAGCTGGTTTCTTCATAACCTAGAGAGTTTCCGAGCCATATAATGTGCTCACTTACAAGAAAGCATTTCGCCATGCTCGTTAACCCAAGCAAGACCAGCATTATAATAATTATTGGAAGAGTTAATATATATTTTTTTATAATTGCATAGGCAACGTATTTACATCATATACAATCGTTATTCAAATATTTAAGCTATCATTGCTATGTTAATATTAGAATATGTATCTCATTTTGTTGTATACACCACTATAAGTGATTAAAGGTTTTAACTAGGTTTCTACGCTTGCCGGAGTGTCTTATTTTGCTGCAACATCCTACCGCTATTTTATCGCTGCTTTTTTGGTGTGGAAAACTGATGACAGGCACTATTCAGTTATCTTTATTCTATGTGTACATATCATAAATTTCATCATCTGCTGTGTATATTTACACATCTATGATAGCTACGCATACACATGAAACTGGCGAACAGTTGGTGAATTTTAATTCATGTATGTGGTTGAGTGGTTGACGGGCCTCGTAGAGGTCGTCTCGACCTGTACCTGTCAACCAAAGTTGATAACATTTTGGAACATTTTATATATCAATGATTATATTGTACCCTTTTTACACGTTCTCAACTAGGAAGTCAAAGCGTCACAGACGCGCGACGCACAGTGTTTGCAGTATTCAGTGTTTGCTGGGGACAGTAAAATATGTGGGATGAAAAAACAGATATGCAACTTTATTAAAGGCCCATACCCAGGCTAAAATCATTCAAAAATCGGTGATTTTATTTTGGCTTCTTAATATGACTATATGTTGTAAACATGCCCATAGACTAGAACTGCAAAAGTTTTTAATTTTTGTGCGGCGCATTTACCAGTTAGGCTAGATATAGAAACGAAATTCCCGATTTCTTATTTTTGACATGGTTGTCAAAAATAAGAAATACTGTTCTAGTGACATGTTCAATATTAATATTAATATTAATAAGCCAAAATAAAATCACCGATTTTTGAATGATTTTAGCCTGGGTATGGTCCTTTAATTGGTGATAGTAATTATTGTGGAGCGGAATGGATTCTCAATGTTGGCTAAATGTTGTTCCATCCTCTGCGATGCTGGCCCAGCATTAAGCCAGCAGCATGTCAATGTTTGCAGTGTGGTTCTGATGATTCCAGCTGAAAAGACAATAACACCTGCCGCCTGTCGATTAAAGAAGTCATTAAAGTCACCAACAGTTGTTTACAATCAATCGAGAAAGAGCCTAATCACACCCTGAATGTATATAGTAATTAATTCAATTTTAAATAATTTGTGTGTTATAGCATTACACTATGAACTGTCGGTCTTATCTAAACAAAACTCCGCCTTTGGAGTTGATGTGACAGGTTCTAAAGTTAAAAAGTGTCTTTAAAAAGCAAGATATAAAACGATTACATATTCAACAACATCAAGTGAGGTATATCGCACTTTTTTAGAATGTTTAAGAGGTTATTATTTATGTGTTGTTATTGTGTCAGTTAAACACACTTTAAGTGAGTTAAAATTTAAATGGTGTAATAATATCCACTTTAACTGGTTTAATAGTTTAATCAAGTGTTACTGTTTAAGAATTCAATTAGGCGTTATTGTTGTGTCAGTTATATTGAATACAGCGTGATGAGCTGAACAAACTCCTGAGTCGACAAGGTGTGAACGACGCACTGTGTTATGGCTATGTCAGTTAAGCTGACTAGAAGTAAATCATGGAACGTGAGAAACACTCAAATTTGTGATCTGCCCCGCCTTGATTACCCCCCCCCCCTTCCCGGAGTGAATCACACACCAAAAAACTGAAACAAGCTTTATGAGCTAATTGACCCCCCCCCCGCCTCCAAACACAACCTGTCTGTTATCACACCTCAGGGGTGAATAGGGGTAACTACCCTGAGCAGAGGGGTATATAAGGGTGATAACCCCGAGAGCAGAACATATCAACAGGCGATGCTATAACAAGAAAACTTACTATAATATCAAACATTGTGCTTAATACCAATCATCGTTAGCTCCAAGAGGACTGAGGTGAAATAATATTATCTCAAATTAAACACTATACAGCTATGGCAGAATATCAGCAGAACTCGCATTACCCAATGATGGGATTGTACAACAATCAGGTAAATAATACAGTTTTTACTGCTATTATGATGTTATCATATGATGGAATCTCGCGAATAACTTTTGTAGCAAATAATTAGATTATACGTTTTGTTGTATTTATTTATCATTAACATAAATACAAAATTTTTTTTGGATCCATGCATTATTAGGCTATAATATAATTATCTGTTAAACACGTATGATCAGTTTTATAATGTTCCGTTTTATTTATTTATAGCACAGTAAGTTGGCTGGTATGTTTGGTACGGAGGCTGCTGGCGCTGATAAAACGAGTTATAACAGTTCTCCATCTCACAACCTTATGACATCTGTAGATGACACACTAAGAGCTGATAATCTATCTCCTTCCTCCAGTCAAGGTAGTCCAGCTAGTTCAGATAAAAACGACCAAGAACTGACAGGATTTATGCCTTCAAGTCAATCTGGAAATTACAAAGAACTGACAGAACTCAAGCCTCCTAGATTATCTGGACTTGACAGAGAACTGACAGAGCCGAAGCCCCTGGTGAAACCTACATCTAATATTTCACTCTCAGAGTTTCCTTCTACGTCTGGAGGATATCCATCTTTCTCCAGCATCCAGTCTGACTCATCCAGTCCCACATACCATAACTCTCTGATCACTCTAGTGGCACAGGCTCCAGAAAACTTCTCAGGATCGAACACGCCCACTGCACGAAGCTCCACCTATAATTCCACTATGACCACGCCCACACCAGTGAACCCCACCTATTGCCCTGCCCTAAGATCCACAAGCCCCGCCTGCTATAACGCTTCGACCACACCCACATTATCAAGCCCCTCTTACTACAGCTCAATGGATGGGATGACCACACCGACATCAGCAAGCCCCTCCTACTACAGCTCAATGAATGGGACGACCATGCCCTCATCATCAAGCCCCTCCTACTGCCGCTCACTGGATGGGATGACCACGCCTACATCAGCAAGCCCCACCTACTACAGCTCACTGAATGGGATGACCACGCCTACATCAGCAAACCCCACCTACTACAGCGAATCACATATATCACCTCACACACAACATTCAAAACTGAGTGAATCTCAGCATCATCAGAACAACACATCACCCATATCAGATTACACCCCTACATCAAATGCCTACACGTGCCTAAGCATATGAGCGTGATTGTCAAACCCTCAGGATTGCCTACAACGCACCTAAACCTAGGAGTGTGTCTGTCAAACCCTCATCACTACAAGAGATGGAGGAAGAAAGATCTGTATCCAGGGCGAGAAGACAAAGGACGATCTTCACAGAAAAAGAGGTGAGATCAATTGTAAATTATTTACCTTTAATCAAAATTAATTCATGTAGATATCACAAATGAGAGTGTGGCAGTGCTTTAAAGATAAAACGGCTTGTCTGATAAACCAAGATACTAATATAACCATATCATATCATAGCATAATTATATTTTGATGCCAACAAATTGATAAATTAGACAAAATAATTAAAAAAATAAATGATGCACTAACAATCACTAATATTGTTACAACAGATCGAAGATCTGGAGACAGTATTCAGCATACAAAGATACCCGGATGTTTACATGCGTGAACAGCTCGCCATGAGAATGGAACTCACAGATGAAACCGTTAGGGTGAGTTTTCTCAATTACTAGCTAAATGTTAGTAGATAATGACCTTACCATGTTTTCTTTTTTCGAAACCTACGCCACTCAAATCTGTTCAGCTGATGTTTAATTGTGTTTGTTAGCTGTTTAAAATAAAAGAATTAATTTATAAAAGTTTTCGTCCATGCAACTGTATATTATAATTCATGTGTCATTTAGCATAGCATTTACTTTAAATTCAATAATATTTTCTTTCTCTCCTTCTAGGTTTGGTTTAAAAATCGTCGTGCAAAGTGCAAACGTGAAAACAACAGAGGTCCTTCCAGCAGATGTTAAAGAAGTCTCTCATGAACCGAAACATATCACTCTAAGTGCTCATAAAATATGTTTATTTATGTATCAACATCTTCCTCCTGTTGTTATCATTGAACTCCATCATGTGTTACTCTGTTTTAATAAACAATTATATAGCATCGATTTATTCTCACTTCTAAATGCTGCATACATTATTAAGCCTTACAGTGCTGGGATCGACTTAAGACGTCCAGACGTCAGATTATGACGTCTAGACGTCAAATTATGACGTCTAAGGTCGATCCCTGGACTGAAGGAGTAAAACATAGGTATTCAAATCAAACGGAAAGAGCTAACTAAGACATTCATAAAGTTTTCAAATTAAAAAAAACTTTGGTCTTTTGATTAATAGAACATATTTTTGCGCTTAAAGGGTTGAAATATACACAGAGCTTTCTACGATCGACATCTTATGGTGTTTATTTATCAATGTGATCTATTACCTAGTTGAATATTAGTGTATTTTGATGAGAAAATATATCATTTTGTCTTTTAAAATATTTGAAAGAGATCATTTAACCCTTCAATCGCCATGTGATCGGATGGATTTCTTCACTATATAGAGCCTTTTACGATCGATATTTAATGGTGGCTATTTTTCAATGTGACCTGTTTCATACCCACTTTAATATTAGTGCATTTTGAAGCTTATGCTGCATGCACCTGTTTGTCAATTTAAGCACGAAAACCTCATATGTTTTCTTCAAAAATAAAATGAGAGCAATAAATGATATATACAATACATAATTATTCCAGTTAAAATCTCCACATGAGTTAATTTAACTCTTTAATCGCCAAGTAATTTAATGAAACGTTTCGTTCAAAAACCTCCATGCAGGAAATAAGTAATTATTCAGAGACACATGGCGTGGGTTTAAAGGGTTTAACCCTTTAAACGCCGGTGCCGCATATATTCGGGTTTTCATTTTTTATTAGCAGATTAAGTACCACCTTTTAAACATGCTAAAGAGATACTGTGACATCAATCAGCAATATATTTGAAAACAGTTGACCTTCATTTTGTCAACTCTGAATAATTTTCACTCACTTGAAGTTGTGGTTCGCGTCAGCGAGACACAACTTCAAGTGGGTGAAAATTCAGATTAAAATTTTTTTTTCTTTTTTTTTAAACATGAAAACAACACGAAAAACGCAAAAAACACACACAATTCTCATAAAAAAAAAATCGGAGTTGGGGCTTGACTCTACGGAGCCCATAAAGGGACATAAAGTGTGGTGATTTTTTTTATTTCGTTTGTACGAAATAATATTTCGTTTGTACGAAATATTATTTCGTTTGTACGAAATATTATTTCGTTTGTACGAAATATTATTTCGTTTGAACGAAATAATATTTCGTTTGTACGAAATGATTTCGTTTGTACGAAATATTATTTCGTTTGTACGAAATCATTTCGTTTGCACGAAATATTATTTCGTTTGTACGAAATAACATTTCGTTTGTACGAAATAGTATTTCGTTTGTACGAAATATTATTTCGTTTGTACGAAATAGTATTTCGTTTGTACGAAATATTATTTCGTTTGTACGAAATAATATTTCGTTTGTACGAAATATTATTTCGTTTGTACGAAATAGTATTTCGTTTGTACGAAATAATATTTCGTTTGTACGAAATAGTATTTCGTTTGTACGAAATATTATTTCGTTTGTACGAAATATTATTTCGTTTGTACGAAATAATATTTCGTTTGTACGAAATATTATTTCGTTTGTACGAAATAATATTTCGTTTGTACGAAATAATATTTCGTTTGTACGAAATAGTATTTAATTGGTACGAAATATTATTTCGTTTGTACGAAATATTATTTCGTTTGTACGAAATATTATTTCGTCTGTACGAAATAATATTTCGTTTTTACGAAATGATATTTCGTTTGTACGAAATATTATTTCGTTTGTACGAAATATTATTTCGTTTGTACGAAATATTATTTCGTTTGTACGAAAAATTATTTCGTTTGTACGAAATATTATTTCGTTTGTACGAAATATTATTTCGTTTGTACGAAATATTATTTCGTTTGTACGAAATAATATTTCGTTTGTACGAAATATTACTATACATAGTGAATAATATTTCGTTTGTACGAAATATTATTTCGTTTGCACGAAATATTATTTCGTTTGTACGAAATAAAATTTCGTTTGTACGAAATATTATTTCGTTTGTACGAAATATTATTTCGTTTGTACGAAATAATATTTCGTTTGTACGAAATGATATTTCGTTTGTACGAAATATTATTTCGTTTGTACGAAATATTATTTCGTTTGTACGAAATATTATTTCGTTTGTACGAAATGACCTGGGTATGTCACTCACTAACAGGGTGGGGACCTGGGTCTGACACACACTGACATGGTGTGGACCTGGCCCTGACATGGCGGAGACCTGGGTCTGACACTCACTAACAGGGCGGCCCGCCCTGGGCGGGGACCTGGGACTGACACTCACTGACAGGGCGGATACTTGGGCCTGACATTCACTGACGGGGCGGGGGAACCTGGGTGTGACACTCACCGACAGGGCGAGGACCTGGGTCTGACACTTACTGACAGAGCGGGGACCTGGGCCTGACACTCACTGACAGGGCGGGGACTTGAGTCTGACACTCACTGACTAGGCAGGGACCTGGGTGTGACACTCACTGACAGGGCGGGTACCTGGGTCTGACACTCACTGACAGAGCGGGGACCTGGGTCTGACACTCACTGACAGGGTGAGGACCTGGGGGTGACACTCACTGACAGGGCGGGGACCTGGGTCTGACACTCACTGACGGGGCGGGAACCCAGGCCCCGCCATGTCAATGAGTGTCAGACCCAGGTCCCCGCCATGTCATAACGCAGGTCCCCGCCCTGTCAGCGGGTATCAGACCCAGGTCCCCGTCATGGCAGGGAGTGTCAGACCCAGGTCCCCGCCATGTCAGCGAGTGTCAGACACAGGTCCCCGCCTTGTTAGTGGCCGGCCCCGATGGCTCATTCGTATCGACTGGGGCTTGTAACCTGGAGGTACCAGGTTCGAATCCCGGTCGGGCCTGATATTTGTCATCGTGGTTGTGCATATACAGTGCTCCAAACTGTTCAAAGGAATGAAATGTACAGTGCTGCCTATGGTACCGTACACTATAAAGAACCCTTGAAGTCATTTGAAATAAGAGTAGGGCATAGTCCCGGCTTCGGGCTTCCTTTTGTCGCGATATTGCCATGATTGTGCAGAAAGCGACGTAAAGCAATATTCACTCACTCTGCCCTGTTAGTGAGTGTCAGATCCAGGTCCACACCCTGTCAGTGAGTGACAGACCCAGGTTATTCCGTACAAATTATTTCGTACAAACGAAATAATATTTCCTACAAACGAAATAATATTTCGTACAAACAAAATAATATTTCGTACAAACAAAATAATATTTCGTACAAATAATATTTCGCACAAACGAAATAATATTTCGTACAAACGAAATAATATTTCGTACAAACGAAATATTATTTCGTACAAACGAAATAATATTTCGTGCAAACGAAATATTATTTTGTACAAACGAAATATTATTTCGTACAAACGAAATAATATTTCGTACAAACGAAATATTATTTCGTACAAACGAAATAATATTTCGTACAAACGAAATGTTATTTCGTACAAACGAAATAATATTTCGTACAAACGAAATAATATTTCGTACAAACGAAATCATATTTCGTACAAACCAAATAATATTTCGTACAAACGAAATATTATTTCGTACAAACGAAATATTATTTCGTACAAACGAAATAATATTTCGTACAAACGAAATAATATTTCGTACAAACGAAATAATATTTCGTACAAACGAAATAATATTTCGTACAAATGAAATATTATTTCGTACAAACGAAATAATATCTCGTACAAACGAAATAATATTTCGTACAAACGAAATATTATCTCGTACAAACGAAATAATATTTCGTACAAAGGAAATATTATTTCGTACAAACGAAATAATATTTTGTACAAACGAAATAATATTTCGTACAAACGAAATATTATTTCGTACAAACGAAATAATATTTCGTACAAACGAAATATTATTTCGTACAAACGAAATAATATTTCGTACAAACGAAATATTATTTCGTACAAACGAAATAATATTTTGTACAAACGAAATAATATTTCGTACAAACGAAATAATATTTCGTGCAAACGAAATAATATTTCGTACAAACGAAATATTATTTCGTGCAAACGAAATATTATTTCGTACAAACGAAATATTATTTCGTACAAACGAAATAATATTTCGTACAAACGAAATAATATTACGTACAAACGAAATATTATTTAGTACAAACGAAATAATATTTCGTACAAACGAAATAATATTTCGTGCAAACGAAATAATATTTCGTGCAAACGAAATCATTTCGTACAAACGAAATAATATTTCGTACAATCGAAATCATTTCGTACAAACGAAATGGTATTTCGTACAAACGAAATAATATTTCGTACAAACGAAATAATATTTCGTACAAAAGAAATAATATTTCGTACAAAAGAAATAATATTTCGTACAAACGAAATCATATTTCGTACAAACGAAATATTATTTCGTACAAACGAAATAAAAAAAATCACCACATTTAATGTCCCTTTATGGGCTCCGTATGACCCACCCACCCCCTTCCGAATTTTTCTCGGATTTTTGGATTTTTTTCAACTTGACAAAACCCCTAAGTACCACCTTTCAAACATGTTAAAGATATACTGTGACATCAATCAGCAATATATTTGAAAACATTTGACCTCCATTTTGTCAAATCTGAATATTCAGATTGAATAATTTGGCGGTTAATAAATAGCGAGTAAAGTCTGTTAGATTTTTATTTTTACACAATAATCTCACCACATTCACTTGGTGTGAGGCGTGACAGGCGGCAGTGTTGTGCCAAAATTAGTATTAGCCAGTTGGCCAGAGGTGGCCAAGGAGGGTTTCGTCACCACTTGAACGTGCGTACATAAAACCTTTTTTAGTATGTCAAGGGGACCTCTGGGCATAACTAGCTTGCAGGTGTGTGCATAAGTTTTTGAGGGGCAAAATAAGTTTTATTACGAAACCGCAAAAAAATGATTCCGTGGGAATGAAATAATTTATTGCAATTAAACGTTTTAAAAATAACACAAAATTGACCAGATATATGCACAATATCATCTAGAATGTAACTTATAATGAAATAAATCACATTTGTTAAGTTATTGGATCACAACGAGAAACTATAATAGTAAATGGTAAACGATTAAACCTAATGCTTTCGATATACAAGTAAAATCTTTGCAATTGAACAAGAATCAGCCCATTTTTAGAACCAGTAATTTAGGGTGATAGTTACATGAAATATGCAGGATACTACTTTGTTGTGATATACCATATACTGTGCAGTCAAAATAATAATATTGAGCTCGATAGTATATAACACATGACTGTGATGACACCTGGTAGAAGGCATATGTATGAAAATACATGTAAAATAAAGCATAGAAATAAAACTCGGGAGAACAGATAAATATACATAATTATCATAAATATAGATACTGTGGCATCAGCTTTTAAAAACAAGCACATATTCAAAGCTCATGGTGCTTAACAAACCAATAAAATATGATAAACTAGTGGCTCATAGCTTGTCATTTCAAGTATGAAACACAATACTGTGCTCTTGACATGTAACATACACAGAAATCACATATAAGAATGTTGGCAATTCAGTAAAACATCAAACTTCCATGTTTGTATGCTTCATATTGATTCGTATTGATTAATACATTTGCTTGCAGTACACATACAAGTAGACATAGCTCTCAGGGCATAAAGTAGGCAATCGCTGACGTCTCATTGGGATGGGCAGTGGTGGAATGGTGCTTTCTGGACTTATAAAAGCCCAGATTAGTAGGGTTTTTTTTTTTGGGGGGGGGGATACAGAAGGGAGGGCGCTCCCTCTCTGGATCAGCTACTGATGGGTTGCATAATTCGATTGGACTGATAATCATATTCTTAAGGACATGATATACAAAGGAGAGCGATATGGGCACAGCAGAGACCCTAATAAACTGTTTCGGGTAAGTCGTCCTTTGTGGGTGTTTTTTAAAGATCTGTTGCTCTTTACCGTGGAAGTGAATTGACTTCTACAGCAGTTGATGATAAAGGGATAGTACAGTTTTATCATAAATTGCTCCTCTTCTCTTAATTTAAATCTGCCATTTTCAACGCTCGAATAAATAGTAGCTTTGATGACATTACTCATATCAACAAAGTTCGCTGATGAAGATATAAACATATTTCTGTGAAAGTTACAATTTAGTGTAAAAATATGGCATCACAATGTAGGCACATGACATTATAATGTCACAATATGATGGTATAATCTTGTCATAAACCTTGACATTTGATGTTATGGCATGATAGTGTCGATATATGATAATTATAGCAGGGCCTATCATAATATGGAATTATAATGACAATATATGACAATAAAATGTCGGTATGCCGAAATTTAAAAGTACAATGAAATCCTAATGTTTTTATACCCAGTCTAACACTGAAATGGTTGGATATGCCTCATTATGCCATACAACGATGGGATGGGGCACTACAGTAACAGGATGTGTTACTTTAATTAATAAAAGAATAATACTATAATATTGCAAAAGCTGTAGTATAAAAATATGATATCCACATCATTGTATATGGTATTAAATGTTATCAGTATACTGTCACAATGGGATGCTATATTTCAGAATATGGAGTTATTGTATTGATATATGATACTAATTTCCCAACACATGCTATTATAATGTATATATATGACATTAACTAGTGGATATATGACATTTTGTTTAACTGTATATGACAGTGTGAGTTCTGGTAATGAAATTATATGTAGAGATATTCTATTCAACATCAGCATATAATGTCAGAATATGGCTTTATGAAGTGTGAATATAGCGATATAATTGGCAATACAGTAGTGAGTAGAACCTGCTGTGAGCCTCCACTTTTAGTAGCAGCCAACTTCCTATGCGAAGCCACTTGGTCAATCCCAAAAATGGCATTTTGTATTCAGATGAACCTCCTATGTGCTGCCACCTATTAAAAGGCCACTTTAACTCTGTCGCAAAGGTGGCGTGATCAGGATCTGCTGAAGGCAGGTCGAAACGTTGCTATTGCAATCGTTTCACACTAAGTGCCAAAGTGAGTAAAATTTGACCACAGCTCTGACATTTTAGTATCCTAGATCAAAGGCATTATAATGGTATGATATTGCGCTATTATGGATATACGTGACACCTTAATATCACCAGTGATTCTATGCTGTGATAATGGACTTAGGTCTGTACTAGCCCTGTAGTGTGACAATGAGGTGGAGTCTTCTTTAGAGCTGTACTGTGTGAAGGGGTTACTGATAACGAATATGGAGATTGTAGAGAAGGGCGGAGTCAGTGATGGGTGATTGACAGAATTGGGTGAGCTGTACTGTGAGTAATCTGTGTAAGGCGTGGTCATCCCACCAGTGAGCTGTAGTAGGAGGGGCTTGCTGATGTAGGCGTGGTCAAATCATTCAGTGAGCTGTAGTGGGAGGGGCTTACCGATGTAGGTGTGGTCATACCATCCATTGAGCTGTAGTAGGAGGCGCTTGCTGATGCAGGCGTGGTCGTTGTTGAATAATAGGTGGAGCTTGAGGCAGTGGGCGTGTAAAATCTTGAGAAGTTTTCTGAAGCCTGTGCCACAGGAGTGATCAGAGAGTTATAATATGTGGGGCTGGATGAATCACACTTGATGCTTGAGAACGTTGAACTTGCAGCAGACACAAAAGAGTCATATGAAGTTGAAATATTAGATGCAGTTTTTTTCAAAGGCTGAAGTTCGATCAGTTGTTCTTCACTTCCTATAGGCTTGAGCTCCATCATGTCAATTATTTTTCCAGTTGGAGTACCTTGACTTGAGCATGTTGATTAAGGTGATATAGTCCCAGAGCTAGGGGGGTTTTATTTGTGTTGAAAGGTCCATACGATCTAAGAGTTCCACCTATAGTGAAATTTTCTCAGGAATCCGAATCTGCGCGTCTTACAAAAATCATCCTGTCCAAAAGTACCGGAAAAAACCTTTAAACACTAGTACCGTCAAAATCGACAACCGCAAATTGAAATATTGCGTATGAAGTGATTGTTTGCTAAAACTGTGGTAATTTTCTATTTAAATAATTTTTAAATTATTTTTTATCCTCACATATGACAAAGGCTTTCACATGGATGTAAAATAGTTTGTGTCTGATCAATGACAAATACACAATATAGCTTTAAGTTGGTATTTTAACACGTAATTTTACTCATTTTTCATACTTTTTCACTAAATAGACAAAATACTTTTCTCTCAGCCGATTTTTGTATAGTATAAATGTTTAGTTTTGATTCAAACATGTTCTAGAACTATTGTTGACTTAAAATTAACCCATTTGGAATAAAAATAATGAGTTATGTGAACATATTACTCGCTTTTTTCGTATAACGTAAAATTAGGTCGCTTTTCTTCAGCCTCGGGAAAATTGACCATATCTCACATTTTTGCCCACTGTTTGATATCAATAGAAAGCTACTGGCACATGCCTTCACATGGATGTAAAATATGTTGTGTCTGATTATTGACAAATGCACAAGAAAGCTTTAAGTTGGTATTTCAACCCTTAATTTGACCTTTTTTCATACTTTTTCAGTAAATAGTCAAAATACTTTTTTCTCAGCTTTTGTGTATAATAAATATTTAGTTTTGATTCAAACATGTTCTAGAACTATTATTGACTTGAAATAAACCCATTTGGAATAAAAATAGTGAGTTATGTCAACATATTATATACTTTTTTGGTTAGACGTAAAATTTGCGTGCTTTTCTTTGGGCTCAGGAAAATCGTATCTCACAGTTTTGCCCAATGAGTTGTCAAATTTTGAGCTACATTAATATATTTGACATCAATACAAAGCTACTGGGACAGGCCACGGATGTAGAATATGTTGTGTCTAATCTTTGACAAATGCACAAGAGAGCTTGAAGTTGGTACTTTAACCCATTAATTTTACCTATTTTTCATACTTTTTCAGTACATAGTCAATATACTTTTCTCTCAACCGATTTTTGTGTATAATAAATATTTAGTTTTGATTCAAAATGTTCTAGAATTATTGTTGGCTTAAAATAAACCCATTTGGAATATAAAAAATAATGAGCTATTCGAACATATTACACACTTTTTGGGTTGGATGTAAAATTTGGGCACTTTTCTTCCAGCCCGGGGAAATTGACAGTGTTTCACATTTTTGTCCAATGAGTACCCGGTACCCAAAATAAAAAAATGTAACAACATCTTTGATATCAGTTAAAGGTAACTATCAAGGGCTTTAACGTGGATACATAATATTTTATTTCTGTTAAAAACGAAATGTACAACAATTAAGCGCTAACTTTGTATTTTATCCCTCCATTTGAACAATTTCCAGCGTTTTCTTAGTGAATACCAGCCAGCCTTCTCGCTCATGTTAACTTTATATGTTATAAATGTTTGTTATTACATTTACATTATCTGGAGCCATTTTTCAAAAGTTATCTTGACGACTGAAGATGTGATCACAGCCATTTTTAAATTATCTCAGCCACTACAAAAGTTATCTTAGCCACTGAAGAAGTGATCATCACAAATTTAAACGTCATCTCAGCCACTACAAATGTGATCTTGGCCACTGATGAAGTTATCACAGCGACTTTAAAAGTTATCTCAGTCACTACAAAAGTGATCTTGGCCACTGAAGAAGTTATCACAGCGACTTTAAAAGTTATCTCAGTCACTACAAAAGTGATCATGGCCACTGAAGAAGTGATTACAACCACTTTAAAAGTTACCTCAACCACTACAAAAATTATCTTGGCCACTGAAGAAGTGAACACAGCGACATCAATACAAAGCTACTGGGACAGGCCACGGATGTAAAATATGTTGTGTCTAATCTTTGACAAATGCACAAGAGAGCTTGAAGTTGGTACTTTAACCCATTAATTTTACCTATTTTTCATACTTTTTCAGTACATAGTCAATATACTTTTCTCTCAACTGATTTTTGTGTATAATAAATATTTAGTTTTGATTCAAAATGTTCTAGAATTATTGTTGGCTTAAAATAAACCCATTTGCAATATAAAAAATAATGAGCTATTCGAACATATTACACACTTTTTGGGTTGGATGTAAAATTTGGGCACTTTTCTTCCAGCCCGGGGAAATTGACAGTGTTTCACATTTTTGTCCAATGAGTACCCGGTACCCAAAATAAAAAAATGTAACAACATCTTTGATATCAGTTAAAGGTAACTATCAAGGGCTTTAACGTGGATACATAATATTTTATTTCTGTTAAATACGAAATGTACAACAATTAAGCGCTAACTTTGTATTTTATCCCTCCATTTGAACAATTTCCAGCGTTTTCTTAGTGAATACCAGCCAGCCTTCTCGCTCATGTTAACTTTATATGTTATAAATGTTTGTTATTACTTTTACATTATCTGGAGCCATTTTTCAAAAGTTATCTTGACGACCGAAGAAGTGATCACAGCCATTTTTAAAGTTATCTCAGCCACTACAAAAGTTATCTTAGCCACTGAAGAAGTGATCATCACAAATTTAAACGTCATCTCAGCCACTTCAAATGTGATCTTGGCCACTGAAGAAGTTATCACAGCGACTTTAAAAGTTATCTCAGTCACTACAAAAGTGATCTTGGCCACTGAAGAAGTTATCACAGCGACTTTAAAAGTTATCTCAGTCACTACAAAAGTGATCATGGCCACTGAAGAAGTGATTACAACCACTTTAAAAGTTACCTCAACCACTACAAAAATTATCTTGGCCACTGAAGAAGTGAACACAGCGACATCAATACAAAGCTACTGGGACAGGCCACGGATGTAAAATATGTTGTGTCTAATCTTTGACAAATGCACAAGAGAGCTTGAAGTTGGTACTTTAACCCATTAATTTTACCTATTTTTCATACTTTTTCAGTACATAGTCAATATACTTTTCTCTCAACTGATTTTTGTGTATAATAAATATTTAGTTTTGATTCAAAATGTTCTAGAATTATTGTTGGCTTAAAATAAACCCATTTGCAATATAAAAAATAATGAGCTATTCGAACATATTACACACTTTTTGGGTTGGATGTAAAATTTGGGCACTTTTCTTCCAGCCCGGGGAAATTGACAGTGTTTCACATTTTTGTCCGATGAGTACCCGGTACTAAAAATAAAAAAATGTAACAACATCTTTGATATCAGTTAAAGGTAACTATCAAGGGCTTTAACGTGGATACATAATATTTTATTTCTGTTAAATACGAAATGTACAACAATTAAGCGCTAACTTTGTATTTTATCCCTCCATTTGAACAATTTCCAGCGTTTTCTTAGTGAATACCAGCCAGCCTTCTCGCTCATGTTAACTTTATATGTTATAAATGTTTGTTATTACTTTTACATTATCTGGAGCCATTTTTCAAAAGTTATCTTGACGACTGAAGAAGTGATCACAGCCATTTTTAAATTATCTCAGCCACTACAAAAGTTATCTTAGCCACTGAAGAAGTGATCATCACAAATTTAAACGTCATCTCAGCCACTTCAAATGTGATCTTGGCCACTGATGAAGTTATCACAGCGACTTTAAAAGTTATCTCAGTCACTACAAAAGTGATCTTGGCCACTGAAGAAGTTATCACAGCGACTTTAAAAGTTATCTCAGTCACTACAAAAGTGATCATGGCCACTGAAGAAGTGATTACAACCACTTTAAAAGTTACCTCAACCACTACAAAAATTATCTTGGCCACTGAAGAAGTGAACACAGCGACATCAATACAAAGCTACTGGGACAGGCCACGGATGTAAAATATGTTGTGTCTAATCTTTGACAAATGCACAAGAGAGCTTGAAGTTGGTACTTTAACCCATTAATTTTACCTATTTTTCATACTTTTTCAGTACATAGTCAATATACTTTTCTCTCAACTGATTTTTGTGTATAATAAATATTTAGTTTTGATTCAAAATGTTCTAGAATTATTGTTGGCTTAAAATAAACCCATTTGCAATATAAAAAATAATGAGCTATTCGAACATATTACACACTTTTTGGGTTGGATGTAAAATTTGGGCACTTTTCTTCCAGCCCGGGGAAATTGACAGTGTTTCACATTTTTGTCCAATGAGTACCCGGTACCAAAAATAAAAAAATGTAACAACATCTTTGATATCAGTTAAAGGTAACTATCAAGGGCTTTAACGTGGATACATAATATTTTATTCCTGTTAAATACGAAATGTACAACAATTAAGCGCTAACTTTGTATTTTATCCCTCCATTTGAACAATTTCCAGCGTTTTCTTAGTGAATACCAGCCAGCCTTCTCGCTCATGTTAACTTTATATGTTATAAATGTTTGTTATTACTTTTACATTATCTGGAGCCATTTTTCAAAAGTTATCTTGACGACTGAAGAAGTGATCACAGCCATTTTTAAATTATCTCAGCCACTACAAAAGTTATCTTAGCCACTGAAGAAGTGATCATCACAAATTTAAACGTCATCTCAGCCACTACAAATGTGATCTTGGCCACTGATGAAGTTATCACAGCGACTTTAAAAGTTATCTCAGTCACTACAAAAGTGATCTTGGCCACTGAAGAAGTTATCACAGCGACTTTAAAAGTTATCTCAGTCACTACAAAAGTGATCATGGCCACTGAAGAAGTGATTACAACCACTTTAAAAGTTACCTCAACCACTACAAAAATTATCTTGGCCACTGAAGAAGTGAACACAGCGACATCAATACAAAGCTACTGGGACAGGCCACGGATGTAAAATATGTTGTGTCTAATCTTTGACAAATGCACAAGAGAGCTTGAAGTTGGTACTTTAACCCATTAATTTTACCTATTTTTCATACTTTTTCAGTACATAGTCAATATACTTTTCTCTCAACTGATTTTTGTGTATAATAAATATTTAGTTTTGATTCAAAATGTTCTAGAATTATTGTTGGCTTAAAATAAACCCATTTGGAATATAAAAAATAATGAGCTATTCGAACATATTACACACTTTTTGGGTTGGATGTAAAATTTGGGCACTTTTCTTCCAGCCCGGGGAAATTGACAGTGTTTCACATTTTTGTCCAATGAGTACCCGGTACCCAAAATAAAAAAATGTAACAACATCTTTGATATCAGTTAAAGGTAACTATCAAGGGCTTTAACGTGGATACATAATATTTTATTTCTGTTAAATACGAAATGTACAACAATTAAGCGCTAACTTTGTATTTTATCCCTCCATTTGAACAATTTCCAGCGTTTTCTTAGTGAATACCAGCCAGCCTTCTCGCTCATGTTAACTTTATATGTTATAAATGTTTGTTATTACTTTTACATTATCTGGAGCCATTTTTCAAAAGTTATCTTGACGACCGAAGAAGTGATCACAGCCATTTTTAAAGTTATCTCAGCCACTACAAAAGTTATCTTAGCCACTGAAGAAGTGATCATCACAAATTTAAACGTCATCTCAGCCACTTCAAATCTGATCTTGGCCACTGAAGAAGTTATCACAGCGACTTTAAAAGTTATCTCAGTCACTACAAAAGTGATCTTGGCCACTGAAGAAGTTATCACAGCGACTTTAAAAGTTATCTCAGTCACTACAAAAGTGATCATGGCCACTGAGGAAGTGATTACAACCACTTTAAAAGTTACCTCAACCACTACAAAAATTATCTTGGCCACTGAAGAAGTGAACACAGCGACATCAATACAAAGCTACTGGGACAGGCCACGGATGTAAAATATGTTGTGTCTAATCTTTGACAAAAGCACAAGAGAGCTTGAAGTTGGTACTTTAACCCATTAATTTTACCTATTTTTCATACTTTTTCAGTACATAGTCAATATACTTTTCTCTCAACTGATTTTTGTGTATAATAAATATTTAGTTTTGATTCAAAATGTTCTAGAATTATTGTTGGCTTAAAATAAACCCATTTGGAATATAAATATTAATGAGCTATTCGAACATATTACACACTTTTTGGGTTGGATGTAAAATTTGGGCACTTTTCTTCCAGCCCGGGGAAATTGACAGTGTTTCACATTTTTGTCCAATGAGTACCCGGTACCCAAAATAAAAAAATGTAACAGCATCTTTGATATCAGTTAAAGGTAACTATCAAGGGCTTTAACGTGGATACATAATATTTTATTTCTGTTAAATACGAAATGTACAACAATTAAGCGCTAACTTTGTATTTTATCCCTCCATTTGAACAATTTCCAGCGTTTTCTTAGTGAATACCAGCCAGCCTTCTCGCTCATGTTAACTTTATATGTTATAAATGTTTGTTATTACTTTTACATTCTCTGGAGCCATTTTTCAAAAGTTATCTTGACGACTGAAGAAGTGATCACAGCCATTTTTAAAGTTATCTCAGCCACTACAAAAGTTATCTTAGCCACTGAAGAAGTGATCATCACAAATTTAAACGTCATCTCAGCCACTACAAATGTGATCTTGGCCACTGAAGAAGTTATCACAGCGACTTTAAAAGTTATCTCAGTCATTACAAAAGTGATCTTGGCCACTGAAGACGTTATCACAGCGACTTTAAAAGTTATCTCAGTCACTACAAAAGTGATCATGGCCACTGAAGAAGTGATTACAACCACTTTAAAAGTTACCTCAACCACTACAAAAATTATCTTGGCCACTGAAGAAGTGAACACAGCGACTTTAAAAGTTATCTCAGCCCCTACAAAAGTGATCTTGGTCACTGATGAAATGATCACAGCAACTTAAAAAGTCACTTCGCCAATGCAACAGTTATCTTGGCGAGTGAAGAAGTGATCACAGCCACTTTAGAAGTTATCTCAGCCACTACAAATGTGATCTTGGCCACTAACAAACTGGTGTCAGCCAATTTACAGGTTATCTAAGCCACTACAAAGTCATCTGAGCCACTGAAGAAGTGATCACAGCCACGTTTAAAAATATCTAAGCGACTACAAAAGTGATCTTGACCTGTGAAGAAGTGGTTACAATAACTTTCAAAGTTATCTCTGCCACTATAAAAATGATCTTGGCCACTGACGAAGTGCTCACAGCGACTTTAAAAGTGATCTCAGCCACTACAACTGTGATCTTGGCCACTGAAAAAGTGATCTCAGTCACTTTAAAAGTTATCTCAGCCACTACAAAGGTGATCTTTACCACTAACAATCTTATGTCAGCCCGTAAAAGTGATCTTGGCCACAAAAAACTGATCTTGTCCACCGTATAAGTGATCACATTCACTTTAAAAGTCATCTCAGCCGATACAAAAGTGATATTGGCCACTAATAATCTTATGTCAGTCCCTAAAAAAATGATCTAGGTCACTACAAAAGTGATCTTGACCACTTAAGAAGCCATCACAGCCATTTCAAAAATCATCACATTCGCCATAAAGCTGATCTTGGTCACAAGTAAACTGATCATGTCCACTAAAGAAGTGATCACAGCAACTTTGTAGTGGTTAAGATAACTTTTCAAGTGGCTGTGATCATTTCTTCAGTGGCCAACATCACTTTGTAGTGGCTTAGATAATTTTGTCAGTGGCTGACAACAGTTTGTTACTGACCAAGATCACCTTTGCAATGGCTGAGATAACCTTTAAAGTGGCTGTGATCACTTCTTCAGTGCTGAGATAACGTTTAAAGTGGCAATGATTACTTCTTCAGTGGCCAAGATCACTTTTGTAGTGGCTGTGATAACTTTTAGAGTCGCTGTGATCACTTCTTCAGAGACTAAGATTATTTTTTTTTGGCCAAGATCACTTTTACGGGCTGACATAAGATTGTTAGTGGTCAAGATCAGTCTTGTAGTGGCTGAGATAACTTTTACTGTGACTGAGATAACTTCTTAAGTGTCCAAGATCACTTTTGTAGTCTGTCTGTCTGTCTGTCTGTAGTGGCTGAGATCACTTTTAAAGTCGTTATGAGCACTTCGTCAGTGGCCAAAATCAATTTTATAGTGGCAAAGATAACTTTCAAAGTTATTGTAACCACTTCTTTAGTGGCCAAGATCACTTTTGTAGTCGTTTAGATATTTTTAAAAGTGCCTGTTATCACGTTTTCAGTGGCCCAGATCACTTTGTAGTGGCTTAGATAACCTTTAAATTGGCTGACACCAGTTTGTAAGTGACCAAGATCACCTTTGTAGTGCCTGAGATAAATTCTAACGTGGCTGTGATCATATCTTCACTCGCCAAGATAACTTTTGCATTGGCGAGGTAACTTTTTAAGTTGCTGTGATTACTTTATCAGTGGCCAAGATCACATTTGTAGTGGATGAAAAAACTGTTAAAGTCGCTGTATTTACTTCTTCAGCGGCCAGGATAGCTTTTGTAGTGGTTGAGGTAACTTTTAAGATGGTTGTTATCACTTCTGCAGTGGCCAATATCACTTTTGTAGTTTAACGTTTAAAGTTGCTATGACCACTTCTTCAGTGGCTAAAATAACTTCTGTAGTGGCTGAGATAACTTTAAAAGTAGCTGTGATCACTTCTTCAGTCGTCAAGATAACTTTTGAAAAATGGCTCCAGAGAATGTAAAAGTAATAACAAACATTTATACCATATAAAGTTAACATGAGCGAGAAGTCTTGATGGTATTGACCATGAAAACTTTGCAAATTGTTCAAATGGAGGGATAAAATACAAAGTTAGCGCTTAATTGTTGTACATTTCGTATTTAACATAAATAAAATATTATGTATCCACGTTAGAGCCCTTGATAGTTACTTTTACCTAATATTAAAGATGTTTGTACATTTTTTTAAATTTGGGTAACCAGTACTCATTGGGCACAAATGTGAAACACTGTCAATTTCCCCCGGGGGGGGGGGGGGAGAAAAGTGCCCAAATTTTAAATCCAACCCAAAAAAGTGTGTAATATGTTCAAATAGCTCATCATTTTTTATTCCAAATGGGTTTATTTTAAGTCAATAATAATTCTAGAACATGTTTGAATCAAAACTAAATATTTATTATACACAAAAATTAGTTGAGAGAAAAGCATTTTGACTATTTACTGAAAAAGTATGAAAAAAGGTCAAATTAAGGGTTAAAATACCAGCTTAAAGCTTTCTTTTGCATTTGTCAATGATCAGACACAAAATATTTTACATCCATGTTACGGCCTGTGCCAGTAGCTTTCTATTGATATCAAATATATTGATATAGCTTAAAATTTGACTACTCAGTGGGCAAAAATGTGAGATATGGTCAATTTTCCCGAGCCTGAAGTAAAGCGACCTAATTTTACGTCTAACGTAAAAAGCGAGTAATATGTTCACATAACTCATTATTTTTATTCCAAATGGGTTAATTTTAAGTCAACAATAGTTCTAGAACATGTTTGAATCAAAACTAAACATTTGTACTATACAAAAATCGGCTGAGAGAAAAGTATTTTGTCTATTTAGTGAAAAAGTATGAAAAATGAGTAAAATTACGTGTTAAAATACCAACTTAAAGCTATATTGTGTATTTGTCATTGATCAGACACAAAATCTTTTACATCCATGTGAAAGCCTGTGTCATATGTGAGGATAAAAAATAATTTAAAAATTATTTAAATAGAAAATTACCACAATTTTAGCAAACAATCACTTCATACGCAATATTTCAAATTGCGGTTTGCGATTTTGATGGTACTAGTGTTTAAGGGGTTTTTACAGTACTTTTGGACAGGATGATTTTTGTAAGACGCGCAGATTCGGATTCCTGAGAAAATTTCACTATAGGTGGAACTCTTAGATCGTATGGATCTTTCAACACAAATAAAACCCCCCTAGCTCTGGGACTAATAGATTATCAGCTCTTAGTGTGTCACCTACAGATGTTAGAAAGTTGTGAGATGGAGAACTGTTATAACTCGTGTTATCAGCGCCAGCAGTCTCCGTAGCAAACATACCAGCCAACTTACTGTGCTGTAAAATAAACAGTAACACATATTAAAGCATGATAAATAAAAAAGTGCTGTGTATCATGTAAAATAGTTGTATAATTATAACTTTTAAATTTAAGTGTGTACTGAAAATATTAAGTGTGCGGATATTCCTTAATGAAATACAAAAACTGTCTAAATGAACAATTTACCAATGACATTGCGTCAATAGCTCACAGAAAGAAGTGCTACAATTAATACACTCTCTGAATATCTTAACTGATATCTAATTAATGCAAAAGTTACCTAATAACATAAAATAACTTCTACAAATAAATGAATTTATAATCCTAGCATCTAAAAATCCTGCATCATGATCGCTCACCTGAGTATTGTAAAACTAAGTCACCCCGGTGGAAATATGCACAATAAAAAATAAGAATAAAGGTCTAAAGATGTAGATGAAGATAATTATATTCCTTTTATAAATATAAAAAGCTTGTGATCGCTTACCTGATTATTGTAAAACTCAGCCATCCCGGTGAAATAAGGTGAGCTGCTTTGAAAATAAGCCATAATTTTAAAATACTTTAAATTACTATGATGTCCTTTAGATTTTGAGCTGAAGTTTTAACCTAATCCTAGGAGTTGTCGTCACAGATATCAAAATACAATGTTTATCAGAAAGAGAGTCTTGTATTTTTGTAAGCGTTCTTGTCACAGGTCGGTTGATCTATTCAGATCGTGTATGTTGATCTTCTGGGGTTATCACCGTTATATACCCCTCTGCTTAGGGTAGTCACCCCTATTCACCCCTGAGGACCGGAGCCAATCTGAGACAGGTACATAGGTGTGATAACAAACAGGTCATGGCAAATCTAATTCTAGTCGTTTGTTGAGAGGGAGGGGGGTGCAAACATGGGCGGAGCAGATCACATAATTAAGTATTCACACCTCATTGACCAGAAAGCGGGAAGCTGTTAATAATAAACCCTTGATGAATTAACAGCCAAATTAGAACAAAATTACCCATTATTAAAGTTGGGTCGCAGTACATGAAGTAAAAATTACTCATATTTATATTGTTTAATGAGAGACAACTATATGAAAATCGTCATTTTTAAGGGCAAATTCTCTTCTCAAAAACAATGATTTGATCGGCTAATACAAATAAATTAAACCTTTCCCTGTTTAATTGTTTGTTTTTATTTTTCATTAATTCGAATTTGGAATTGGTAACACGATTTCCAGCTTTAAATGACAAAACATATTTATATGAAAAATAGACATCTCCAATATTGAGTTTTTGAATTGCCTAAGCATCTACAAAAAATACATTATCAATTTTAGTGATATATCTATTGATCTAAAATATGCTCGAAACCGTACATATACGGCCGTAGCAGGACAAGGGTTTATAATTGACCCTGGCCATATTAAAAAAAATCACCCACTTTAAGCTGTGTCTCGCTAGCGCGATACCCAACTTCAACTGAAAATACTTATACTTGTTTAATTTGAGACCAAGTATATGGAGATCTCCATTTTTAAGGACAAATTTAATCCAAATAACAAAGATTTGATCGTCTAATAATATAAATAAAATATGACTATGCTCGTTATTAGCGATGTAAGGGTTGACGACTCATCTCTCCGGTCAGAATAACTAACATACATTGTCTGATTCACACCTTCTGGAGACAATAGGTGTTTTGCCTATCTATTTGTCGGATATGTCATGACAGTTATAAGACAATGTTATTGCAAATAAATACGGCAATAAGGAGATCTAGCAAATTAAAATATATACTACAAATTAAATCAAGCTGTGTATTTTTTAGATTAGAAATTCAAATTTAGATATAGTAGCTATAAACATAGTTTTGCATAGAGTGATAATTAAATTTGTATTGGGGAGGGTGGGGGTGGTTATTGAATGAGCAAAGCAGTTGATAGATTTATGGGGTTCACACGTCGCTCACTTAATTTGTTCACCTCATGGATTACGTCATACTTTACACCAAAACAACTAATGACCTCCCATTAACAACTAAAACATAAACTGACACAAACTATGCAATTTGAAGCTTTAGGTTCTAGAGGCCAAAATAAAATCGATAGACAAATGCACATTCCCCTATATTTAAAATCTCAGATCATTTAAAAGAACATTGTCCATTTCAATGCCTGCTTAATTTATATATTCACCAGATTCTCAAACGCCGCTTTTTACTTGAGTATAAATGCACAATTGACACAATTCACTGACTTTTTGTTGTGACGAATCTGTTTTAAAAGACTTAATTTATTAACATCACATTAAAATGATTGGATAAATGGTGTGTTATAAAATCAATTAAAATGATTGGATAAATGGTGTGTTATAAAATCAGAGAACCAGCCGATATATATTTATATAGCTCACACTTTTATATAGCTCACACCTTTATATAGCTCACACCTTTATATAGTTCACACCTTCTCAGAACTTGTACAGCTGTTAGATTAAGTCATTCTCCCAACCAGAATCACATAATGATCCTACATTGGCTACTGCGAAATGAATTGATACAAATTAAACAATTAGACACGCTAGACCCTATATTTGAAAAATCGACCCCTTTAAATTCCAAGGTGACGCTTCTTACTTGAATATACATGCACAATCGATAAAATTCACTCACTTTTTGTTGCGACAAATCAGTTTTTTTTAAATGGATTTATTTACTGCACTGGAGTCATTGTGAGTGGCGACAAATATCTTAATTAACAATTCAATAATAAGGGGGGAATAAGTTTTATTAATTAATTATTGTACATAATTTCTGTGATACTGCTGGGATCCCCGCTAACACGATACATTGAACCAGAGCTGGTTTAATGTTGGTTCAACATCTACGACGCTGGCCCAACAGTAAACCAACACTGTCTCAATGTCTCGTGTTAGCTGGGATTTCATCAAATACATGGGGTTGAATCAATGCCGGCTTAATGCTAGTCTAACGTCGCAGAAAATGGCCCAGTATTAAGCCAGCATCGGGTCAACGTCTTGTGTTTGCTGGGCGTGCACGTTCTGATGATTCCAGCTGAGAAAACAATAACATCTGCCGCCTGGTGATTAGAGCAATCAGTAGCTGTTTATGATCAATCAACAAGACCTGAATGTATATACATGTAATTAATTTAATTTGAAATGATTTGTGTAAGCAAAAGCCTATCTTTCTATAACATTTAAAATGTAGAAACACACTCTGAACTACAGTCTGAAGAAAACCCTCCACATTACAATGATCAATCAAATCACTGATCAAACCTTGAAGGATATATATATATAATTAATTAAATTTGAAATAGCTTGTGTAGCCTCTGTGTTCCGATCCCAGCGTAACCTTGCAAAAATGCTCGACTTAAAATCGTGAAAATGAGTCTTACACTCTTGACATATGCAAATGTTTCGTACCGGTAATGATTCTTTATTATTTACAGACGTTTAGTGAGTTGACTTTGGACCATTGCACTCTTCGTCATCCCAGGGCGGGGGCCCTTATGCAGTGGTTGAAGCTACCTCCTTGGAAAGTCGGAGATCGCGGGTTTGAACCCCACTTTGGCCTTTAAAGGAACTCGTGAAGATTCAATATTGTGGGGAACCTCGGTGACCGAGAGGTAGCTTGTTCGACCTCAGACCGCCAGGGCCCGAATTTCGAATCATGTGTCTAGAGCATAGTGTCACTTCATTCAGCTCACCATCCTCATGAGGTTCTTCTGGCCCAAGCAGTTTAGCCTATATGTGCATAGAGGTGACCTAAAACCCTTTTCATTTCATTTTGTCCCTCCATGGATTAGGCTCTGTGCCCATTATATTACGTGGATTGTCATATTGTGAGATCCCATAATTATGTTTTGTCGAAAGTTGATGCTACGAACCAGATTAATTTGATACACTTTACTTGAGAGATGGTGATTAGGCCGTAAGGAAGGGTTAATCATTTCAATTCTGAATTTACTATAGTCATCTTCATCCACTACAAGCCGTGGATTGCTGTCGCAATTCTCGGCTTGTAGTGGATGAAGATGATTTGATGTGGTTTAAAAATAATAAAAAATTACCATGTATTGGTAAACCAGTTTCATGAAATTTTCATTCTAAAACCCTTGGTTGTAGGAAAATGAAATCTGTTTTCAGGGATGTAAAATGATGCTTTGATGAATCGTGGGGGCTTAAAGGGTTAAAGCGACAAAAAATCTGTGTGGCATAATCACCATATCTCAAGTAAAGTGTATAAAATCAATCTGGTTTGTGTGGAATATTCAAATTCACATTACATTTACTTATGTATTCAGATGTAACATGTTTACTTAATTATTTATTAATCTGGCTGTATTTTATATACTCTCATCATATTTAAAGCGATTTATTTGTTACAAATTTAACAACATCAAGTGAATTATGTCGCACTTTTTTTCGCATGTTCAAGAGGTAAATAATTATGTGTTGTTACAATGTCAGTTCGACACACTTTGAGTTAGTTAAATTTCAGATGGTGCAATGCTATCCACTTTAACTGGTGTAATAGTTAAATTAAGGTGTTATCGTTCAAAAAATAAATTACATGTTATTGTTATGTCAGTTATATTGACTACAGCGCGATGAGCTGAACAAGTCGACAAGGTGTGAACGACGCACTGTTTTAGGGTTATGTCAGTTAAACTGACTAGAAGTAAATCATGGAACTCAAAATTGCACCGCCTTGATTACACCCTCCCCCCAACAGGGGTATATAAGGGAGATAACCCCCAGAGAAAACACAAATAATCTCAACAGGTCATGGTATGACACGATAGCAAAAAAACTTACAACAGTAGCAAACATTGTGCTTAATATCAATCATCGTTATTTCCTAGACTGAGGTAAAAATAGTATTATCATAAAATACACACCATACAGCTATGGCAGAATACCAGCAGATCTCCCATTACTTCAATCCATTGTTGGGATTATACAACAATCAGGTACTTAATAGAGCGCTTATTACTATTATGATTCTTTAATTAGGCTTTATTTCTCACACTCTGTGCTGTGGTTTTCACTATGAAACGTATATCGGTATCAGCCCATATCGCACTCTAGCTGTAGATTCAGCACAATATATGGTAGTTTAATGTCATATGTGACTTTATCGTGTGAGAAAATACAAACGTTGTTCATTTTTCGTACGATATGGAAAAATACAGCACATGTTCAAAGAATAAGGTGATCGCCTAAAAGCTTTGAACGAGTGCTATATTTTCCCATATCGCACTTATCATTTCATGGCATGGAAGTTCAAGAACAACTTTTCTATGAGGTAATTAGGTAAACGTTTGTTGTATTTATTTATCATTTACCTAATTAAAAAAATATTTTTTTGATCTATGTATTATTAGGCTATACTAGTGTTGCTAAACTCAGTATATTGAGCTAAATATTGAGATATAACAGTTCAAATCAAATATTCAATGTATTGTTTCATTTTTTTTACAGCACAGTAAGTTGGCTGGTATATTTGGTACGGCGTCTGCTGCCGCTGATAACACGAGTTATAACAGTTCTCCATCTCACAACTTTCTGACATCTGTAGATGACACACTAAGAGCTGATAATCTATCACCTTCCTCCAGTCAAGGTAGTCCAGCAAGTTCAGATAGAAACGACCGAGAACTGACAGAACTTAAGCCTTCAAGTGCATCTGAAAATTACAAAGAACTGACAAAACTCAAGCCTCCTAGAGCATTTGGACATGACAAAGAGCTGACAGAGCTTAAACCCCTGATGAAACCTGCATCTAATATTTCATTCTTAGATTTTCCAGCTGCGTCTGGAGGATATTCATCTTTCTCCAGCATCCAGTCTGACTCATCCAGCCCCACATACTATAACTCTCTGATCACTCCAGTGGCACAGGCTTCAGAAAAAAACTCAGGACCGTACACACCGACTGCTCAAAGCTCCACCTACTATTCCACTATGACCACGCCCACACCAGTGCACTCCACCTATTGCCCTGCCCTAAAATCCGCAAGCCCTAACTACTATGACGCTTCGACCTCACCCACATCATCATGCCCCACCTACTACAGCTCAATGGATGGGATGACCACGCCTACATCAGCATGCCCCTCCTACTACAGCTCAATGAATAGGACGATCATTCCCGCATCATCAAGCCCCTCCTACTGCAGCTCACTGGACGGGATGACTACGCCTACATCAGCAAGCCCCACCTACTACAGCTCACTGAATGGGATGACCACGCCTACATCAGCAAGCCCCACCTACTACAGCGAATCACATATATCACCTCACACACAACATTCAAAACTGAGTGAATCTCAGCATCATCAGAACAACACATCACCCATAGCAGATTACACCCCTACATCAAATGCCTACACCGCGCCTAAGCCTAGGAGCGTGCCTGTCAAACCCTCATCACTACAAGAGATGGAGGAAGAGAGATCTGTATCCAGGGCGAGAAAACAAAGGACGATCTTCACAGAAAAACAGGTGAGATCAATTATAAATTATTTAGCTTTAATTAAAATTAATTCATGTGAATATCACAAATGAGAGTGTAGTAGTGCTTTAGAATAATTCACTGTAATTATTTTATTTTTAAATTACATACTTAGCAATATGTTATAAGTATTAGATAAAACGGTTTTTCTGATAAACCAAGATACAAATATATTCATATCATATCATAACATAATTATATTTTGATGCCAACAAATTGATAAATTAGACAAAATAATTCAAAATATAAATGATGCACTAACCATCACTAATATTGTAACAACAGATTGAAGATCTGGAGACTGTATTCAGCACACAAAGATTCCCGGATGTTTACATGCGTGAACAGCTCGCTATGAGAATGGAACTCACAGATGAAACCGTTAGGGTGAGTTTTCTCAATCACTAGCTAAATGTTAGTAAATAATGACCTTACCATGTTTTCTTTTTTCGAAACCTACACCATACAAATCTGTTCAGCTGATGTTTAATTGTGTATGTTAGCTGTTTAAAATGACAGAATTAATTTGTAAAAGTTTTCGTCAATGCTACTGTATGTTATAACTCATGTGTCATTTAGTATAGCATTTACCTTATATTCAATAATATTTTATTTTTGTCTTTCTAGGTTTGGTTCAAAAATCGTCGTGCAAAGTGCAAACGTGAAAACAACAGAAGTCATTCCGGCAGGTGTTAAAGAAGTCTCTCATGAACCGAAACACATCACTCTTAGTGCTTATAAAATGTGTTTATTTATGTCTCACCATCTTCCTCCTAGTGTTGTTATCATTGAACTCCATCATGTGTTACTCTGTTTTAATAAACAATTATATAACATTGATTTATTCTTATTTCTAAATGCTGCATACATTATTAAGCCTTTCAGTGCTGGGATCGACTTAAGACGTTTAGACGTCAGATTCTGACGTCTAGACGTCAGATTCTGACGTCTAAGGTCGATCCCTGGACTGAAGGAGTAAAACATAGGTATTCAAATCAAACGGAAAGAGCGAACTAAGACATTCATAAAGTTTTCAAATTTAAAAAAACTTTGATCTTTTGATTAATAGAATATATTTTGCGCTTAAAAGGTTGAAATATACACAGAGCTTTCTACTATCGACATCTTATGGTGTTTATTTGTCAATGTGATCTATTTAATACCTAGTTGAATAATAGTGTATTTTGATGAGAAAATACATCATTTTGTCTATTAAAATATTCGAAAGAGATCATTTAACCCTTCAATCGCCATGTGATCGGATTGATTTTTTCTCTATATAGAGCCTTCTACGATCGCTATTTAATGGTGGCTATTTTTCAATGTGACCTATTTCATACCCACTTTAATATTAGTGTATTTTGAAGCTTATGTTGCTATCACCTGTTTGTCAATTTAAGCACAAAAAACCTCATATGTTTTCTTCAAAAATAAAATGAGACCAATAAATGATATATACAATTCATAATTATTTCAGTTAAAATCCCCACATGAGATAATTTAACCCTTTAATCGCCAAGTAATTTAATTGATTTTTTCGAACTTTAGGTGAGGGGAAAGTATTAAATTTGTTTAATGGGAAGCCAACTATTTTTAATTTTACTGATATGAAAAACACCAAAAAAATGATAAAATATGTTGAACATGGTTAAGATTGTGTCTTGCGCTTAACCGTTTCAAACTTAAATTTACCATCGCTATCTTCATCCACAACAAGTCGCGAATAGCTTTTTGCAATTTTCGACATGTAGTCGAAGAATTTAACTTGAAGTGAGTGGCAAATGAAAAATGTAGGGTTATTTTTTAAACAGTTCCGTGCAAAAACCTCCCTGTAGAAATAAGTCATTATTCAGAGATACTTCGCGAGGGTTTAAAGGGTTAAAATAGCGAGTAACGTCTGATTTGGCACAATAATTTGACCACATGTGAGGCGTGAAAGGCAGTAGTGTTCTGCCAAAATTAGTATAGAAGACATAATTGCAGAGCGAGCATCATTGCAGAAGCCAGTGATACAGGTCCAACATTTAAAATTGTATTTTTTGAGGCAATGGCAGGGAGACCGGGGCTAATCGGAACATTTTTCTCATCTAAACCGGGTATACAGGTGTGATAACAAACAGGTGGCGGGTGTAATTGTTCCTAAACCTGCTTCTAGTCGTAGCTGTTAAATCACGTCGTTTGTTGAGGAGAGGGGGGGGGAGGTGTAAACAGGGCGGAGCAGATCACATAATTAAGTACACACCTCATGACCAGCGAGCGGGAAGCTCTTACAAATAAACCCTTGAAGAATTACCAGCCAAATTAAAACAAATTACCTGATTAAAGTTGGGTCGCGGTACTTAAAAATTAATAAAATATTTATTTTGTTTAATGAGCGACCAAGCATACGCAAAGCTTCATTTTTAATGACAAAATTTTATTTCCAATAATTAATTAAACTAAACCTTTCCTTGTTTGTTTCTATTTTACATTCATTCGAAGCTGGAATTACTAACGCAATTCCCCGCTTAAAATTATATATATTTTTATGAAGAAATAGATATATCCAATATTGAGTTATTGGATTACCTGAGCATTTACCAAAAATTATTCTATAAAAATTAGTGATATTTCTAATAATATAAAACATGATTGAAACCGTATATATACGGCTGTAGCAGGACAAGGGTTTATAATTGACCCTAGCCATATTAAGAAAACTCACCTACTTTAAACTGTACCTCGCTACCGCGATTCACAACTTCAACTGAAAAATACTTATATTTGTTTAATTTGAGACCAAGCATAATATGTAAATCATAAGCTGTAATGACACATTAGTTCCCAATAACAATAATAAATTAAAGATGAATATGCTGGTTATTAGCAGAGAAAGGGTTAATCACTCAGAATAAACAGTTAAAAAATAAAACTGCTGCAAAATGATTAATTGCGTATCGAAAACACAGCTTCTCCTATGACTTGATATTTAAACGGGCTGATGCCGTTGTTAATTTAACTCAATCTAAATAACATACCTTGTGTCATTCATACTTTCTGGAGACAATGTACTTCACTATACTGTTGTACATGTTCTCTTCTTTTGAAGACTAATAAATTAATGAAGTGAATGAAATAGTTGGTTTGTCCATCTATTATGTCAGATATGTGAGTTATAAGGCAACGTTATTGCAAAGAGTGAATGCATACGGAAATAAGTAGCTAATTAAAATAAATACCATAAATTAATCAGGTAAATTAATATTTGAGATCAAGTTCAGTATTTATAAAATGTTTCTACTTTATTTTAACATAGAGCTTAAAATATCAGGTTTGAAGACACACAGTGAAGCGATTGTGGCAGAAAGAAAAATCGTACAATAAATTTCAGGTATTGTAGCTATCAATATAGTTGTGTACAAAGTGATAATTAAATGTATGGGAGGGGGGATGTATTAAATGTAATGTAATTCACACTTCGTTCACTTAATTTGTTCACTTCATGGATTACGTCATACTTTAAACCAAAACAACATAATGACCTCAAATTAACAACTAAAACATAAACTGAAACAAATTATACAGTTAGACGCTTTCGGTTCCAGAGACCAAACTGAAAAAGATAAACAAATTCACAATCCCCTATATAGAAAATCTCAGTCCATTTAAAATACATTGTCTTCCACAATGTCTGTTTAGTTTATATATATTCACAATAGACAATAGACAATAGTTTATTAAATTAGTTTTAATCTTCCCGTGGCAGCACCGTGTCCTAGACATTAGTACTGCGCATATAGCTGCAGACCCATGTTTCAGACACGACGCTACCACATGAGAAAAGGTGAAAGTATATAAATATGTAACGGTATAGTAAAGATGGAAAAAGGTGAAAAGGGTCACAAATGATTATAGTGGACATACATCAATATAGTCAAGAGAGTAGTCCTATATTTACAGAATCATTTTAAGAGTTTAGATATATATATTATAAAACTTGAATGCAGCTTTCAGATATTTAGCTAATTCATTAGAAATGTTTGGGGATGTGTCCGACATGATATTTTTAAATTTTATATGGTTAAGATGATTTTGACAGTAGGGCGGTAAGAAAGTTTGCCGTATATCAATAAGGGTATTACATTCGAGTACAAAGTGGAATTCATCACAAATTTTATCAGAATTACAAAATTCACATGTTCTGTCTTCTCTATTGATGCCATAGTATCTTCCCCTTTCAATTGGTAGTCTATGGTTTGATGTTCTAAATCGACAAATAATTTTCGGTTAAAAGGTGACAAAGAGCATAAATATTTTTCGAGCTCAAATTTCAGTTTGAAAATTCTATATGAACGGCATTTATTCGAAAGATTAAGATCTGCCGACCACTGTTGGATGTATTGATCTTTTAGTCTCTGTTTAATCTGGTTCGGAAATGTATTGATATTTGGTACTTCTTGTAGAGTCCAAATGTAAGAAAAACCTGTTTCATCTAAAATAGATTTAATGTATTGAAGCTATTTTGACGTAAAAATATTATTAACATTATAAATTTGTAGTAAATTGTATAGAGTTGTGGAAAATCTGTTCACATCACTCGTTATTAGCTTGCACCAAAAAGATATCATACGTGTTTTAATGGCTATTGATAATGGGAACCGACCTGTTTCACCGAGCACCATGCAGGTTGGTGCCGATTGTTTTAAACACATTATATATTTTAGAAATTTAAGGTGTAATTTGTCTAATATAGAGATATTTTCATACCCCCATATCTCACAGCCATAAATTAAAATTGGCAGAACCAGGTCATCGAACAATTCAAGTTGGATATCCACGGGAAGTTCAAGTTCTTTTGATTTTTTCAAAAGTGCAAAAAGAGCCTTTTGGGCTTGACCAAATATATATTTCTTGTGATAAATAAATGAACCGTTATAGTTAAAGTATACACCGAGATATTTAAAGGAATCAACAATATTTACTTTATTATTATTAAAAATGAAATTATAAGACTTTTAGAACTTTCCTTTTGAGAAAATTACAATTTCAGTTTTGCTAGTGTTAACTTGTAACTTCCAGTGTTCACAATATCGAGCTAAACAATTCAAAGAGTATTGTAGACCATCAGCATTATCGGAAAGAAGTACAATGTCATCAGCGTAAAGAAGAATCTGTATCTTTAGGAATTGATCAAAAATATTATCATAAAGCTTGAGATTATTTACATGGTTGTATTTCAAAAATGATTCAAGGTCATTTAAGTATAGAGCAAAGAGAAGCGGAGAGAGGTTTTCTCCTTGTCTTACGCCAGTGTAGCAACTGAAATAATCTGATTTTTGCCCATTTACTTGTACACATGACTTGTTGTTATAAATGTTTCTGATAACATTGAAAAGTTTGCCTGTAATTCCAAAAGAAATTCATTTGATCCATAACCCATATCGCCACACAGTATCGAATGCTTTTTTAAAGTCAACAAAAGCACAGAATTTTTTTTTATGTAAGAATATATCGATTAGCGATTTAAGTGTAAAAACATGATCCATAGTAGAATAACCTCTCCTAAATCCGGTCTGATTTTCTAGCAGAACTTTGTTTGAATTTAAAAAGTAAGTCAAGCGGGTGTTAATTGAACTGGTAAAAAAAAATCCAAAGCAACTAAGTAAACTTATTCCTCTGTAATTTTCGGGTGATGATCTATCTCCTTTATTTTTATACACAGGAATTATGTTACCTATTACCCACTCTTCTGGTCTATTTCCTGACATTAAGATATAATTAAATAGATTTTTAAAAATAGGGACAAAAATATCAATGGTACTACATATATATCCATTAAGAACGCCGTCATTCCCTGTGGCTTTGTTTTTTTAAGTATTTTTATAGCTTGAAGGATTTCTTCATCAGAAAATTCTTTATCAAGATCTGGTTCACTACGGGTGTTATTGTTAATAGATATTTCAGGGTTGTCGCTATTTTTATTTAGAGTTTTGAAATGATCATATAAACTAGTTATGTCCGGCAATGTGTTATTTTTATTCTGTTTATTGGAATTCAGTATTTTCCAGTACTGTTTTGGGTTTGTTGATTTTAGGTTTCTAATTTTTTGTTCAAATGATTTTTGAAAATCTGTTCTAGCCTTTTGCATTGTTATTTTGTATGTTTTGCTGTTTGTGGTTGTTTTATTTTTTCTAAAGATATTTTTACTTTTTAAGTATTGGGCACGTTTGTTTTTACAATCATTATTAAACCACCGTTTTTTATTATTATTGTTATTTTTAACAGTAGTATTAGTAGGTCTCGATTTAAAAACTATCCTTACTATCTCTGTGACGAGCGCAATGCTTTCTGGGTATTAACTCTTAAAGCACTGAAATATTTTTACATCAACCAAGAAAACAAAGGTTTTTTTCAATTTGAAATTATCATAAAATCTTGGGCTCTCTCCTCTTCACTTGTTATAGGTCTACGGCCAATCTAAATATTTTACTCTTTCAGTAAAAGCATCGACTTTAGACGTCAGAATCCGACTTTAGATGTCAAAATGTCACGTCTATTACAATGATTGCAATAAGCGATGATACAAATGCACATATAGAAACAGGTGGAGTAAGAACTTAATTCAATATTGTTTTGTACCTAGAACAAAACTCATAAATATTTTTAAAAGTGGGACGGCTTTTGAGCGGGCTTCTTCATAACCTGGAGAGTTTCCGAGCCATATAATGTGCTTACTTACAAGGAAGCTTTTCGAAATGCTCGTTAACCCAAGTGAGACTAGCATAATAAATAAAATAATTATTGGAACAGTTAATATATATTTCTCATAATTGCATAAGCAATGTAATACTTAATCAAATATGTAAGCTTAATTCATATATGTGGTTGACGGGCCTCGTAGAGGTCGTCTAGACCTGTTTCCGTCAACGCAAGGTGATTACATTCTGGAAGATTTTATATATCAATTATTAAATTGTACCCTTGTTGCACGTTCTCAAATAGACAGTCAAAGCGTCCAAGACGGCGGCCCAACATTGAGCATAGGGCATAGGAGAAATATAATCATGTTTGCTGGGAATACAGTAAAATATGTGGGATGAAAAACAGACAAGCTGAACTTATTGATTGGTGATTGTAATTACCTTCTGTAAAGCGGGGGAATTCCCAATATTGACTTAATGTTGGTCCACTGTCAGCGACGCTGGCCCAACAGCAAATCAATGTTTGCAGTGTGGTTCTGATGATTCCAGCTGATAAGACAATAACACCTGCCGCCTGTCGATTAAAGAAGTCATTAAAGTAACCAACAGTTTACAATCAATCAAGAAAGAGCCTAATCACACCATGTATGTATACAGTAATTAATTTAATTTGAAATTAGTCTTATCTAAAAAACAAGCTCCGCCTTTGGACCTGATGTAACAGGTTCTATAGTCAAAAAGTGTCTTTAAATAGCCTGATTTAAAAAGAAAACATATTTAACAACATCAAGTGAGTTATATCACACTTTTTGAGAATGTTTACGATCATATATTCACCCTGAAGACTCTATTCACAATACGAGACGACTGAAATCAGAATTATTCAGTTTTTTTCATATTCCATTGAACGTTCGATAGCCCAAATAAGATTAAGCTAGCACGACCTAGAGATCGAAAGGGGAAGAAGAACGCGTCCCAAACTCATACCCGCTTGTGAACGGTGCTGTTATCAATGTACGACGAAAGTAGGCACACACATACAGACAGATATTTTATTTACAGTAAGAATCCAGACTTATTTGTCATAGAAATAAGAGAGAGATATGTACATGTATATACAACATTGTAATTTGTTAAAATCATGTGACAATATATATAGTATGACATACATAACTAAAAACATGTTAACTGGCATTGCCATAAAAATCACTGGGTATTACGATAATATAGATGACTGCTACTCAAAATAAAATTGAAAGACATTGCCAGGATATCATAGGGTCTATAATTTTGTTTCCCGCCCCAAAACCAGAGATAAAATAGCTACTATGTATGTCATGCTAATTATATAGAGTAGGAAAAAAGACACTCTGGAAAGCGTAGAAACCTAAAAATCTATACAAGTGCATAATTATGCTACAGTAATTGGAGTAGGCTATGTATTAGAACAGTGTTAAAAATTCAACGATATTTTAAAAATCAAATATTATATCATGCAAGTACAATCAATGTGGCAATCCTCGAAACAGGTAGCTCGGAGATTCCCTGATATTGGTTAGTGGTTCAAACTTAACACCATAATAACAGTACTACTACCGAAACACAATATATACATAGTAATAAAAGTCGGTCATGGTGGTTCGTCGACTGCCAACAAAGTATAGCATCAGAACCATCCATATTATCGAGTGTTGCAGACTTAGTAATGTAATAACAATAACAAATACGGATAATAATTATGTGAGCCCTCACACAAAAACATTACAGCTTATTTTAATTCACTATATTGTTTAATTCATACCATTTCAATCACGACCTAGTTAGTGCCCCATACCCGGAGTTACAATCGAAGAAAAACATTCCCGACCTCATAGATAAAATCAGTTGACTTAGCAACTCTGAAATCCTCCATAAGGCCCCACCTCGTCTGATAACAAAGGCGACAGAAACGTCCCTAACCAGCCCTAAAAAGCCAAATAATAAGATCCGAGAGCAACAGCCATCCTGATGTGCGGTAATATCCAAGTCAGATCATGAAGGTATGATAATATCGATAATATAGCGACAGGTGACTTGTGATTTATTATGCTCAGCATTTTTAACCCTTAATTTGTTTAAAACAACCATAGATAAATTGTGCTAGTGACTTCACCACTCTTATGTCTCTAGATGTCATAATTCGTAGAAACAGATCATTTGTCGTCTGTATATTGATAATTGCGACTACAGAATTAAACAAGATTTCGCGTTCATTGTTCACAGCATTACAGTGGAGAAGTAGATGTATTTCGTCGTCAATTTCGTTTGATTCACACCTTATTCATATTCGTTGGTTTATTGGAGTCATTGGATTACTGTATCGTCCTCTCTCTATTTTTAAATCATGTGAGCTCATTCGATATCTCGCCATTGCTGTTATGAGGTGGTTCCCCTTCATATTTAAGATGTATGGTTTGACACCCAAAGATTTTTTTACTAACGAATATGTGCGCAGCTTACTTGAACTCTCGATATCTTGTCTCCACCGCTGTGTAAATATTCTAACAATTGAATCTTTAAAGGACAACATAAATGTATTTGTATTTCCAATGTGCTGTGTTTCCCAAGCTTGATCTAGCCCAGTAAGTTCAATGACAGACCGAATACGCGAGCACCAGTTTGTGAATCCAGTGCCATCTAGCTCTAGTAGCGTATTGTAGGCATTTCTGACAGGTTGGTTCTGTGATAGATCTAGAATTCTACACCAATATTTCACAGCTTTAATATGCTGCCTGACAATCAATGGAAACCGTCCTGTGTCACCATATATTGCAGGAGTAGGTGTTTGCTTTCTAATACCCAGAGTTGATTTAATAAATTTTATCACCAGTATACCATATATCACTTGTATACTCTAATATGGGCAGTATTTGACAATCAAAAACTTTGAACGCAATAACAGGTGACAATTTTTCGACTACGGGACAAGATTGCTTGTGTAGAGAAAAAACTGCTTTACCAGCTTGGGAAGCAAGATGAAGGAACGTTTCTTTCAATACATTCTTAGGATATCTAGTACTATATACAACACCAAGGTATTTATAATTTTCACCTTTTTCTATTACGTTATCACCATAGTAAAAGTTGTCACATTCTGACGTATGGGTTTTGATAAATATGAGATCTTTTGTTTTAGAAATGCTAACTATTATATGCCACAGCAAAACATATTTATACAGGGCAGTTAATTGCTTTTGCAATCCATAAGCAGAATCTGAAAAAAGGACAAGGTCGTCTGCAATTAACATGTATACAATTAATAAAGTGTCTACGGGGATACCCTGCCCTTGATCGAATGATTTGGATATACCCTGTAGAAATTCTGTAAATAATTTGGGGCTAAGCATATCACCTTGCAAGACACCAAATTCGCTTTTTAGTATCTCGCTGATGCACGAATCCCATTTTACACGGCACTCAGCTTTAGAGAACATACTCTTTATCACATTAAAAAAAAATCCGTCCCGTCTCTGGATTTTTCAGTTTTGATTTTAATTGTGTGGCTTATCAAAAAATCGAGTAGAAGTAATAGAATGCCCTACCTACGATGACATACAAAACGAATTATTTTTTTCCAACCCGAATATAACCCCTGTGACAAATTCATAACCCTATTTAATTCAGAAAATAAAAAAAATGTTGTACAATTTAGAACTCCAATGTAGGATAGATTTATTGATAAAAGTGATGTGATCGTGGGAGTGATTTCTTTGAATGATATTTTATTTTATATAACCATGTATTTGTAATATGTCTATATGTCTATATAATATGTTTTTAGTACATGTAAATGTATACAGACTTTTTTTAATGATATTTTATAATATATAACCATATATTCGTAATATGACTATATCAGCTGTTTTAGTACATGTAAATGTATGTGATTTTGCCGATACAATGTTAATTGTTGTGCAAATTAATTTAATTTGATTTGATTTGATTTAATTTGTTATTATGTCAGTTGGACACACTTTAAGTGAGTTAAAATTCGCAATAATATCCACTTTAACCTTTTAACCGCCAAATTATTTAATTTTAATTTTTAGCCACTTGAAGTTGTGTCCCGCTGATGCGATCCACAACTTCAAGTGAGTGAAAATTATTCAGATTTGACAAAATGGAGGTCAACTCTTTTCAAATCTTGCTGGTTGATGTCACATTTTTTCTTTATTATATTTAAAATGTGGTACGTAATGTGCTAATCAAAAATGAAAACCCGAATATATGCGGCATCGGCGGTTGAATGGCTAACTGGTTTAATAGTTAAATTACGTGTTACCGTTTAAGAATTAAATTAGGCGTAATTGTTGTGTCAGTTATATTGACTACAGCGCGATGAGTTGAACAAACTTCTGAGTCGACAAGGTGTGAACGACGCACTGTGTTATGGTTATGGCAGTTAAGCTGATTAGAAGAAGATCATGGAACGTGAATAAACACTTAGATCTGTGATCTGCCCCGCCTTGATTACCCCTCGCCATTCGAACGCCGTGAATGAAACACCTAAAATTGAAGTCAGTTTTATGAGCTAATTGACTCCTACCTACTCCCCCTCCCCATCACAACCTGTTTGTTATCACACCTATGTACCAGTTTCAGATTGGCTCCAGGCGTGAATAGGGGTAATTACCCTAAACAGAGGGGTATATAAGGGCGATAACCCCGAGAGCAGAACATATCAACAGGTCATGCTATAACAAGATAGCAAGAAAACTTAGAACAATAGTAAACGTTCTGCTTAATATCAGTTATCATTAGTTCCTAGAGGACTGAGGTAGAATAATATTATCATAAATTATACACCATACAGCTATGGCAGAATACCATCATAACCCGCATTACTTCAACCCAATGATGGGATTGTACAACAATCAGGTAAATAATACAGTATTTATTGCTATTATGATTCTACAATTATTACTATTTTATTATTTAATATTTGATGGAAGCTAAAGAAGGGCTTTTGCATCAAGTGATTAGATTATACGTTTATTATATTTATTTATTAAATACCATAGTACAAAAAAAAGTTTTCTTCCTACAATTGATGTATCATAGTTTAAATCACATATTTAATGTATTGTATCATTATTTTACAGCACAGTAAGTTGGCTGGCATGTTTGGTACGAAGGCTGCTGGCGCTGATAACACGAGTTATAACAGTTCTCCATCTCACAACTTTCTGACATCTGTAGATGACACACTAAGAGCTGATAATCTATCACCTTCCTCCAGTCAAGGCAGTCCAGCTAGAAGCGAAAACCAGATGACAGAACTCCAACCACCAAATCCATCTGGAAGAGACAGTAAACTGACAGAACTAAAGCCTCTGAGAAAACCTGCATCTAATATTTCACTCTCAGAGTTTCCTGTTTTGTCTGGAGGATATTCATCTTTCTCCAGCATCAAGTCTGACTCATCCAGCCCCACATGCTATAACTCTCCGATCACTCCAGTAGCACAAGCTCCAGAAAACTTCTCAGGAGCGAACACACCCACTGCCACAAGCTCCACCTACTGTTCCACTTTGCCTACGCCCAATTTAATGAACTCCGCTTATCACCCTGCACTAAGCTTAACAAGTCACACCTACTATGATGCTCCGACCGCACCTGTGTCGTCAATCCCCTCCTGCTACAGCTCACTAGATGGGATGACCACGCCCACATCAACAAGTCCCTCCCACTACAGCTCATTGAATGGGATTACCACGCCTACATCAGCAAGCCCCTCGTATTACAGCTCACTGGATGGGATGACCACGCCTACATCAGCAAGCCCCTTCTACTACAGCTCACTGAATGAGATGACCACGCCTACATCAGCAAGCCCCTCCTACTACCGATCTAATAGCGAATCACATATATCAACTCACACACAAAATTCAACACCAAGGGAATATCAGCACCACCAGAACCAGAACAACACATCACCCACAGCAGATTACAACACTAAATCAAGTGTTTACACCGCGCCTAATCCGAGGAGTGCTTACACTGCACCTAAGTCTAGGAGTGCCTTTCACCGTGCCTAAGCCTAGGAGTGTGTCTGTCAAACCCTTATCACTACAGGAGATGGAGGAAGAAAGATCCGTATCCAGGGCTAGAAAACAAAGGACAATCTTTACAGAAAAACAGGTGAGATAAACTGTAATTTTTCTAGTTTAATGAAAATTATTCTATGTAGATATCACAAAATAACAGCGATGTAGTGTTTTAAAATAACCTTTTTTATTCTTTAAATTTAATCTTCATAATTAACAATAGATTATAAGTATAAGTGAAAATAATTTGCCCCGTACACCAACCTATAAATATACCATAATAATTATATTTTGATGTCAACGAATGGATAAATTAAAAAAAAACATATTTTAAATTTAAAAAATGATGCACTAACCATGACTCATCTTGTTTACCAGATTGAAGATCTTGAGACTGTGTTCAGCACACAAAAATACCCGGATGTTTACATGCGTGAACAACTCGCTATGGGAATGGGCCTGAAAGATGAAACCGTTAGGGTGAGTTTTCTTAATTAGAAGTTAAATGTTATTAATTAATGATCTAGACATGTTTTTCTTTGTCGATACCTAGACTCTTCAAATTCTGTTCAGCTCATGTTTATTTATGTGTATTAGCTAATAGTTAAAAATCAAAATAATACAATGTTTATTTGTAAACATTCTCGTCAATGCAACTGTATATCATAATTCATGTGTCATTTAGTATAGCATTTACTTTATATTTATTAATATTTTCTTTTTCTCTTTCCAGGTTTGGTTCAAAAACCGTCGTGCAAAGTGCAAACGTGAAAACAACAGAAGTCATTCCAGCAGATGTTAAAGAAGTCTCTCATGATACATAACACTCATAGTGCTTTTATATTTATTATTACCATTTGTCTCGTGTCATTATCATTGAATTCCTTACTGTGCTACTTTGTTTTAATAAACAATTATATATAACATTGATTTATTTATTTGTTAGTACATGCTCTATACGTTACTAACCCTGTCAGTGCGAGGACCATTTTTAGACGTCAGAATCTGACGTCTGTGGACATCAAAAGTCCATCCCCACACTGAAAGAGTAAAACATTTATAATACCCGCAGACCCATAACATATGTATTCAAATGAAGCAGAAAGAGCTAACTAAGACATTTATGATTTACTTCAAATTGAAGAAAAACACTTGCACCATGGTTGATAAAAAATATTTAATTATTGTAAATGTTAAACAAGACAATCGGAAGTAATAATTAGCATTAAACTTTCCAGATTTGCATGCTTGATCTATATTTTACAAACTAGATTTGCCTGAGGGGCAAAGCTTGCGTCTCCACCCGCCCCACATTGATTTAGCAAACAAAATACATTAATTATAGAGAAATACAGTACTGTCACCAATTTTTTATGTAAACCACATACAAATGTGATGTCAGAATCTTACCAAAATGTAATAAATGTATGGCCAGGATAAGCTGCTTCCTTGGAAAAAATATCAGCTAAAATCCTAAAAATTATCGAGCAAATTTCCTAGGGCGCCAATATGCATACTGCAAATATTTAGAAATTATTTCAGCAGGGGTGTATATCTATGTTACCAAATTTTAAAGATAGCTAAAATGAACAAAACTGTTAAAAAAATGGTGTTAAAGTTTTGAAGCGTAATTTTTTTTTTTCATTATCAGAATCACACCAAAAACTAATCAGCACATGTGCAGGGTAAGGTCTTTCCTTTAAACCAAACATAAAACAAATCCAAAACACCAAAAAAATTTACCGGGCAAATTCCCTAGGACGAATATGCCTGCTGCAAATATTTAGAAATAATCCGAGCAGGGGTGTAACCAAAAATGAAACAAATCCATAAAGCGGTTCAAGCTCTACAAACCGAGATCGAATTTTGACGGCCATCTTGGATTTAGTTGAAAAAGCTTAAAAACGTCCGAAAAGAATTACTGAGCAAATTTCCTAGGGCCTATATGCATTCTGCAAATATTTAGAAAAATCCGAGCAGGGGTGTATGGCTATATTACCTAATTTTAATGATGGCCAAAATGAGCAAAACTGAAATATCCGCCAAAATTGTGAAACATTAAAAAATCAATGTCTTTATTATCACAATCAAACCAAAAACTAATCAGCACACGTCTAGGGTAAGGTCATTCCTTTAAACCAATCATGAAACAAATCCAGGAAGCAGTTCAAGCTCTAGAAAGCGACATAGGATTTTGGTGGCCATCTTGGATTTTGTTGAAGAAACGGAAAAACACAAAAAAATATCAGTTGAGTGGATACTTAATTAAATCACTTCAACCTGTTTGAAGTTCAAGAGTTAATAGTTTACAACTCATCTCTCTGGTCATCTCTATATATAGCTGACGTAACATTAACATAGATTGTCGCTCACACCTTCTGGTCTTTGGGGGTTGTCGTTCACATACTCTGGACTCGGGTGTTTATCCTGCATATTCGCTGTAGTCAAGTCTAATTATCTGAAAAATGATACATAAAATACCATTTTCACAAGAATGCGCCAATAGCAAACTAAAACAAACAATAAACAAAAAATAGATGAAAAAGTAGATAAAAATCAGACAATTGTTTGTTATCTCAGTAAATGAAAACTAATTATCAAGTAATTAAAACGATAAAAGGAAAAAGCAAAAGAATTATAAGAAACATATCAATTTTCTTTTGAATCTCAGTGATTACAGCTATATATATATTATTTCATTCATTTCCACAAAAAAATAAGCTTTAAGGGGAATGGACGAAGCAGATGATAACAGCTTGGCTGACGTCATTTTTCTACTAAGACAAAATGATGGACTAACATTAACTACTCAAATACAAATACATACAAATTTTAAAATTTATACAATTTTATTTTCCACAATTTTTTTTAATTAATACTGTTATTATACAGGTGATGACATAGTCTAAGGGAGATTACCCAATACACGTTTATTAATCATTATTTTCTCGCATTTTTTATTGCCAATTCTCATTTGACGTGCCAACAATGTAGAGCTGGATATCGTTAATTTGTAATAATTGCCGTTTAATAATTCAATAATTTTGTTCGAATTGATGCGAGTTCTTAGAGACATTGTCACTAAACATTTGGCAATTAAAAAAAGCAAACCAGGTGTCTTCATAGCTGAAAAGATGGAAACTTGCTCGCTATAATACAATTAGTTGAAGAAATGCATTATTATTGTGTGCAAATATACATCAGAGAACAGGTTAGATTCAGTACGACATACAAACAGACATGTTTTATTGACATAATGGAAAGGTATTACGGACTTATTAGTCATAAAAATGATCTATATGTACATGAATATACAAGATGGTTAATTTGTTTAAATCATATGACAATATACATGGTATGAAATACAGAATTAAAATCATGTTGAGTGGCATTGCCATAAAAAATACCAGATATGTCGATACTACAAATCATTACTCTTTAACCCTTTCAAGCCCGAATTTACCATTGTAATCTTCATCCACTACAAGCCGCGGATTGCTGTCGCAATTCTCGACTTGTAGTGGATAGAGATGACTTGAAATGAGGGAAAAATTAAAGAAAATTATCATGTATTGGCAAATCTGTTTCTTGGAAATTTTCACTACAAAACCCTTAGTTGTAGAACAATTAAGCCTGTTTTCGGGAATGTAAAATTATGCTTTAATGCATCGTGATGGCTTAAAGGGTTAAAATAAAATTAAAATGTACGATAAATACGTACGATAAATATGATACAAGAATGACTTGGAGACCCTATAAGCCTTGTTGACCCTATAAGCCCATTACTTGGAGACCGTATTAGCCTTGTTGACCCTATTAGCCCATGACTTGGAGACCCTATTAGCCTTGTTGACCCTATTAGCCCATGACTTGGAGACCCTATTAGCCTTGTTGACCCTATTAGCCCATGACTTGGAGACCCTATTAGCCTTGTTGACCCTATTAGCCCATGACTTGGAGACCCTATTAGCCTTGTTGACCCTATTAGCCCATGACTTGGAGACCCTATTAGCCTTGTTGACCCTACTAGCCTTGTTGACCCTATTAGCCTTGTTGACCCTATTAACCCATGACTTGTTGACCCTATTAGCCTTGTTGACCCTATTAGCCCATGTGCTGCTGAATTGTTTTTTCTATTTTTCATTCAGTCGAAGCTGGAAATACTGGTGTAATATCCAACTTCATATAACGAAAAATCATAATCAATATTAAGTTATTGGACTAACACAGCATCTACAAAAAATATTATATCAAATTTAGTGATATTTCTATTTATCTAAAACATGCTTGAAACGGTATATATAGCAGCACAAGGGTTAAATTAAGTTTTAATTATTACCCTGTACATTCTTTGAAGGTGAGTGAAGTGCTCCGCTGTTTATGATTCTGATGATTTCATCTGGCACAAATTAACTTCTGTAAAGCCAGACCCGCATGTGATTTATTTTGTAAAAATTGACAACTTATGTGGTGGTAGATTCTCAGTCAATCAAATTATTTAATGTAATTTTAACCCTAATTACAACAATACTCGTTCTTAACCCGTTTTATCAGCCGATCAAATCACAGTTATTGAGAATGAAATGTCTGTTTAAACAGCAAGATTTGCAAATGTTCGGTAACAACATTAATTAAATATTATTAATTTTTCAGTCACTTGAATTTGTGTGTCGCGCTGGCGAGAGATAACGTCAAGTGGGTGAACATTTAAATTATTTATTCTAGCAGTTGAAGAGTTATTTAGCTTGAGTCAAGCAGGCGGGTGTGGTTTGCTGTCTCACTAGGCCAGTATATGATTACAGTAAGTTTGAGACCAAATTAAATAAAGGAAATGTTCACTGAAATTGATATCATATTTGATAGTATATGCTCAATTTATCGCATTCAATTCCTTTTCAGAGAATTCTATTCTTTATGAATATTCTACTGACAATTTGGCAGCACAGAGTAATTTGATACTTGTTCTATTAACCTAAACCCTTATAATAACAAAATAGTTTTTGCTTAACCCTTTAAGCCCTCACAATGCATTAAAGCAACATTTAAAAAAAACAGATTAATTTTCCTTTCAGAATTGAAATTTCCATGAAACTGGTTCACCAATACATAGGAAATTTCTTTACTTTTTCACCCACATCAAATCATCTTCAACCACTACAAGTCGAGAATTGCGACAGCGATTCGCGGCTTGTAGTGGACGAAGATGACGGTGTAAAGTCAGGCTTGAGAGGGTTAATTTGAAATTATCACACCACTTTATAAAAATACCTATATTTATGAGTCTACCACCATTATAATTTTTTAATTCCTTCAGCGTGGGGACCGTCTTCAGACGTTGGAATCTGACGACTATAGACGTAGATCCTTGCGTCTGGAGTCGGTCCACTCACTGAAATGGTTAAATGAAAATTGAGCAGGACAGAGTAATTTGCTACTTGTTTTATCAACCCTTACAATAACACAATTTTTTTTTGTTCAATTTGAAATTATCACATCACTTTATAAGAATACCTATATTTATGAGTCTATGAACATTATATTTTTTTAATTCATTCAGCGTGGGGACCGACATTAGACGTCGTAATCTGACGACCACAGACGTCAGATTCTTGCTTCTGGAGTCGGTCGACTCATTGAAAGGGTTAACCCTTTCAGCGCGGGGATCGACTATAGACGTCAAAATCTGACGTCTGAAGTCGATCCCCGGACTGTAAGAGTGAAAATATGTATAGTTGTCATAGACCCATAACATAGGTAGCCGATTCAAATGAATCAGAAAGAGCTAACTAAGATGTTTATGATGATTCCAAATTGAAAAAAACCCTTTGGTTTCCATGGAATATGCAGAATTATTTAAGCGCTTTAAGGGTCAAGGACCAGGGACGGCTATACTCGTTTTAGTAGCAGATTCAACCACAGTTACTAGGAATGCAATGACTGTTTGAACATCAAGATTTTCAAGTGTTTGGTCTCAAATTAAGGGTCTTCTCAAGTTTAAAAAAATCAAAAAAAATGTGAGAAAAACTAGGATTGGTCAGACGACACCCAGCCACCCCCTATCTAATTTTTTTTTTTTTTTGAAACATTTGGAACCATGAAAACAACACAAAAAACACAAAATCTCCACACAAAAAAATCCTAGTTGGGGCTGGACGCACCCACCCACTTCCGAGTTTTTCTCGGATTTTTGGATTTTTTTAACTTGAAAAAAACCCTTAAACAACTATTTTGACCCTCTTGAAGTTGCGTGGTGCGGTAGTTATACAAAACTTCAAGTTGGCTAGAATTTAACCCTTTCAAGTCTTAATTTACCATTATCATCTTCGTCCACTACAAGCCGCGAATTGCAAACATTTTTTGTTTCTTTCAAACCGCCGAGATTTGAAGTGGGTGGAAAATTGAAGAAAATTGCCATGTATTGGTTTTATGAATAATATTTGTAAAATAACCTGTGATTGTGCAAACTAGCCCTTGTTCTTATTCGATTAATTGTGGTAAAAGTGGCTGTATAGTGCATATATATAACTTTGGTGTATAAGAGGTTGACGCACGAAGGCATGCAGTTTATATCAAGACAATTTGCCAAAATAAAAAATCTTACAAGTTCGCATTGCCAAACATTGTCTAGAAACAAATGAAATGGTGATAAGTCCTCATTGACAAACAGTCCCAACTTTTGTTTCATCCACTTCTAAGTTCTAGCTTTTTACCTCTTGAATACCAACTATCTAGATGCAGTCGAAATAGCTAAAATCTATACCACATGTAGCGCCACTTAGCGATAAAAAGAGTAATAACAATGGCGACCAGCCGATCACCAAGCAATCCACAATTGATAGCTTATTGGTTATGATGTTAACAAATTTAAATTCCGACCACATTGTCTTTCAAAAGCTTTAAAATCCATTTAAATAATCGGTTCTGAAGGTTGGAGTCTCTTCAATTAGTCATGCCAAAAATTACATTAATTATACTACTAAAATACGACTAACTTTTACTCACTTGCTGTAGTTCATCGCGGCAGACACAATTTAAAGTCAGTTAAAATTCCAATGATGTAATAATTAGACGTTTCAAATATTAGAATGCTCAATTAAAAATTTAAATTTTCACCCAACTGAAGTCGTCTCTCGCTACCGCGATCGACAACTTCAGGTGGTGAAAATTACTCATATTTTTGTGTAATTTGAGATCAAACATTTGCAAATCTTTACGTTCAAAAACACATTTTGTTCCCAATAACTGCTAATAAAACGGATTAAAAAGGCCTATAGTGGCTCCTCACGGTGAAAGGGTTAAATGTTCAGGAGTTAAGTGTAGTGTCAGTTATATTGACCAGGGGGCGCTGAGCTGAACAAACTCCTGAGTCAACAAGGTGTGTGATAAGGTGTGAAAGAGACAGTTAAGTCAGTTAAACTGGCCAGATGGAGATCAGGTAATTAAACTCTGTGATCTGCCCCGCTTTGGTTACCCCCCCCCCCCCCAACAAACGCTGTGAATCTAGCACCAGGGTTGCAGCTGGTTTATGAGAACATTTGTTATCACACCTGGGCTCAGGAGTAAATATGTTGTAACTACAATTTTTCTCAGCAATACCAACAACCCTGAGCAATTCGTGAAATTATTTGCAGTATTTGCAATATTTAGTTACACCAGTTGTTATGTAGTAAATTGCAATTTATGACATCCCTGTAGAAACCTGTTAAACCAACTTTGTTTGAAACCTAGGATTTGATAACATGTCAAATGATCTAACTTTTGAAACACCTAAATAATTTTGTGAATTTGTTACAGCTGCTAAGATTAGACTAGAAAATAGCCTTTGAATATTTCAACAAAATGGGTTGTATGTATGTATGTATGTATTTATTAACCTCCACTTTGGATAGCAGACAGACAGATATTTTATTGACAGAAAAAAAAGTCATCACAGACTTATTTGTCATAGAAATGAAATAGATATATGTACATGTATATACAAGACTGTTAATCTGTTAAAATCATATGACAATATACATGGTATGACATACACAACTCAAATCATGTTAAGTGGTTTTGCCAAAATAAAAACTGGGTAATTTTATAATATAAATGACTACTATATACATTTTTTTTTAAAAGCATTGCCAAGATAACATAGAGGTCTATAATTTTGTTTCTCGCACCAAAACCAGAGATACAATAGCTACTATGTATGAAATACTAATTACGTATAGTAGCAAAAAAGACACTCTGGAAAGCGTAGAAGCCTAAAATACATACAAGTGCATAATTATGCTACAGTAGCTGGAGTAAGCAATAAGACAATGGTAAAAATTATATGATATTTTTTAAAATTAAATATAATATCATGCAGGTACAATAAATGTGGCAATTCGTGATAGCATGCATGCAAAAATACAGGTACAAAAGTTTAAAGTTTAACATTCAACACACGCAAAATGAGAAATTTTAAATTAACATCATGTATTATACAATACAAATAATATCTACAGTGAAATTTAATACATACTATTTTCAATAATACTATATCTCATATTGGATCATTATATTTTAATATGATGAGAAAAAAGCAAACGTTTACATATTATTAAATATTGTCACTGCTAATTGCCTGAATTCATGGTTCCTAAAATAAATACAATTTACAAAATCGTCATATATCTATATCCATTCTCTCACATATTCAAAGTTTAATCCACTCAAAATGAAATCTATTTTTTCACTTGTATTCATATATTCCACTGACTATCTGAAAGCTTGAGGCATAGATTGCTTGTTAATTGATTGAGAAATCCATGCCCTACAAAATTATATAAATAATTGTGGCCTAAAGATGACAATTGCGTTAAGTGATAGTTCAGCGGGACAAAGTTGATACCTGTTATATCAACCCTTTGACCCTCACAACGTGCACATATTTGTATATAAACTAAGAGACGGACGTTTTTTTCAATTGAAATCATCATAATTGCCTTAGTTAGCGCCTCCTGTTTCATTTGAATACCTATGTTATGGGTCTATACGGTCATCATAGATATTTAATTCTTTCAGCGCGGGAATCAATTTTAGACGTGAGAATCTGACGTCTATGGACATCAGATTCTGACGTCTAAAATCGGTCCCCGCACTGAAAGGGTTCAGCGCCAAGCACGACTATACTCCTTTGTAATTTCTTTAAGTCAATTTGCCAATATAAAAAAGTCTTATAAGCTGGAATTGTCAAACGTAGCCTATAGTCTATAAGCAAATAAAACGCTCACAAGTGACATAGCAAACAGTCTCAACCGTTGTTAATTTTATCGACATGTATTTTTTCGCATCTTGAATACTAAGCTATATCACTCCTCCAGACGCTGTGGTCGGTCATTGGGACCTTTCTAGTTTATATATAGATCGTTTTTATGAATCTTGTTGTAAAAACATAAATTATTTAATTTATCGGCTTAAGAGTTACTTAACTTTTGCTGTGTTGGGCTCTGATAATTCCAACTGACAAAATAGCATCTGTCGTTGAGGAGCTAGGGCGGAAAAGCCAGATCGAAGAAATGCGTTTTTAACAGTTTTCTGAAAGAGGAAATATTTTTAGCTACACGAAGGTTTGCAGGCAGTGAATTCCAGAGAGTAGGACCAGAAACAGAAAAGGCACGCGCACCGAACTTAGTTCTGATACGTGGTACTTTGAGCTTATTTGTGTTGTTTGATCGCAGATGTTTTACGGAGTCTGCAGAAAAAAGAAGGCTAGATAAATAAGATGGCTGACCATCATTGAGACAACGAAATACAAAAGTACATATTTTGAATTGTATTCTAAACTTGATTGGAAGCCAATGTAATGATTTTAATAGAGGAATAGAGCGACTGAAACGAGGAGCCTTTGTCACAACCCTTGCTAAACAGTTCTGAACACGCTGTAATTTCTGTAGATCTTTAGCTGGAATTTCGTGTAATAAAGAGTTACAGTAGTCCAGTTTGCTTGTCACCAGTGCCACTGCAATTTGTTTTGCTAAAGCTAGAGGTAGACTTTTTCTGATGCGTTTAAGATCTCTAATGTGATAAAAATAGGAACTGGACACCTGTGAAATGTGCTGACGAAAATTCAAACAACTGTCAAAAAAGACACCCAAATTCCTTGCGGAATCTGCTGGATTCATCTCATTGTCCAACACCGCAAGGGGGAAAAGGTTAATAAACTTCTCCCCCTGCGATTTCGAGCCAATAAGAAGAAACTCAGTCTTGCTAGGATTGAGTTTTAGTTTGGATTGAGCCATCCAAGCAGATACCCCGGTAATACAGCTCTGAAGCATTTTCAATGACTCAGTAGCTGTGTCACCTGTTAAGGAGATGTAAATTTGTGTGTCATCGGCGTATAAGTGATGACTCAATCCATAACCTGAAATAATGGTGCTTAGAGGAGCGGTGTACAAACTGAAAAGCAGAGGGCCAAGTACAGAACCCTGCGGCACTCCATGCTCAAGCAAACTAGAGTCAGAAAAAGATTTGTCAATTTTAATTTTTTGATGCCTGCCACAAAGGTAGGATTTAAACCAAGCCAAAGCCATTCCAGAGACACCATACCACTCAGCTAGTCTATTTGTTAGAGTGTTGTGGTCGATAGTATCGAACGCCGCAGACAAATCAAGTAAAGTCAAAGCTGTGACATGGCCCTTGTCAAGAGAAACTGAGATGTCATTGTGAACTCTTAACAGGACTGTCTCAGTGGAATGGGATTTCTGGTACGCAGACTGCATTGGATTGTTCAATTTGTTGGAGTTTATGTGAGCTTGTAAACGGTTGGAAACAACTTTTTCATTAATTTTACAAATGAAACTCAGATTGGAGACTGGTCTATAATTTTTGAGGTTATTAACAGGAAGGTTTGATTTCTCTAGTAAAGGTGTGACATGAGCCTCTTTGAATGACAGTGGGAATGTTCCAGATTCTAGAGATAAATTAATTATAGTTGTTATGGGTTTGATTAAAATATCCAACAAGGCTTTAAGGATGTTCGTTGGAATCGGATCAAGGTCACATGATTTTGATGCAGACTTCATAACGATCTTCCTGACCTCGTCCTCTGATGCTGGTTCTAAATTGAAAAGTTTATTTTTTATTTTAGGCTTCTGAACAGATGGTACATCATGCACCTGCAAGCAACATTTTTCTAAGCAATACCATCAACCCTGAGCATTTCGTTAAATTATTTGTAGTATTTGCAATATTTAGTTACCCCAGTTGTCATGTAGTAAATTGCAATTTATGACATCCCTCTATTTACCTATTAAACCAACGTTGTTTGAAAGCTAGGATTTAATAACATGTCAAATGATCTAACTTTTGAAATACTTAATATAATTTTGTGAATTTGTTACAGCTGTTAGGATTAGCCTAGAAAATAGCCTTTGAAAATCTTAACAAAATGGGTTGTATGTATGTTTGTATGTATTTATTAACCTCCACTTTGAATAGCATGCATGCAAAAATACAGGTACAAAAAAGTTTAAAGTTTAGCATTCAACACACGCAGAATGAGAAATTTTAAATTAACATCATGTAGTATGCAATACAAATAATATCTACAGTAAATTTAATACTTACTATTGACAATAATATTATATCTCATATTGAATAATTATATTTTAGTATGATGAGAAAATATTATTATATATTGTCACTGCTAATTGCCGGAATTCATGGTTCCTAAAAATAAATACAATTTACAATTTCGTCATATCTCTCTATCCATTCTCTCACATATTCACAGTTTAATCAACTCAAAATAAAATCTTTTTTTTCACTTGTATTCATATATTCCACTGACGATCTGAAAGGGTTATTTTCAATTTTAAATCATCATAACTGTCTTAGTAAGCTCTTTCCGATTCATTTGAATATGTTATGGGTCTACGGCCATTAGAAATATTTTCAATCTTACAGTGCCGGGATCGACTTTATACGTCAGAATCTGACGTTTACAGACGTTCTGACGACTAAAGTCGATGCCCGCGCTGTAAGGGTTAACCTTTACAACGTGGAAATATTTGTATATAAACCAAGAGACCGACGTTTTTTTCAATTTGAAATCATCATAATTGCCTTAGTTAGCGCTTTCTGTTTCATTTGAATACCTATGTTATGGGTCTTTAAGGTCATCATAGATATTTAATTCTTTCAGCGCAGGAATCAATTTTAGACGTCAGAATCTGACGTCTATGGACGTCAGATTCTGACGTCTAAAGTCTAAAGTCGGTTCCCGCACTGAAAGGGTTCAGTACCCAGCACGACTATCCTTTATAATTCCTTCAAGTCAATTTGCCAATATGAAAAAAACTTACAAGCTCGAATTGTCAAACGTAGCCCATAGTCTATAAGCAAATAAAACTCCGAAAAGTGACATAGAAAACAGTCTCAACCGTTGTTAATTTCATCGACTTGTATTTTTTTGCCTCTTGAATACTAAGCTATATTTCTCCTCCAGACGCTGTGGTCGGTCATTGGGATCTTTCTAGTTTATGTGTAAATCGTTTTTAAGAATCTTGTTGTAAAGCTATATTTAATCTACCATCGGACTCACTCTGAGCTGTTACATTTGATAACGCAGGTGCTAACAATTGATATAAAGTTGCATATACGCAACGTCAAGTTTTTAAAATCTATTTCAACGAGTAAAAATGTGCAAAAAGCTATATTTAAATGGTAGTGGCACTGCATTAGCTAATAGTATAAATTGTATAAATTTCAAATACAATGTATGTAAACAAAGGTTATGTTCCCCGATTACTAACGCTCGTGCCACGTTTACAAGCAAATGTAAAGATTCCGAGAGGGACGAACATACAGCCTCGTTCATCAGGGACGTATTAGAAAGCGATACTTCATTTTTTTGTAATGATGCACTTTGCATATTTTTTTTGTGTTGCCATTATTGCACTTATTATTACATATAACCTAATTTCTGAAGCATTTTTACATTGTCTTAGTGAAGTGTTTTTTCTGTATTTATGATATGCTTTTTGTACTTCGAGCACGTCAATAAACATATTATTATTATTAAAAAAACACTCGCCACACATAGCGCCACTTAGCGATAAAGGTGATCACAATGCCGACCAAAATGAAATGAAATGAATCAGGCTTTATGCCACTTTTGTGCACATACAGGCTAAATTGGGCCAGGAGAGCCTACTGAGGATGGTGAGATGAGTGAGATGACACTGCCCTCCACTACCCAAGGGCCGACCAGCTGATCACCAAACAATCCACAAATGGTAACTTATTGATGATAGTGTGCGAACATTTCAAATCCAACCATATTTTGTTTCATTCCAAACAAAGGCTTTGAAGTCCATTTAAATAATCTGTTGTGAACGTTAGAGCTTGTTCAATTAGACATGCTTAAAATTACACTAATTATACTATTAAAATACGACTTACTTTAACTCACTTGATATAATAATAAACGTTTTAACCCTTAAAGCATAAATTTAAATTTTCACCCACTTGAAGTTGTGTCTCGCTACCGAGATCGATAACTTCGTGTGGGTAAAAAAAACTCATATTTATTAAATTTTGGGACCAAACATTTGCAAATCTTAATGTTCAAAAACACATTTCGTTCCCAATAACTACTTATGACACGAATTAAAAAGGACTTATAATGGCGCTTCAAGTTGTAAGGCCTAATATGTTTAAGAGTTAAGTGTCAGTTATATTGACCAGGGGGCGCGTTGAGTTGAACAAACTCCTGAGTCGACAAGGTGTGAACGAGGCAGTTATGGCAGCTAAGCTGACCAGAGGGAGATGAGGTAATTAAAATCTGTGATCTGCCCCGTCTTTGTCCCAACAAACGCCGTGAATCTCACACCAGGGTTGCAGCTGGTGTATGAGCACATTTGTTATCACACCTGGACTGGAGAGTAAATAAGTTGTAACTACCCTAAACAGAGGGGTATATAAGGGTGACGACCCCGGGAGCAGAGCATACTTAAACTTCACAGGTCAACGTCTACAGTGACAAGATAACAACAAGCTTATAACAATATCAAATATTGTGCTTAATGTCAATTATAGTTAGTTCGCAGGACTGAGTTGAAAGAATAATATCATACATTACACACCATACAGCTATGGCAGAATACCAGCAAAACTGTTACTACAACTCAATGGTGGGATTGTACAACAATCAGGTAAAAGATAGAGTATTTATGTTTATTCTGATTCTATTATTAGGCATACTTTTGTCACTTGATGGCGGCTCAATAATAACTTTTGTTTCACATAATTAGTTTATGTTATATGTTATCATTTTTCGATCCATGTATTATTAGGTTGTAATGTTGTTGAAATATGAATATGGATGCTCTGCTAAACTGCTGTGAAATATGTGGGTCTACTCATAGTCACACCCTTCATGTGATATATGTGGGTCCACCCATAGGCACCCCTTTCCGCACTGGGTGTGGAAAGGGTTAACTTCAAACAGACAAAATGTTCAGTACAACTCACAAGTTTATTATAGCTGGAAGGGTTATAGATTTTCTTTATCATGATTAAAAAAACTTATTATTATATGTTCCTGTTTATTTTACAGTGCAGTAAGTTGGTTGGTATGTTTGGTATGGAGGCTGCTAGCGCTGAAAACGCGACTTATTACAGTTTCCCATCTAACAGATTTCTGACATCTGTAGATGACACACTAAGAGCTGATAATCTATCACCTTCCTCCAGTCAAGGCAGTCCAGCAATTTCTGATAGAAACGACAAACAACTGACAGAACTTGAGCCTCGGATAAAACCTACATCTAATATTTCACGCTCACGCACATCAACAAGCCCCTCCTACTACAGCTCTCTATATGGGATGACCACGCCTACATCAACAAGCTCCTCCTACTACAGCCTACTATATGGGATGACCACGTTTACATCAACAAGCCCCTCCTACTACAGCTCACTAGATGGGATGACCACGCCCTATACAGAATACTCCCAGTACTCCACGCCCACGTCTGTCAATTATCCATTTTCTACATCACCTCCACCGTTGCCCAAAAGTATGTACCCTTTATAGGGCCTATACTTCAGAAGCGGACTCTAGCCATCATCACTATATAAGGCTAATACGGACCTCCGCCCATTGTCACAGTATACAGTAGACACCGACTCTAGTCCACTGTATAAACGGTGAATCACATATATCAATTCACACACAACATTCTGCTCCAACAATATATCACTATTATAAGAAAAACACATCACCCACACCACAACAACTCCACATCACAGCACCTAATAAGCTCAAGAGCGCCTACACTGCACCTAAGCAAGGAGAGTTTACACTGCTCCTTAGCCAGGAATGTCTACACCGCGCCTAAGCCAGGAGTGCCTACACCGCACATAAGCCTAGGACCGTCTACACCGCGACTAAGCCTAGTAGTGCCTACACCATGCCTAGGCCTAGGAGTGCCTGCACCGCGCCTAATCCTAGGAGTGTGTCTGTTAAATCCTCATCACTGCAAGAGATGAAGGAAGAGAGACCTGTATCCAGGGCTAGAAAACAAAGGACCATCTTCAGAGAAAAATAGGTGAGATAAATCCTAAATTAGGCCTAATCTAATTTTATTAACAAAATATATAGATGTAAAACATGAGAGTATAGGCTAGACGTTTCTCAAACTAATTTAATTGTTTAAGTTAGTATATCAAACCTTAAACTATTTACGTGTGCTTTGATATTAAGATGAGAATTATGAATATAATTTACATCTCAAAATGTATGAAATTTCGAAGAAACACAAAGGTGGTGAAAGTCAATGACGAAAAATATTGCAACATAAAAAATAGAAATATTTGTCACAATTTTTTCACAAAATTCAAGATGTACCATTTTTAATGCTATATTATTTTCTGTTGACAGGTTTGGTTCAAGAACAGATGAACAAAGTCCAAGCGCGAAAACAATAGAAGATGTTAAATATTTGTTACAGTGCTTGTATTTCAATCAATTAAAAACTGTCAGTCCATTTTCACACTCAGCGATATTTGTTGTAGTTTTATTTTTTTCTGTTATATATTATGAGTATACAAAATAAATCTCACTATTTCAACTTTTATGCTGCTGTTTTATTCATGCGTCAATATTCCACTGAAAAAAGTGTTTTTAAGCCGCATGTGCGATATAGATAAATATATATATTTGTCACATTAGAAAGTCTCCAATAAGACCTTAATTTTAATTAACCTAGTGATGCATGTTTAGCCAAAAAAAAAAAAAATAATATATAGTGATTATAGTCAATGCTGTAATTGCATTTTGACAACTTGTTATTTTTTTTGTGTCTGATGTAGTTGTGTAAATTTCAGTCAATGTTTTTTCTTATGTTGATGTTTTATGCATTTCAAAACTACTTAAAAAGCGTCGTCGGTACTTATAAAGCCATAACTTAATCCGGAAAGATCAAGTATATTTTGTCAGATTTCTTGCAGGCCCATAATAATTGTAACATGTGGAACACAATTGTATAATTATAATCAGTTATTTTTTTTAAACAGAACATTTGACAGCTTATCAGGTATCAAGTCACACCTCGCTACGGAGCAAAGGGTGAGGGCACAGTGCTATACTTTAGCTAGGTGTGATAGCTCACGCTGAGAAACAATAACAACTAGGTGTGAATAAAGTGGCAATTAGCTCAACAAACGAGCGTGCACAAATCAATGAAAATAAATTACGAAGAAATCGTCCCGTTGTAAATGAAAGGGGGAATCTGCCACTTTGTAAAGTGGCAGATTCCCCCTTTCATATTCATGTGGACGAAATGCTGTGTGCATTATTAGAGTAATGAATGGTATTGTTTCTCATGTAATTGAGATGCCCATATTCTATTCCGAAAAAGACTCAGAAAACACCATACAAGCAAAAGTTCTATGATGTTTGCTACGTATTTTGAACCACAAAAACATGTGTTTCTACCAAGTGATATGTTTGTAGTATAGTATGATGTACTCGTCAAGTAATCATAGTATTGAGAACTGACAAATCAGTCAATGTCAACATGTAAAAAACGCAAGCAATGCGTGGAAATTGTTTACTGATAGTTTACACGGGGTTATAGAAGATCACGCCCTTCAGAAAACAAATAATTTACTTACTTAAATAACTTTTAATGCGTATATGACTTGTCATGTATTCTAAAATCTCTTAGTCTACTTTTTTATGTTAACAACCTTCTTTTTTTTTCAAATATTTTAGTGTTTTATTCACATGCCGCATCTACAAGCTTTTTCGAGCTAATGTTTATCTTTTATGCTGTGCGGCTTGAAATAAATCTTATCTTACCTTCAACAACCAGACTACTGTTTCTTTTTTACCATTTGATTGTAAGTAGCAATCACTTACATTTGGCCTATTTGTATGTCAGGTGATCTCGCAGTGTCTTGCTGATTGATTTAGCTGATTGATTTAGCTGGTTGGTTGACTGGATGGTTGGCTGGGGAATGTCTATTTGACTGATTGACTTTTTGATTGATCAATTGATCGATCAAAAAGTCAGTCACTCAGATAGACAGTCACCAACCAACCGGCCATTATAATGACCAACACTTCATCTCCAAAAAAACAACCTCTGCACAATGAACATAAATGAGGGCACTATGTATAGATTCATTTATTCATTGTACAGCACAATTAATTTCATTTGTTCACACCCTTTGGCATAATTAAACAATTTTTTGCTGTGCATTGGTTGTGTAGCAAATCAACTGCACTTGAAAGCACTGTACGTGCTGAAAAAAAGTTTATTATCATTACATCTGTTTTGTCGCCTAATTCCACGTACTTTCAGTTAAATAACACAAAAAATAAAGTGATCAATCGTTCTTTAACTAAACATGCTTGGTACTTATATACGCTATGCGTCTCTTATAACTATCATGATCCATATAATAGGTAGATATTTATTGACGACGGGAAGTCTATGATGTTTTATGCGTCATTACGCTATACGGTGCATAATATAATAATATATATATAATGATGTAAAATATACGTACAAGTATTAGCTGAAAAAAATATAAGAAATATACATGTTAGTGGTACCATACATTATACATAAGTTTCCCGCACCAAAACCGGATATAAAATAACTGCTATGATAACTATTATATTAAAGAGTAGCAAAACATTCTGGAAAGTGTAGAAACCTATAGAATATATACAGTTTGATACAAATTTGTAAAGGGCAATTATAATAACTATTAGGATATTTTGTACAGCCCTGTGTTAAGACTGATATTTGCAGTAGAACGAGACAGTAATGAAATATTTGTATTTCTTTCTCCCACAAAACAAACACATCGAAATAATCAAAAGGTGGAATAATTTAAATCGTCATCAGAAATATAATATTTCATTTCTTACTTATATAAAGCGTTTATATGGAAATTTTTAAAATATTTTGGTAAATTTTTTATTGACCATTTGCATGTCAACTATGACATATTGGTCATTTTTATTTATTTATTTTTTAGATGTTTTTTTGGATGCGGCGCCAATCGGTTATGCGTTTCAGTTGTCATTATCCCATGAAATTGAACAGTTTCGGTCACTGCATATGTGTGCACCGAGGAAATATAGCGGCCGCAGCGGGACATAAACTCGGTACTCCCGGGCTCGGAGTCAATGAGCTATCCCGGAGCCACAATTCATTTATTTATTAAAGTATATTTATACATGGTGTATACATAAAAGCAAAATGCTATTTTTTAAATATGTGCCATGTTATACATTCCAAAAATACTGTACCAATACATTTCTAAAAAATGTGATATTGTAAATGGCATATATACACAAATTAAAATACCCATAATTTAGTTATCACTGCCATAGGAAGTTTTTTAAAAGCACATGTTATTATGTGGATATCAGATAACACTTAAGAAGATCAATTTAATGTTAAAAGTATCATTGCCATGATAGTAGTGTAAATACCAGTTTCCCGCACCAACAACCAGAGATAAAAAAAACCTTTTTGTAAGTGGTAAAAGAATCACGCAAGCACAAATAGGACAATTAGGATCTTGACATTTACACAGGATAATAATACATCTGTAAACACAATATTTTTATAAACAAAAGATAAGTTATGAAAATATGCAATAAGAAGAAAAGTACCATATCAGCATAAAAATATGATGCAAAATATAGGTTCATTTTTAGTCCCATAAAAATATGAATGTATTATTTGTCAAAACAATACAATCTCACCTCAAACGTAATACATACATGGATAGGTGCGTAAAATATTCCAATTTACGTAATTACATCACACTATTTCAATCACAAATAGTATCACACATGCAATATTGGAATGGAAGGAAAACAATCACGAACTCAAGGAGAAAATCAGTTGATTAAAGATCTTTGAAATCCAGCGTAAGGACCCATCTAGTCTGAAAACAATAGCGTCACTAACCTAAAAATAACACAGGAAGAACATACAATTATTTTGAGGGAAACAGACGCATCCACCTGTGTTTGGAGGGCAGTGCCATCTCATTTATTTTATCTGTCCAGTTTAGCCTATATGTGCACAAAGGAGGCCTAAGACTCATTTATTTCATTTTATTTTCAAAATAAAAACATTGTTGAATTTCACTTCCGTTGTCTATCAGACGAATCAGAGCAGAGGTTTCTACATTTAATTAACTTACTTTGTACTGCTATCTATACATGTAGATCTACAGCATACCAATTATTTAGTCGTCATTCTCCTTTCAAATGGTTTAGTAAATAGGCCTATATTGTAGGCCTACATCGAGCTCGATGTTTCCATTGAGAATAGCACATTTCTCAAAGAAGAGTAATTAGCATATTGGTTCTATTAATCCCATTAACAAAAGATGTGTTAATCGCTGAACCGACTTTGCGTCCAAATGGCAGACGTTGGTAGAGCACCTGACTGTCACACCAGTCATACCGGCTTCAGGGGGGGGGGGGAGTGGGGGGGGGATGTAATCTGGGATGCTACACCGTCGTAAAATCTGGAAATATACCCTCCCGCCAGTGTATACCCTGGGGACTATGTGTATCCCAGAAAACCCCAGAGAGTGTACCCCAGAGAGATCCCAAAGTGTACGTTGGCGAGAGGTTATTTAGTTCTCGAATCTATCCCCCCCTCCCAGGATCTACCCCCCCCCCCTCTTTTCGTGATATAAAATATATCTTCGGTTCCCAGAATTTACCCCCTTTTCCAGATATACCCCTTCATATTTTTTCCTTTTTACTGTGACTAGGTGATCAAGTTAATGGCGGTATCGTCGAGTTAAGGTGCATACCAATTAACTGTATCGACGTTAATTTTGCGCAGTCTTATATGCTCCACGCTCCAGTGAAAATGAAATGAAATGAATCGGGCTTTAGGCCACCTTTGTGCACATACAGGCTAAATTGGGCCAAGAGAACCTCCTGAGGATGGTGAGATGAATGAGATGACACTGCCCTCCAGACAAAACAATTGAGCCCTGGCGGTAAAAGACTGAGCACACTACCTCTCGGTCACGGAGGCTCCCCTCAATATTGAATCTTTACGAGTGAGCGGGAAAGGAACATTTTTTTCTTTGAAACTTGGAGGTCACGCTCCAGTATAAAATTAAGATAGGCCCCAGCAGGCACAAGGCGTCAAACCAATGTTGAATTGATGTTGGCCCACCGTCTGCGACGCCGGCCCAGCATCAGTCCAAAACTAACTCAATGTCTGATATTTGCTAGGTCATAAGGCCATTATGTTTTTTCTCCGTTTTATATGAGCGCACGCATATTATCAAAAAAACATGTGTATTTCTGCCCAGCGCGCGCATTGGGTGGTCGCCAATTTTCGAAAAAAATCAGTATTTTTATTTTGCCGCTCCCATTAACTTTTCCAGAAAAGGATTCAAAGATTTTTTATTCACCCTCATTACCTATTCCAAAAATAGGATGAAGTTTTTTCTCTTAGATGTTTTCATTTCACGCCCCCCCCCTCCTCATTAGATTTTAATTTGTACTCAGCTAGAACAGATAAATTAATCACAGTGGCCTTATAATTTACGTAGTTTGTGGAGCAATATAATAATCAGGTTGATTGATGCGTTCATGACGTGACACGCACAATACAAGGCGTTCACCCAATGTTGGTTTAATGCTGGGCCGACGTCACAGACGGCGGGCCATCAATAAATGAACATTGGGTGAACGTCTTGGGAGCCAACCAGTACGTCAACCCCCTTCATCGCTAATCACAAATATAGTCGGTTTTCACCTGTTTTATTAGCAAGTCGAATCACTGTTATTGGGAACGAATTACACTGCTCACCCTAGACACTGCTCCTTCGCATGTTAAAATGTGCAGATGGTTGACGTCATATGTCCCCCGCTCTCAATTTCAAGTATTGTAGTAAGCCCCAGCTGTCTTGCTAAAAGTACCCTGATCGGCTGGCGAGAATATTATGGTGGCGGAGGGGTGGGTGTAGACAGACACCTGTGTGGAGCCCAGCAAATGCGAGCATTTGACCCAATGCCTATTCAATATTGGCCCACCGCCAACGGCGCTGGATCAACAATGAAACAACATTGGGTCGAGTCTTCGTGTTTGCTGGGAGAGCTGTCCGCATTTTGATACACGCGTGCCGTCTGTGTCTGGTCGGAATAGGCAGCACAGTGCTCTGTGTAGGAACGAATGTGTGTTTAAACTTCAAGATTTGGAAATATTTGGTCACAAAATTAGCAAATATGAGTAATTTTCACGCAACTTCAAGTGGGTGAGAATTAAATTTTAAAATATAGTAATTTAACGGCCCATACCCAGACTAAAATCATTTAAAAATCGATGATATTATATTGGCTTATTAATATGACCATCTGATGTAAACATGTCCATAGACTAGAACTGCATGTTTTTTTAATTTTTGTGCTGCGCATTTACCAGTTAGGTGTCAAAAATAAGAAATACGGGAATTTCGCCTCTTTATCTAGTCTAACTGGTAAATGCGCAGCACAAAAATTAAAAAAAACTATTTTTTGATGATTTTAGCCTGGGTATGAGCCTTTAACCCTTTCAAGCCTGTCATCCTCATCCACTACAAGCCGCGAATTATTTGATGTGGTTTAAAAATTAAAGAAAATTGCTATGTATTGGTAAACCTGTTTCATAGAAATTTTCATTCTAAAACCCTCAGTTGTAGGTAAATAAGTTTGTTTTCAGGGATATAAAATATGCTTTAATGCATCGTGAGGACTTAAAGGGTTAAATCTGGTATAACCATTTCAATGTAATTGCTCGTATGAAACTCAATGACCCGATTTGACAGAAATACAGAAAATAATTACCGGCAAGCACAACATGTCCACCCAATGGTGGCCTGATATTGGGCCAGCGTCGTAGACGGTGGCCCAATGTGAAATCATCGTCGGGTAAACGTCTAGTGTTTACAGGGTAGGTGATAAATGGTGAATACGAGGTATATGTATGAAAATGAGTGAGTGAGTGAGTGAGTGAGTGAGTGAGTGAGTGAGTGAGTGAGTGAGTGAGTGAGTGAGTGAGTGAGTGAGTGAGTGAGTGAGTGAGTGAGTGAGTGAGTGAGTGAGTGAGTGAGTGAGTGAGTGAGTGAGTGAGTGAGTGAGTGAGTGAGTGAGTGAGTGAGTGAGTGAGTGAGTGAGTGAGTGAGTGAGTGAGTGAGTGAGTGAGTGAGTGAGTGAGTGAGTGAGTGAGTGAGTGAGTGAGTGACTGACTGACTGAGTGACTGAGTGAGTGTCTGAGTGACTGACCGAGAAACTGATTTAGTGAATTTTATCGTCAATTAAGGTATAGGGCAATATGCTGCATTGTCTCAACATTGGCCCAATGTTACCCATAAAAATCTAGATATTGTTGGCGGCCTAAAAATATAACTTTATCAATATTAGTGTCAAAATATGTAGAAACGTAGGAGGCCAGAATAATTCTAAATCAATTATAAGCCTAGTTAGCTTTATCAACATTGGCTCAACTGTGGCCCAACATTACCCATATGAATCAGATAGTGTAGGCGGCCTAAAAGCTGCAGACGATCATATGCATTTTATAAGCATAATCATCTTCTCCGCAGGCATCTTACATGTAGGTATCGTAGGCGTGCTGTATTACGGCCGCCGTCAATCAACACCTTTTGTAGACATCGACCCAACTCTAAGATCATGTTTCATGTTGGTCACTGCGAAATTAGATCTTTCGAATGTATGTTTCAAACGCAAATTACTTCCACCACCACATTATCAACCATATTTTAAATTACGTCTACTGAAAGGAAATGTCAGCTGAAATCTGGGTCCCTCTGGCTCAAATGGCAGAATTAAAATTAGGACAATGAATGTTCGTTCTATTAATCCGAAAACTGCCCCCTTCTCTGTATATGTAACATGTAGACATTGTGGCAGTGACAGAAGCATGGCTAAAACATAATGGAACGCAAGCAAGTACATCTGGCATCTCAGCTGACATCTCATCTCCTGGCTATTCGTTTTTTCACGAACCTCGTGCAGATCAGCGGGCAGGAGGAGGTGTAGGCATTCTAGTCTCTGACCAATTAAAACAGATATTCATCCTCTGTTGTCATCTAAAACGTTTGAAGCGATCTCTGACGTATCGGAAACAAGCATGTTATTTTTCCAAGTCACATTCATAGTCATTGTCTAGATCTTTTAATCAGCAACCACCAAACCCACGCATCTCCAATTCTATCAGTTTTTTCGGCAGCGGATATTTCGAACCGCCTTGCGGTCATATCAGAAATTGCCGTTGTAAGACGAAAAGGAACAATCCGAATTTAACTCTTTCAAGGCTGACTTCCCCATTGTCATCTTCATCCACTACAAGCCGCGAATTGCTGTCGCGATTCTCGCCTTGTAGTGGATGAAAATGATTTGATGTGGTTCTAAAATTAAAGAAAATTGCTATGTAATGGTAAACCAGTTTCATGAAAATTTTCGTTCTAAAACCCTTGGTTGTAGGAAAAATTAAGTCTATTTTCAGGGACATAAAATGATGCATTAATGCATTGTGAGGGCCTAAAGGGTTAAAACAAAGTTGATTATAAATCGCTTCAGTCAGATATTCTCAATTCGGATCTAATAAAAAAAACAGAGAAAGATTTCTCGGCACTATGTCAACAGTATGATTCTGTCCTTAGTTCTATATTAGCCAAATATGTTTTTGTAAATGCAAAGACTCTGCCCAGAAACCTACCTACTCCATGGATGACTCTAAAAATAACTAGAAAATAGTTTCCAAACTACGAAGCCCGGCTTTAGTCTGTTTGAGTGCTATAGACAAAAAATCGGCTTAATATTTTCTAAACATGACAGTGTATTGGTCATCCTCATGGGCCAGAATTTTAAATGTCCAGGATATAATTAAAGAAAGAACCAAGGAGACAAGTTCAAATATATCTTCGACGTGTATTCCCTCCACCACCATCGCCGGTGCTGGCCAACATTCATTCAGTACTTGACTACTGTGTACCTCGTACAGACACTAATCCATCACTTGGTCTGCTGTATACTTTGCGCAAACACGTCGCATTTACCCAATAGTGTTTCAATGTTGACCCACAGTCTTTGACGCTGGCCCATCATTGAAAAAAGATTGGGTGATTGTACCGTGTATTCTGACCGCTGCATTATGCGGGTGACGCTTTCAATCCCGGCGCCAAAAACACCAGATAACACAATATATTGGCCCAATGCTAATGTAATGCTGGGCAACCGTCTGCGACGCTGGGCCAAAATTATTTCAGCCGAAACCCTTTAAGCTCTTTACCACAAATAAAATCGTGAATATTATTCTTTCTGAACACTTGTTAGAGACAAAAGTACTTAACCTAAGGACCTGAAACGTTATATTGCACATGTTCATAAGAACTGGTGTACAGAAATGTGAACCGTTTCCAACACACAGCACCCCTCTTTCCCCTAAATAGGACACATACTCAGGCAAAATAAATTTAATAGGCTACGGCCTACGTTTTGGTTTCAAACATCAGTTCCACCTGTGTAATAGAATAATGACAAATCGAAATATTCAGCTGATGCTATTTCAGAAAATTCGAACAATCATTGTCGCCTATGGAACTCCATAAATAACATTCTGGACAGAATTTCACCTCCGACTCTGCCAAAATTTACATCAGTGAAATCACTTTGTGGCCATTTTTCTAAATATTTTGTTGATAAAATTAAAATTGTGTATTTAAAATTTCCAGATAAAGTACAGAATATTCCATCAGTGCAAAAAAAAAAAAGAAATCAGATCTAAAATGAACGTTTTTGAACGTGCGACAGAAGGTGAAAATAAGAAACTTATTTTGAATTCATCATCAAAATCATATGTTTAGACCCATATCCTACAAGCGTGCTGAAAAAAATTGTCTTGACATATTAATAACCCCCATCCCTCATCACTGACATAATCTGCATTCCAATGGAAACGTTTCTATTGGTACATTTCCTCAAAATTTAAAAGAAGCTCATGTAAGACCACTACTGAAAAACATCTCGTCCCAAGAACGAGCTGAAAAATACAAACCTGTATTCAACTTGAATTTCATTTCCAAAAGCTTAGAAAAGATAAAAGCCATTCGGATGCAAGTTCATTTAAAACTTAAGCATCTATCTAATCCAATTCAATCAACACAGAGACAAATTCCTAAATAATTTCTAATGGTTCATTCTATATCAAGACACAAATTTATCTGCCTCAGCCAAAAACCTTGGTATAGTATTTGAGAGTAGCCTGAATTTTCAAAAACACATATCTCAAAGATGTAAGCCATGCTTCTATCATATCAGTGGCCTGCGTCGAATTCAAAAATGTCTGCCCTTAGCTCTTACTGGTCAGTAGCAAGTTAGATTATTGTAACTCACTCTTTCACAACATGCTAGAAAAGGATATCGCTAGATTACAATGCATTCAGAACTGTATTGCTAGGGTGGTAACCAAGGCCCGACGTTTAAGTCTTTCTTCCCTATTCTAAAGCAATAACAGTAGCTTCTTGTTCGGTTTCACATTCATTTTTAAAATATGCTCATAACTTTCTGAACCCTAAAGGACAGCCAATCTGCATATCTGGCTGACTTACTTGCTCGGCCAACATGCTCAAAATATCTACACTTCACAAATTGAAATGGATTTGATGTTCCCCATATGAAAACCAAGACTGGGTCAAGAGCTTTCGTTATAGCTGGCACGCTCTGCCTGTGCCCATCCGTTATGCCCAAACAATTTTAACATTCCGGAAATTACTTAAACATGTTAAATCTCATCTATTAGATCTGGATTTCCCACCCTAGTTTCTTGGTTGACTGTTGACGAACTGGCTTTGGCCTGGATTATGACATATGATCATGCTGAGGATTCGTGCGCATCTGAGCTTGGTAAGCTGAGGATTCAAGTGCTATAAACGTTTTATTGGTTGATTGAGCCATTATCAGATTCTTGTCGTAATTTAAACTGCAATGTAGGGCAGTCATGTGCAACTTGATACTGTGAGAAAATATAAACGATATTTGACAATACAGCACTCGTCCAATGAGCAAGGTGTTTGTCTAAAGGCCACACCTTATTCAGTGTATTTTCCCATATCGCACTGAAATAAACACCATTTGCATATTTTTAAATCCGATACAATTTTTATATTAGGGAGTAGGCTCAAGCAGGTTGCCTATTGAAATATCCTGGAAATAATTAAGACATGGACGTTCTGCTATATTAGTTCATGTAACGGTGTGTTTGTAATATAAGTGGCCAAAATGATAAAATACAAAACAAACAATTACAGAAGGAATATTGTTTATTGGAAATATTATTTGACAATAATCAATAGTGTATGATAGCTTCACAAGAGAAAGAATATTATATAAGAATAATATATACATAAAACTCGACAGTGTAAAATAAATACCTACTTAATTCAGACAAGTTCTCCGTTATTCTAAAATAGATACCTCACTAATTAATTGTCTTTACGAAACAAATGATTAAATCAATTAATGAGATGATACTTCAATAATCAATTGTCATTATTGTCATAATTAAAGATGTAATTAAATCAATCAAACATATAATTCATTAATTAATTGTCATTATTAAACAATTAATTAAATCAATCCAACAGATACTTCATTAATTATTGTCATTATTAAACATGATATAATCAATATATGAACCCATTGCCACCTAGTGTCGCATGTATGTGTCATCGGTCATATTTCAAGTAGAACAAGTTCAACATTTCAACATTTTAGGTGCCAATGACACAGAAAAAACAAAATGTAGGTATATATAAACTCTTATATACTCCACTAGCAGTGTCACATGCTCACAAACCGACATTGTTATCTCTAGCCCCCCCCCCCCCCCCCGTGGATATTGGCCTGTTGCCAACCTCCAAGTGTGGCCCATAGAGAGCATTGTCACACACTCTCATACATACACTGCTCTCCTTGTGTATTGGGTCCTCTGGTGGATATTGGCAACAGGCAATGTATACGGGAGGCCCAAAGAAAGGGCAATATATACAGGAGGCTCAGAGAGAGCATTGTCACCTACTTTCGTACATACACTGCTCTCGTTGGGTCCTCCCGTTGATATTGGAATGTTGCAAACATCCAAGGGAGGCCCATAGAGAGCATTGTAACACACTCTTGTACAGACACTGCTCTCCTTGGGTCCACCCGTGGATATTGGCAACAGGCAATGTATACGGGATGCCCCAAAAAGGGCAATATATACAGGAGGCTCAGAGAGAGCATAGTCACACAATCTCATACAAACACTTCTCACCTTGGGTCCTCTACCGGATATTGGCAGCAGGCATTACAGGTTTCTCAAAGACAGCATTGTCGCAAACTCTTTTATAGACACTGCTCTCGTTACTCATCTCTTGGAAATTGTCGTCAGGTCATTTTTAAACAGAGGGGCCAAAGAGAGTAGTTTCACTCAATCTTATATCAACAAGGCTCTCTCTTGGACCTCTCTTGGATTTTAACAATGAACCACTAACGTGCTGGCATAGTGCAATCATATTTTGGAAAAGCAGGAGATCAGATTTTCTAAATATGAATATTTTTGTGTGTAATTCCTGGACAACCTGTTGTTGTCCAAGTCAGTACAAAACATATGCCCAATGTTGTTTTGCTGTTGCCAATGAGGGCCCAACATTGAACCAGCACTACATTGTGTGTAGCGTTTGCTGGGTCACCAATATACAGGAGAGTGATGTCCTAGACCACTGGAAGCCAAGAAATAGTTTCTGATGTATGCTCATTTAATTAAAAAAATAATCAATTTTAATAGATGTTTATTTTTCTTAAATAGTAATATTTTTCATCATTTTAAGCTGGACATTGCGTTAGCAATTCCAGCTTCAAATGAATAGAAAATAGAAACGAACAATTCAGTAGCATAAGTGTTAAATTTAGTGTCGAGTATGTAACTGAGGCTGTTGGTTTGGTTAAATTAAAAAAACTACTTCTGTAGCGACTCCATTAACCCTTCAAGCAAGCAAGCAACAGGCGAATTGCAACTGCAATTCTCAACGTGCAGTGGGTGAAGATGACATTAAGTCAGTGACATTTTTAGGGGTAAATTTCCTATATATTGTCAAGTTAGTTTTCTGAAAATGTTCATTCTAAAGCCATTGGATGCCCATTGATGCTCTAATTTATCATGAGGGTTTAATGAGATTTAGATTTCCATGGTGACTCCATTAATTTCTCAAATGTAGATATCTATATATGAGCCCAAAGTTCTGTAGATGTTCAAGGACAGGTACATGTACCCCCTGAGCATGCAGGGGTCTCAGACTGACCTGAACAATAACAGGCATTATTTGGGAGCCCGTTACAGTTCCTGCCTTCCCTGACCTTGGCCTTGACCTTTCCATTATCACACCACAGAATGTCAGATCCAGTAGAAGCATCATCTGTGCAGGTGACACTGCTAGGACGAGGAGCGTAGTTATAGTAGTAGTCTGTATAGTGGGAGCCGAGTCCGTGAATGTTATATAGGTCAATCCAGGGATCCATTCGATCATATGGATGATGCTCCACGCCACCCATGTTCACTGGATACTCAAACTCGATTGATGTTGTTTGGGAGCCTTGGCGAAACTCTTCCCACAGGCAGTCAATAAAGGTGTGATGCAGGAAGAAAACCGGGTCATTCGGAGCACATACCATCCCTCCCATCTGCCCATCAGGACCTCCTACAAATCCATGCAGAGCACCATGAGCGTTTTCCAGATCACAGCATGCAATTTCCTGAAAGGTTGTCTTAGAAAGCAGCAGATCTATGTCGGATTGAATAATCGTTCTTCCACTGATACCAGAATAGCGGGTTAGTGTACTGCCACATCCCTGTCCCGGTTGCCAATTAGCTGCCGGTCCTGTGGTTACCGGACCCCAGTTGTTACCAAGGTATTCACTGGTCCAGATGGCAGAATGCTCAGGATTTGGTAAGTGTGAATCTAAGGTGGAGTCCCAGTAGAGTAGGCACACATGTGGGTAGTGCAGGCGTAGGGCCATCTCCATCCTACAACATATGGCAATATTATCAGGCTGTGTCCTGTCAAATTGTTTGCTCTTTGTTTTTTCATTCCTTTGTTAATGGAATTGCTCACCCTATTTCCAGCTTCAACGACGTGATATATTTAAATTTTGAATTGAATTGTATGATTAACTGGGCATCTACCACAAAATATTTATGGTTATATTTGTTGTGATTTAAATTTTGTTTAAAAACCTACATATTACAAAAAGGTATATATTACAATAGTTAACGTATGATGATGATAATTAATACTTAATGTATGATGATAATACCTAATACTTAATGTATGATTATAATATTTAATGTATGGTGATAATAACTTGTTACTAAAAATGTGTCAATAAATACATAGGCTATTAAATCAATTATATCAAGTTGAAAGAGCTTGCCAAGAGTTTTAGTGTGCATATATTGTTGTAAAACAACAATATTGGGGAAACAACAAATTATGGGGAAATAATTTTTATTTATTGGGGTCATGTTTTGTTTGAATATAAGTGCAGAATGTCTTATTTTAAATAATTTTCTGTACTTGCCATAAATGAATGATTGCACTTTTTTAAAATATCATAATATGTGTGGACAAGCGTATTCATAGTGGATGTATTACTGTTACATTATATAATCGAAAAGTCAGATATGTTGACTTTGTTAGTTTAAAATTGGCCCAGTGACGATGGTGTCATACTCTGAGAGTGTGGGTCCGGCCATGGAGTACTTCAGGGCGTTTAGAGCAGCGTGAAGGTTGTTACGCTCTGCGGTGGTGAGCAGCCTGTACTCCTTCCTCTCGCACAGTGAGCCCCAGGTGTATGGACCACCACCAGGGAGCTGCCCCGCTCCTGTTGGGTAGCCGTTATAGCTGGGCTTGTAGCTGTCATAGTTGTCTGAGGCGGTGTACCCCAACGAGAAGTACCAAGCGTATTCTTCATCCCCAGGACAAATTCTGTATGCAGTGTACCAGTTCCTTTTCAGATGATTAGGCTGCACGGTTTGCTCGGATGCACAGCCGCAGATATCCCCCTCAATACAGGCGGGCGCAGTGCCTTGTGGACAGTTACCTGTACAAGCCTGGTCAGGTAAATCAGTACAGTCACCTCCTCCTCGTACCTTAGTCTTACACCTGGAAACACAAATCTTTGATTACATCAACAAGCACTAATATACCAAGTAACTTTGCATCTGAAGACACAAATATATAAAGTAATCATTCATCTGGAACAAGACTTTGGCAGAAAGGTTTTTTCTTCAGATTATAACAATTGGGTATTTTTAGGTTATTGTTAAATTGAATGAAAATATATTTGGTAGGTGATCGCTGTTTCAGAGTGAGCGACGTCAAAGACATACTTGTTGTGCTTTGCGCATAACCATGTTGTCGCCTATTATTGCTTATCGTTACATTATTTTAGGCAATTGCACAGTCAGAGCAGCCCTACCACTCGAAAACATCCAGTAGCAGGCTGCATTGATCTGTACAGGGGCATGTAAATACACAAACACTTATTGTCTTTTAGCCAACTAAATTGGATACCGCCACACAAAAGATGTCTCACCTACAAACTCCAAATGTTATATAAGATTGTACACTGGTTAGCTCTATCATACCTGACAACAATATTGCCAAGACACCAAGATCCTGGATACCCCCTGTTAGGTTCTGACAACATGGCACTTCCCCTTTACTGGCTCTCATATCATCATTTTATCGCTAAGGTACCCAGTACCGCGAGTGGTCCTATTTCATGTTAAAGTCCCTTTAATACCCCCCTGGAATATAATATCTCTCTTATTTTATTTCGGGATACACCAATGTTGCTCTTCAAATACAAGCTATTGCAGAACTGTTGTTACTCATTGATATTTTTATATTACTGACCTGTCAGCAGTCGTGTCGCACCATAGAGCTTCTCCTCCACAATCATCGCCAGTTTCACAGTATACGGGGCGGCTGGCACAGCTGTAGTAATACTGAGTATACAGCCGACTGATCCCGTGTATGTTGTACAGGTTGATCCATGGGTCCATGCGATCGTAGGCTGCATGGTGACCTGTCGCCTGAGGGTATTCCTGCCATGGTACAGTCACTTGGTGATCCTTTCTGAACTCCTCCCACAAACAGTCGATAAATGCGTGATGCATGTAAAACACAGGGTCAGAAGGCGCGCAAGGTGTGCCTCCCATGTGTCCACCAACAAATGAATGAACCTTGCCATGGTCACCTTCAAACCGCCCCTCATTAACTAGATCATCTAATGTTGTCTTGCTCATAACATAATCGACATCTATATCTCTGAAGCAGCTGCCTCCATTTCCAGTATTACGTTCTATGGAGACTGAACCACAATGGGGTAAAGTTATCCAGTTCTGGAAAGCACCAGTCGTGACAGATCCGTCATTATTACCAAGGTAATCAGCGCTCCATATGACGCTGTCGGCTGGAGTTGGGAGGCATTCATCCATTGTGGAATCCCAGTAAGGGAGGCATACAGTGGGATCATGGAGGCGCAAGGCTTGCTCAAACCTGTCAAACATAACATACAGTGGGATCATGGAGGCGCAAGGCTTGCTCAAACCTGTCAAACATAACATACAGTGGGATCGTGGAGGCACAAGGCTTGCTCAAACCTATCAAACATAACATACAGTGGGATCATGGAGGCGCAAGGCTTGCTCAAACCTGTCAAACATAACATACAGTATGATCATGGAGGCACAAGGCTTGCTCAAAACTGTCGAACATAACATACAGTGGGATCATGGAGGCGCAAGGCTTGCTCAAACCTGTCAAACATAACATACAGTGGGATCATGGAGGCGCAAGGCTTGCTCAAACCTGTCAAACATAACATACAGTATGATCATGGAGGCACAAGGCTTGCTCAAACCTGTCAAACATAACATACAGTGGGATCATGGAGGCGCAAGGCTTGCTCAAACCTGTCAAACATAACATACAGTGGGATCATGGAGGCGCAAGGCTTGCTCAAACCTGTCAAACATAACATACAGTGGGATCATGGAGGCGCAAGGCTTGCTCAAACCTGTCAAACATAACATACAGTTGGATTATAGAGGCGCAACGCTCACCCGAACCTGTCAACATAGAATACTAAAGCAGTAAATCGTAGAAAGTTAACTTCCTAATAATTCATGCAGATAGGCTACTAGTGTTCAATCACTCTTGACTGATATGTAATTATTTGATTTCAGCTTTGGAGGTGTAACACCATGTACCCATGTATCTCGCGTACATCCTCATACAATATCATGTCTGTTCAATTATGAATACAGTCAAAACATAAGCCATGGTCAAAACATAAGGTCAAAAAATAAGACTCAAAGATAATGACATTTACAATCATGTAATTACAGAGGAGTTAAACAATACTACAATGACTATATGGTGCAGCACTGCAGACAGTGGTCATCAACCCATAGCCAGTTCGACATAAATAATTTGTTTGCGAGAAAAACTCCAGCCCCCCCCTCCTGGAGATTGAATGGTGGCCCCCTAATGTTTCACAATGTCATATATTACTGTATAATATTTCCAGCGTATCATACCACTGTTTATCCCATACCTGTGTTTATCCCATACATGTGATAACCCTTCTCGACTGCTATTCCATAACAGAAACTGAACGTTCGATATGTTTGCAAGGTATGTTAAAGGTATAGTCAACTGTCAAAATATGCAGGACATGGGGTCCCCAGAATGCAATAGTTTCCCGTGGATATTTTCTACAATGACAGTTATCAGGCAAGATAATAATTCTGTATGTGTTTCATGATAATAAGTCTGTATGTGTTTCAAACCCAACGCCGCATTAAGACCAAGTTTCCAAATCATAGAAAGACCACATACTTGAGCAGCATTTATGATATGAGTAAATAATTAACCAATGCTCTCAGATGGGCTTGGTGTTGAGACACAAACTGCTGTGTTACCATGGGGAGCTAGAAACAGCTGACCCTCATGCATATTGACAGGGAGAGCTTTCCCAGCAAACAGGGCACACTACCAAATGTTGGTTTAAGGTTGGGCCAGCCTCGCAGACGTTGTTTTAACATGAAAACAACATTGAGTCAATGTATTATTGGGGTAGTATACATAGTCTTGTAACGAGGTTAGTTACTGAGCTGAATGCAGTCAACCTGTACTGTGTATTGGAGGCCTTCACATGACTAAATATTTATTTGTATCATTACTGTCTTATTATCATGGAGGACTCCCTTGTTGTGGCTATTTATAGACACCATCCGGCGCATGCACATTTTACAATTGATTGGATCCATTAATGATGTATAAATGTTTTGATAATGTCAATTGAAATAACAAAAAATGTACAAACCAATCATTCATATATTTTTTAGGGCTTTATAAATGCACGAAAACTATGCAAAATGTAGCTGAATTAGTTCACAATGTGATACACTATTATATATTATGAAGTAGAAAATTGGTCTGTCTATGTAGGCCTACAATATCTATGTAATAGTGATTATGGGCCAATATAATCTTACAAACCGCCACAAACCACCCATTGTGACGGGACAATATTAGAAATCAGCTGCGGTGAATACTGATATTTTAAATTATTTTATTTTATCACATTTTACGAGTTATATCACAATGTGTGATCACTTACGAGAAAATAAGTTAAAGTCTGATATTGTCTAATAGTATTTTGACTATATTATTTTGAAATGCCCAAGAGATAATACGAATAATACACTTCAAATCTTTTTCAACAAAATCAAAAGTGTGGTTTACATGACTGTTTTGCCACCAACTTACTGACTAAACTCTCCGGTCAAGGAAGAGCGTCAAAGTGGGGCAACAAAGGCTCAGATGCTGGCCACACACTTAAAATCACCATACAAAGACAGTCCTATTTTTCAAGTCAGTGACATTCTCAGCACACAGTCCAAAATTAAACAAAATATTTAATGCATATTTCTCCCATATTACATAAAATAATAACCAATAGATATGCCTAAATGACATGTCAAAATAAACGGTGGACGGTGAAATGTATCCATCATCACTTCCAAAATGGGAATAATTTTGCATGTGTTCCATCCTTTTTTATGTGCCTTGTTTTATGACATGCATTTAGATAATATGGGGAACACATATTTAAACAATTATCATAATTATGTATAATAGTTACAATAACTGAAATAGTAGGTACATTTAACATTTTAGATCATAAGCCGATGATATATATACCTACATTTGAGGTATTGAATAGGTTTACAAATAAAATATACATGTACATGTACATGTACATCTTTCTCCCCTGTGATTAGTTTTGTTTGAATCACCATACTGATGGGAAGCATGTTTAAAAATTATAAAACTCGATATAACCAGAGGAGTGGAATCAAAAATGAAAAAACATTTTGTATTTCCTGATCTCTTAAAGAAAATAAACAAAACAGTTATTCACCTTTAATTTTACTAACAAAGTATGGATATCATCATGGATGCTATAAAAAATATCAGACAAACCAAGGTTACAATAAAACTACAGTTAGCTGCCGGACGGATTTTAAAAACCAAGCTGAATTTTCAGAATATTTTGAATCAGCAAATAATGATGTGAAATGAATTTCTCCAACATTGAATGTACATAAATGGGCATAACGATTCCGCCCTGGCTGCTTATATGACTTTTGACTTATATGACTTATACTAGTGATAAATATCAATCACAATTTTGAATTCACTGATTACATACCACATTCATGACATTCAAAAGTGGTCATAATAAATAAGGGTAAGAAATAGAATAATCTGAGAATTGACAGAATAATCATCGAAAATCATGCACTAGAGGTAACCTTGCCGTGGAGTATATATTGATTGTATAGATACTTTACCTTTTCAGATATTCTCGGTGCCAAGGTAGAAACGCGGCGCCACCGTGAGCTCCTGGAGAATTGGCTCCGATGTGCTTAGATGCAAATATATCATACTCGCTCATGCCTCCCACCATGGTCGTCTTCATAGCGTTCAGAGCCTCGTGGAAGTTGTTTCTCTCCTGGTCCGTGAGCTGCCTGTACTCTTTACGCTCACACGCCGGACCCCATAGATTGTAATCATCCCCTCCACCCCCTCCTCCATTACCTGGCTTGTAGCTACCAAGGTAGTTATTATCACCCCCAGTGTAGCCTGCGTTATAGGGATACTCATCGTACCCGTAGCCGTTGTCGTAGTCAGTGGGGCACGGGGGGTAGGTATCTATCTCGCTGTAGCCCACGGAGTAGAAATAGGCATCTGACTGATAGGTTAGGTTATATTCTGGTATGTCATAATAGCCTGTGCTGATGGTGTCAAGGATTTCGCCGTAATCTAGGGGAGGATTAGTAATGCTAGGTCGTACAGTGACCACATCTCCATAACAGGGTAGTGGTGGACGCCTGGTACCGTATATAGGTGTGGTACGCTCATATGAGGGGGTGGTATGCGGAAAGTCTAATACAGCAGCCTCTATAACTCTGTTGTCACCTGCCACATCATGGACAGCCAGAAGCAGAAGACAGAGCAATGACGGAAAGACAAACGTTTCCATAGCGAGAAATATGAGATCAGAAAGATTCAATAAAGTAAAGTGTCTCTTCTTCTCATTCTGCAGTATAGTGAAGGTGTAAAAATTCCCAGTGTTTTTCCAATCTTACCTTGAGATGCGTTCTGACTGTGATATGAGTATAAATTTAAGGCGCTCTACTATAACTAGGGTGTAGGAGCTTCTCTGTGTGGTTCTGGTCTTCTCCCCGAGGTTGGTTCTCATTCAGATATGAGTGTAGATTTAAGGCGTTCTACTCTTACTAGAGTGTAGGCCTAAGAACTTCTTTGTGTCGTTCTAGTCTACACCTCCAGAATATAGAGAGAGTAAAGCCTTAAGCACTGTTGGGACCAGGTAGTAGTTGATCTCTCGTGTCTTCTAGCCACCACTAGAGCTGATGATGGGTTTGTCAGATGATCCTCTTTTATACATCGCGAACCAAGGACACGCGAGATGCTGATTCCAATACTGGTGTTATTTTGGTCCAGCGTCGTAGACGCTGGCCCAAAATAACACCAGTATTGGTTCAGCAAGTGGTATTTCCTGAGCCTGCACGTGCCAAAAAATCCCCCGCCCCTCCAGTTGAATGAAGAGTTTTCAGGTTTTATTTCCTCGTAACATATGACATTTAAACAAGGAAGTACTGAGCGCGCAAGGAAATATTTGAGAGGCGAATTAACTCATTAGCCAACTTGTTCCAAGCTACTGGTTTGGCCACTGATAAGGCTCGAACCCATATACACTGGTACGTTCTTTGCACAATCAGTTACCTTTCATTGATGGATGACCTCAGTTCACCTATAGATCTGAAGCATACTCTTGATAACACATGACATTCAACACTTAAAGCGGGGTTCGACTCCCGACGTCAGAATCTGCCGTCTGTATTAGTGAAATGAAAATATTTCCACAATATTGTAGTGAAAAACGTCAGAATCTGACGTCTGTATTGGCGAAATGAAAAATCTCCACAATATTGTGGAGATATTTCGCCACTATAGTGTGGAGATATTTTCATTTCACCTGTACAGACGTCAGATTCTGACGTCTGTACAGGTAAAATGAAAAATCTCCACAATATTGTGGAGATATTTCGCCACAATATTGTGAAGATATTTTTATTTCACCTGTACGTCTGGCGTCTAAAGTCGATCCTTGCACTGAAAGAGTAAAACTATGTATGACGTCCATAGAACCATAACATATAAATATTGATATGAAGCGAAAAAAACTAACTAAGACATTTATGATGATCACAAATTGAAAAAAACTTTGGTTTCCATGGTTTAAAAAAAACAATTTAGCGCTTTAATGGTCAAGCAAGGAAACTCTAATCGCACAAGGAAATATTTAACAAACAAATTATATAATTAGCCATCAAATCCTAACGTGACAAGTCAAAATAACGCGTAGGGCTGACGTATTTCCGTTATAGCACATGACATTTAAACAAGGAAATATGACAGACAAATTATCCCATTAGCTATGAAATCCAAACATGATATGTCAAAATAAAATAGAGATTTAGACCTGGCGATACGGGAGAGCGTCTATCGTAGTCAGATGCACATAACCCTTTAAACGCCAAAATAATTAATTGGAATTTTCACCCACTTGAAGTTGTGTCTCGCTGACGCGATTCACAACTTCAAGTGAGTGAAAATTATTAGGATTTGACAAAATGGAGGTGAACGATTTTGAGATGTTGTTGATTGAGGTCACGTTTCATCTGTGACATGTTTAAAAGCTGGTATTTAACGTCTTATTATCGGGACCAGCGGTTAATGAGTTGAACAAAACACAAGGAACCAATGTTGGCTCAATGCTGGCCCATCGGCTGCGACGCTTACCCAACATTAAGCCAGCATTGGTTCACTGTATGCGCTCGCTGGTTTGATTTTAGGTGTTTTATGTGTATATTTTCCTACGATTTTACCGAATCTACCCTGTTGTATATAACACACATGTACATAATATATATTTATGACATTGTGTTAATAAAAAATCGATCTATCTTTAATTACTTATAACTAATTATCCAGAGATTAGCATCTTACCTATAGCAAGGCTTGACACCGCGAGGCCTTCAGGCGGCATGACGGCCTCGCGGTGTCAAGCCTTGCTATCAGGAAAATGGGAGCTGAGTTGATGTCAAGAGACCCATTTAAAGAAGCCGTGATTAAAGGAGTAGTGCACTGTATAAAAACAGCGAGACAAATCTACATCCAGAAAGCACCGCGCGTCTTACAGAGATAGAGCCAACTGAGGAATAGCAGTAACCAGGGCAGAAACAGGCATATGAGTGGACTACGGCTTTACGACAAAATAAATCTAGTGTTTAATGAGAACTAGCTGTTCAATTTCATCATTCTCACATGCGCTTCCCTAGAAGGTAAAGGGTTGAATATTAATTGTATCTTGCTCACATACGCTTCCCTAGAAAGTAAAAGGTTAAAATTTTTTTTAGCTCGGTTAAATAACAATTCTATAGTGTTCACATACGCTAATCTGGAAGTTAATGGCTTATATAATAATTTTATCGTGCTCACATTCGCTTCCCTAGAAGGGAATGGGTTAAATAATAATGTTATCGTACTCACATACGCTTCTCTGGAGGGTAACGGGTTATATATTAATTTTATTTTGCTCACATACGCTTCTCTGGAAGGTAAAGGGTGAAATATGAATTTTATCTTGCTCACATACGCTACTCTGGAAGGTGAAGGGTTATATATGAATTTTATCTTGCTCACATACGCTTCACTAGAAAGTAAAGGGTTATATATGAATTTTATCTTGCTCACATACGCTACTCTGGAAGGTAAAGGGTGAAATATGAATTTTATCTTGCTCACATACGCTACTCTGGAAGATAAAGGGTTATATATGAATTTTATTTTGCTCACATACGCTTCCCTAGAAAGTAAAGGGTTATATATGAATTTTATCTTGCTCACATACGCTTCCCTAGAAAGTAAAGCGTTATATATTAATTTTATCTTGCTCACATACGCTTCCCTAGAAAGTAAAGGGTTATATATTAATTTTATCTTGCTCACATACGCTTCCCTGGAAAGTAAAGGGTTATAATATTAATTTTATCTTGCTCACATACGCTTCCCTAGAAAGTAAAGGGTTATATATGAATTTTATCTTGCTCACATACGCTTCCCTAGAAAGTAAGGGTTATATATGAATTTTATCTTGCTCACATACGCTTCCCTAGAAAGTAAAGCGTTATATATTAATTTTATCTTGCTCACATACGCTTCCCTAGAAAGTAAAGGGTTATATATTAATTTTATCTTGCTCACATACGCTTCCCTGGAAAGTAAAGGGTTATATATTAATTTTATCTTGCTCACATACGCTTCCCTAGAAAGTAAAGGGTTATATATGAATTTTATCTTGCTCACATACGCTTCCCTAGAAAGTAAAGGGTTATATATGAATTTTATCTTGCTCACATACGCTTCCCTAGAAGGTAATGCGTTAAATATAAATTTTATCATCTTATTCACATACGCTATGCTGGAAGGTAAACGGATAAAAAATGGCTGACAAATTGCCTTTCGTTGCCAACATTTAGTGGTCGGATAAAAGGAATGCATGAATGAATGTTTTTTAGGCCACCTTTTTGCACATATAGGCTAAGCTGGGCTAGCTAGGAGAGCCTCCTTAAGATGGTGAGATGAATGAGATGACACTGACCCCCAGACGCTGGATTTGAAATTCAATCCCTGGCGGTCTGAGACCTAGCACTCTATCACTCAGTCAACGATTTGGCCGGATAAGCAAGATATAAATCATGCCGTTTTTCTACACTACACAAGGAGTAGGATAATAATATAAGCTGTATGGGCGCTAGAGGAGAGACGGGGGGGGGGGTAAATATTGTTAACCAGACTTCGTCTTATTTCCTTAAGGGCAGCAGCTCAATTTGTACACATGTATCTTGCATTGTAATTGCTAATACGTCAGCAATGACATTTTAATTATGTCAATAAAACTTCCCTGGTCAAATGCTGTGTGGTTTTAAAGTTAGCTTCTATACAAAATGCTGACCCTTGTAATACATTGCTACATAAGGCGTCCCTCTACGCATCTATCAATTCCATTCGAATTTAATGTGAACTCGGTTTTAAGGCCATAATTACATTACACATAAAATGTTCTAACCTTTGAAATGCTCACCACAATTTTTACGAAATTTTCGGGGGAGCTGACGGAGTACTAGAAAACAGTGCTGACAATAATGTGAAAGCGAGTCGCATCAAGCCAAAGATGATGATCCAACATTGTTTGTATGTAATAATCGTCTCATGCAGCTCCTGTTCCCACAGAGAACAGGGGCTCTGAGGGGAGCTGCTTTGTGTGACATATCAAAGCAGTGAGCTCTTTATCATAACACTGCAGGACGCCGACGCGGGTGGTTGGCTAAAGATGACGGTTCAATGATAGTGGTTTCAAACACACTGCTCAGAAATCAGAGCGCATCTCAAAAGGGTCACTCAGCAGCCCTGGTTCCTTGTCTCCCGGACTTACGTTGTCAATGCTTTGTACAATCACCTACCTCACCAGGTGAAAAGAGAGAGGCACGATAAGGTTAATACCAGAATTAGTGCATAATCTCGCGTCAGCCCTCGAGCTGCGCGCTCCTCTGCTGTCTCGTGCAGCCTGGGTAGTAGTAGGGCAGATTTGGCAGCCAGATGTATTTCGCTATGGCTCGTCAGCAACGACTTACTGTACAGACTGTGTCGTTTTAAATCCTTTGAACACTAGAGAGTAGAGACCGATATATTCTGCACAGCTAATTCACAACAAATATGTTGCATTAAGTGTCATTGTGTGGACATCGGGTAAATCATAAATTACCATTTATCAAGTTTATTGGACATCTAATTTTTTTTCTTAAAAGTGTTTTTCATCATTTGAAGCTGGAAATTGCGTTAGCAATTTCAGCTTGAAATTGCGTTAGCAATTTCAGCTGGAAATTGCGTTAGCAATCTCAGCTGGAAATGATGAAAAACACCAAAAAATAATTTAGTGTTGAAAAGGTTAATGCACAGCAACATTATGAAATTTTGATGCATATATAGGCCTACATTGTGATTAAATCTTGTGGTTTTTTTATACGTGTTTGTATAGTACAAAGTACATGTGTAGCCAATGTTTCAAAGAAATGTGTCCTAAAATAATAAAACTGAAAAAATATGTGAATAAACCCTTGAAGCGCTGAAATATTTTTATATAAATTATGGAGATCAAAGGGTTTTTTCCAATTTAAAATCATCATACATGTCTTAGTTAGCTCTTTCTGCTTCTTCTGAATACCTATGTTATGGGTCTATGGCCATTATAAATAGTTTACTCTTTCAGAGCAGAGATCGTCGTTATACATTAGAATCTGACGTCTACAGACGTCAGATTCTGACGTATAAAGACGGTCCCCGCGCTGAAAGGGTTAAATTTCACAAATTCCAGACATTTTCAGACACTTCAAGTTGTGAATCCCTGCTGGTGTATATTCAAAATATATAAAAAACTGTGCAAGTAGTAATATACCACACTTGGTGCTTATAATAATAATATAGGACATATAGGCATATCTAAAATAATTAGCTGGGAAACGATACAACCCAAAAAGAACGAGGATGTATTTAATATATTACGCCTAAATATATCTTAACGATTTACTTTATATTTGCCGTCTTAAATTCCGTTTGATATAGCTCATTAAATATATGCTACCAGTGATGAAATGTGTATATATGTGGCATTACAGACGTTAGATTCTGACGTATAAAGACGGTCCCCGCGCTGAAAGGGTCAAATTTCACAAATTCCCGACATTTTCAGAAACTTCAAGTTGTGAATCCCTGCTGGTGTATATTCAAAATATAAAAAAAAACTGTGCAAGTAATAATATACGACACTTGGTGCTCATAATAATATAGGACATATAGGCATATCTAAAATAATCTGGGAAACGATACAACCCATGAGAACGAGGATGTATTTGATATATTACGCCTAAATTCAATTCAATTCAATTCATTTACTCGTGCAATAAAGGCCTCTGGCCTAAGGTGCAAATACAATTTCAGGTGCTGTCTCTGTAATACATGGTGTACAAATGCTGCTAATTTACATATCACATCTGTATTCTTGTTATTCATTAATTGACAAAATCGTTCTAAAGATGGTTGAGTATAATATTTAGGTAAAATAAAAAGAATTCTTAAATCTAAATACTTAGGACAAATCAAAATCAGCGACACACAACTTCAAGTGGGAAACTTTAGATAAGATAACATAGGGGGAAATGAGTTAATGGCTCTAAGTGTTATGTCGTAATTGCATACTACAATGCCACTGATACTGATAAATCAGTTTATGGGGGACGCTCATACATAAACATATTTTCCGTCGTTTGAGTCTAGAAATGGTGTTAGCAATTCCAACAGTACAGCGGATAACCCATCAAATTTGAAGGTTGTGTGCACTTTATGATAAAAGCATGGCATCTTTTTAGGTGTTCTACAATCCTTGAAGTTTATTTTCAGACGTGGAGCCACCTGGAATTTGACCATTGTCGATCGTCAAGGGTAATTGAATACGAACATCTAAAATTTTCCATTTTCACACCATGTGTCATCATAAATTATTATTGTTAGCTCAATTGTAATTAATTTGAAAAACTCTAGTTATATAGAAGTAAAGGCTTGACACCTATTGACCTTGAGAGTCAATGAACTTGAGGTCAATGACCTTTCGTGGTGCTAAAATGTGTTATAATTATCTACTTCAATCGGAGTAAGTATTAATGGCAGAAATACAGATGTGTTATACCAAAAACGCATTGCAAATTATTATTATAATCATTGTGCATTGCTCTTATTATTATTTTTCTCAGTCAGTGCAGTCACCATCACAGCCACATAGAGCAGTGTATTTCAGCTCGGCTTTTTTACAATTGCAGCGGCCACAACAGCCTTTCAAGCATTCGCAACGAATTAGTTCAAAGCATGACTGTGATGCTTCTGGCAAATTGGTCCAGAATGGTTGCCACCCTGTCACAATTTTTTTTTCCAGTCCCAGTTTAAATGAATGAAAAATACTAACAACAACCCAGCAGTATGCTACAAGGATGAACTACCCGGAAATTTATTCATGTTTTTGTTTACTGCAGTGAAGACAGAGTGATTGAATGCATGAATAAAAGAATGAATGAATGAATGAATGAATGAATGAATGAATGAATGAATGAATGAATGAATGAATGAATAAATGAATGAATGAATGAATGAATGAATGAATGAATGAATGAATGAATGAATGAATGAATGAATGAATGAATGAATGAATGAATGAATGAATGATTATTTATTTTATTTTTTATTTTTATTTATTAAGATTCGCCAAATACACAGTATACATTACTTTGTTCAATGATAAGAAAACATAGTCATAATAATACTGTTGGCTGGGACATGGCATCAGATATGTAATATCTATGCTAGGCCTGTCCCATAATCAGATAACAATGTTATTAAAGTATGCGTGCAGCAATTATGAAAAACGCATTCCAGCAAAACACGAGACGCCCACCAAACGCCGAATCAATGCTGGCAACACCGACTCAACACCAGGTGAACTTCCCGTGCCTGCTGGGATGTGTCAAAAAGAAAAAGAGAGAAAAGTGTTTCATGCCTGGCGACATCGCGGACAGCGACAAACGGTAACCCACGTGCAAGAGTTGTCAATATCATAGGTCGTAGTCAACTTTACAATGTAAAAATTATATATTAGTTTCTTAAAACGTTTGACAAATCTATTGCGGCAATTAATTTGTTTTATTGTGTTCGGCAGGATATTCCACATTCTTACTACCCGATTAGAGAAAAATAGCCCAGCCAATTCAGAATTAAAGCGTACAGATCTTAAAGGCAAGACCTGTTGACCTAGCCTAGTTCTAGAGGTGTCAGCGTTATAAAAAGAAAGAATATGTCTAATATCTATATCTATGAAATTATGTATACATTTATATAGAAAACACAAGTCGTTGATATCTTTTATAAAAGACAAAGGAAGTAATTTGGTGTTATGTAGTCTGGTTGGGTAATCCGACATATAATCATTAAGAATATATTTCGTGGCTTTACGTTGTATACGTTCAATCTGGTTGAGATCTGCCTTGCTACAGGAATAAACAATTGATGCGTAGGAAAATAACGGTTCAACCAAAGCTGTATATAGGTGTAGTTTGACTCTATATGGAGCATTGAATCCGACTGTACGCTTTATCAGGCCAAGCATTCTGTTCGCCTTGCTAATTTTAGTGGCAATATGACTTCTCCAGGTTAAGGAAGAATTGATTAGTAGTCCTAGATCATTAAACTCTTTAACAGATTCTAGATGAATGTTATTTAAATGGTATTGAAAATTATGTTTAAAAGATCTGGCTATTGTGAGGACTTTGCACTTGGTACCATTGAAGAAAAGCTTCCAAATATCACTCCAACGTGTAAAAATATTCAAATCGCTTTGAAGGTCTACACAATCCTGCATTGATTTAATTTCTCTTCCAATTTTTGCATCATCAGCATATAGAGTTTTAAAAGATAGATTTGAAATATTGTCCGCAATGTCATTCACATATAATATAAACATTAATGGGCCAAGTATTGACCCTTGGGGTACCCCAGATCTAACAGGTAGTTTAGTAGACATGCTACCGTGTATTAATACTCGCTGGTATCGATTATTTAGATAACTATGGAACCAGTTAAGCAGCGTCCCATTAAAACCGAAAGTCTGAAGTTTATGTATTAAGAGATGATGCGGAACTGAATCAAAGGCTTTTGTAAAATCACGATATATAACGTCAGTTTGGCCACCAGAGTCTAAAATTTTTGAGATTTTGTCGTAAAAGACATATAATTGAGATTCTGTTGAGCGTCGTTGGACAAAACCATACTGGTTGTTAGAAATTAAATCTTTGATTTCTGGATAAATTATGTTGCAGATAGCACGTTCAAAAATTTTGCTTAAAATACTGAGTAAAGATATAGGCCTATAATTTTCGCAATTAAGTGAATGAATGAATGAATGAATGAATGAATGAATGAATGAATGAATGAATGGATGAATGAATGAATGAATGAATGAATGAATGAATGAATTGAGTTTTATGCCACTCTTGTGCATATACAAATGAAATTAATGAGATCTAAACTGGGCGAAGAGAACCTCACGAGGATGGTGAGATGAATCAGATGACACTGTCGTCCAAGAACAGAATTCGAAATTCGAGCCCTGGCGATGTGTGGTCGATTACGCTACCTCCCAGTCACGGATACTCCCCAGAATACTGTATGTCTACGAGCGCGCGGAAACGAAGTATTTTGTATCGATGAAACCTGAACACCAGAGCGGGGGACGAACCCGCGACCTCTGACGTTATAGGTGTGCAGCCTAACCTGTATACCACTGTCCCCGCCGCTAGAAGTGTTAAACACACCACGTCGTATTTCCTTATAGGCATTAGGCAATTTTTTATTAACCGGTTCATCACCAAAGAGTATTTTTGAAAGCTGAATGGTGAGGAATTTGAAATAAAATTAAAATTGAAACGTTTGAAGGCAATTATCATTCGCACATCCTGTCTCTCATATTATTGAAAGAGAAGATATAAATAGACGTTTTATTCGATTTATCAGTCAGATTATGTATCCCTTTAGCAGTCAGAGTGCTGGATATACCATGGAGATTAATGGGTTATTATATTTAAGATCCGGTGCTGGTTTAATGTTGGGCATTATGATTTCAATAGAATTAGTCCTTTTTAGCCTTCCAATTAGGCCTACATTCGGTAGTGTCAGATACATGCAGGTTGGAAAAAGAGGAGAAAAACCTGCAAAGAAAAAGTTTGAAATGTTGTGGTTTAGATGCGATCTTGAGGGCCCACTGCCGAAAGTGAGTTGTGAAATGAGACCATCTCCCGTCTTTCTCGCACTCATGCCGCTAGATTTCATTACGAGACCTATGGTGAGATCGGCCCATCTCGCACTCTCTCATATACGATTCACTGCACAGTTTGATTTTGCCGTATAGATATTTGTACGAGAAATTACATGCGGCATCGTCGGGTCCTGCGAGATGGGCTGATCTCAGCACTCATCACCACATCAGCCCTCGCCTAAAGGCTCGGGCTTGATGTGGTGACTTGTGCTGTGATAAGCCCATCTCGCCTTCCCAACGATGCAGTATGCATAATTATATTTTTTCAGAAATGGCAGGTTAATTTGGCCTACAATCAAGATCGTTTATCTCTGGTGCGGCAATAATAATGTCATTCGCGCGCAGATGTATCCTATGGACAGTATAGTGAGTCATGTTCCGTCGCTGAATGATTATGATGGTATTGCTGTCCAATTTTGACTCAGCGAATTGTGCACTTATACCCATCCGTGTGAATAAGCCTAGCCCCAACGTGGAGGGAACAGAATTTGAAACTGAAGGTTTCAGCCACAGATTACACATAAGCCAAAATGGAGGGAACAAAACTTAAAACTGAAGGTTTCAGCCACAGATTACACATAAGCCAAAGTGGAGGAAACAAAACTTGAAGCTGAAGGTTTCAGCCACAGATTACACATAAGCCTAGCCTCAAAGTGGAGGAAACAAAACTTGAAGCTGAAGGTTTCAGCCACAGATTACACATAAGCCCAGCCCCAAAGTGGATGAAACAAAACTTGAAACTGAAGGTTTCAGCCACAGATTACGGCCATACAAAAACGTAGGACATTTCTTTGGCCGGTCATGAATAATCAGCTCGACAAAAGGTATATTAGAATCAGCCACATTTCACCTACTACATCACAGACTCAGCTCACTTGTCGCCACGTCATTAAACCTTAGAGCGCTGAATTTTTTTATGAAAACCTTGTAGGCCAAAGGGGTTTTTTCAATTTGAAATCATCATAAATGTCTTAGTTAGCTCTTTCCGATTCATTTGAATACCTACGTTATGGGTCTACGGCCAATAGAAATAGTTTTACTCATACGGTGCGGTGATCGACTTTAGTCGTCAGAATCTGACGTCTACAGACGTCAGATTCTGACGACTAAAATCGACGTCAGATTCTGACGACTAAAGTCGATCCCCGCGCTGTAAGGGTTAAAAAGGTTAATAGTAGATTCTTCCAGGTAAAACGAGTACTGCAAACCACGGCCCATGGGCTCGTCCGTGGCTGCCGTGTGCCGTCCGTCTTTTTAGAATATAGCACTTCCCAGCAAACACGAGACGTTCACCCAAGCTTGGTTCAATGTTGGCCTAGCACCGGAGTCGGTGGGCCAACATTGAATCAGCATTGACTCAGCATTGACTGGGTATACGGCATGATGTAGGCTTTTATCATAAGACATATCACGAATAAAGATGATTGATAAGAAAAAGACAACGCTGACGTTCTCGCCTATATATATCATTTATTACACCTGTGTATTGGATAATCTTGGACTACTGTGGGGTAGCGATTCACAGTGAATTAAAATATGCTGGTAGGTGAACCGCCTATATACCTAAACTGTTTAACCCTAGCATGTGTACCTATACGGTTTCAGACAAGTTTAAGCCAAATACAATTTCACTGAGATTATTAATCTTAACAACGCTGTAATATTTTGTATAAACCAAAGAGACTAAAGGGTTTTTTTCATTTTGAAATCATCATAAATATCTTAGTTAGCTCTCTCCGCTTCATTTATATGGGTATACGTCAGATTCTGACGTCTAAAGTCGATCCCCGCACTTGAAGGAGAATATGTCTATTTTCAATAAGAGATATTCATGGCTGTGTTTTTAAATAAAGAAACCAGATGTTTGCATGTAAACAAGAAACCAGATGTTTGCATGTAAACAGGGTTTATAACCCTTTAAGCACCCTGGTAATACTTAAACACCACACGATACATTTAAAAAAACACACCAAAAAATGTTTTTTTTTAAGTCAGAATAATGACGTTCGACCTTTGATTGTTTTTATAGAACCAGACCAGTTTAACCCTCTAAGTCCTGAAAACGATGAAAATAGTTTTTAAACCCGATTTTATTTACAGAAAAAATCACTGTTTTTGGCAACAAAATGTGTGTTTCAACATAAACATTTGCTCATGTTCGGTCGCAAAGTAAACAAATATGAGTAATTGTGACCCACTTGAAATTGTGGGTGGAAATTTTAATCAGATAACTTAGCAGGAAAAGGGTTCATTCGATTGGGAATTGCGGCAACAATTTGCATCTCAATGTGTGAGGAGCGCGCAGCGCGTGGCCCTGCGCCAAATTAACGTCGATACACTGGTTTCAACCTTAAGATGGTAACTCGAGGCCGCCATTAATGTGATCGCCTGGTCACATTGAGAAGGGAGGCACAAGGATATTTCTCTGAAAAAAAACCTCACGCAGGATCAGCGGGGTTCGAACCCGGGACGCAGGCATGACTGGCGAGGCAGTCAGGCGGTCTACCAATGCGCCACGTCCCCTTCTCAATACCTGGATGCTTAACCCTTTCAGCGCGGGAACCGACTTTAAACGTCAGAATTAAAAAACTAAATAAATACCTGGATGGTTTAACCCTTTAAGCGACTTTAGACAAAGGGAATTAACCATATTGGCCGTAGGTACATACTACAAAAACTAACAATGTACTGGTCACTGGGAGTCCTTATTCTGGCTACTGTAAAATATTGTAATTAAAAATCCTAGACCGATGGCACAATAATATATGTGCTTATAAAGTCTTGGTAATTTTGCATTTTAAAATGAGCTACAAAATAAGATGATTGGATAAGATGGACTTGGAAACAGATTGAATGGTAATCATTTATGTATAAACCCTTGCAAACCTGAATTTACCTTGTCATCTTCATCCACTACAAGCCGCGAATTGCGGTCGCAATTCTCGACTTGTAGTGGATGAAAATGACTTGAAGTGAGTGGCAAAGGAAAAAAATATATTGTCATTATTAAAAAAATCCATGAGAATGTTCGTTCTAAAACCCTTATTTCTAGGAGATTAAAGTATTTTTTCCAGAGATGCAAAATGATGCATCGTGAGGGTTTAAGGGGTTAGTTATCATTTTGTAGCCCTCGCATGCTCAGCATGTTTAAATGATGGCCCACGTCTTATTTCCTTGTGGGCCGCGCGCCAAACTTTATATATAATTATGTCGTTCTGATTTCTAACGCGGTCATAATTGAGCCAGCTCAACCTTTCTACCAAACATAACATATTAATTAATATATACTATACTTATATTATATACTGTATAAAAGAATTGTATAGTATTTTGTAAAAAGTTTAAATGGGTTGACATTTATTTACTCTTACAGTGCGGGGATTGACTTTAGACATCACAATTTGATGTCTGTAGACGTCAAATTGTGTCTAAAGTCAATCCCCGCACTGTAAGAGTAAACATATTTATAATGACCGTAGCATTGAAAAACCCCTTTGGTCTCCATGGTTTATGTAAACAAATTCAGCGCTTTAAGGGTTAGACTAATTAGTAATAATTGTATTGATCTGAATATGAGTTTAACCCTTTCAGCACTAAGTACGGCAATAACCGTTTAATCCATTTTATTAGACGATCAAATCACTGTTATAATTAATTGAATACCTAGTTATCAATATGAGTCTACGGTCATTGTTAATATTTTAATCATTATTTGTGTGAGGAGCGCGCAGCACGTGGCCCTGCGCGAGATTAACGTCGATGTACTGGTCTCAACTTTAACTTGACGAGGCCGCTATTAACGTGATCGCCTAGTCACATTGAGAAGGGAGAAACAATGCTGTTTCTCTGAAAGCCCCACACAGGATCAGTGGGGTTCGAACCCGGGACGCATACATGCCTGCAAGGCAGTCAGGCGCTCTACCCATTGCGCCACGTCCCCTTCTAAAAATTTTAATTATTTCAGTGCGGGATAAATTTTATACGTCAGAATCTGACATTATAGACGTCAGATTCTGACGTATAAAGACGGTCGCCGCGATGTCAGGGTTAAAATGTCATCCTAAAATTTCACAATGACAATTTCATCGATAACTGGATAAACTATTGGAACAGTAGATGGAGGCATTTACTAGTAAATATATTATATACCCTAATTTATTAGTTATGAGTGCGGGTCACCTAAACACATGGGATTGCCCAGGACAGAATCAGTGTTGACGTCATTATAGTTACTTGTCGTGCACACTGCTATCAGGAAATAACATCACGAGGTCATGATTACATGTCCCGACAAACACCAGACATTCACCCAATGATGATCTTATGTTGGGCCAGCATCGTAGACGGTGGAATAATATTACATCAACATTTCTTCAATATGCTGTGTTTGCTGTCAGGTCTATGTTTGACGCTCCGCTGCAGAACTCTGTACTCAGCTGGAATAAATACCGTAGATTGTATATAATATAGCTTTATATAGTTATTTAAATTATTTTACACTGCAATCACTCCTACGATATTTTAAAATAAATCACTTTCAATACCATTGTCGCATTTAAGTGCCCCGTGGAATATATCAGGAAGCACGAGACATTGACACGATCTTAGGTCAACGTTGGGCAACCTGTGCGACGTTGACCCGGCATTAAAACAACATTCATTCAATGTATTGTTTTCGCTCAGTGTTATATTTATTCGTTGTGCTGCTGAATTTATTTGATTCTATTTATCATTCATTTGAAGCTGGAATTGCTGACGCAATTTCCAGCTTCAAATGACGAAAAATACTTATTTTTATGAAAAATAGATATCTCCAATATTGGATTATTGGATTAACTAAGCATTGGATGTGCCACTAGGAATATTCCAGCAGACACGATACATTGACCAATTGCTGGTTTATTGTTGGGCCATCGTCCATGATGTTGACCCAACATTAAACCAGTATTGGGTCAATGTATCGTGTTTGCTGCAATTATAAAGTTCAATTGAGGAAAATAAAATAATCCGTTGAGCAACAAAAAAAACATTTTTAGAGAGTTTTGCTGTAATATATTGTACTTTATCAACATATTTTAAATAATGGGAATTGTGATATGCATATCTTAAGACGAAGATATTAGTCTAGTAGGGAGAAGGGGGTATCGTGCACCCCCCCCCCCCCCCAGAAATCAATTTCTAATTGATGTTTCTAGATTGGAAAAATACCATAGAAAACGATTTGCTATGTTAAAAAGTTGACAAAATGTCCCACATACAATTTTTATGCAAATTAGTGACACCATTACTGGAAAATGTATATTTCCCCATATCTCAGCTAATAGTGCACATAGCTCAACAATTAAGGTGTCTAACCCCATGTTTTGGGGGTCTAAGATCATTATAAAACTATTCTTGAAGTGATCAGATGTGTCTAAAAGATGCTAGCGTGCCAACTATCTCCGCCCTTAGCGAAAAATCTAACTTTCCCCATATCTTCGAGGATATCAATGATAACTGCATTAGGTCTATGGTCATTCATTTCATTCATTCATGTATTATGCTGACATAAAGAGTCTAGACGTATGTTCTGATAATCAACGAATATAAAAATACTAATATTCAAAAGATCAAATATGTACGAGGTATGTGAGAGTATGCAGATTAGTGCCAGTATTAGCGTATACAAACTGATAACTGCACACGCTATCTATCTATACCTGATGTATTTCTGAAGGTACAATAACAGCATAACAGAGTAACACTATATCCTAGTCCACGACATGTCGTGGAATGTATGTTAGGATGCACATTAGTATGTCCTAGCACATAATAACTCTATGATGTGTCGCAGTACATGAAAATGTTGTAAAATATATCCTAGAATGTATACTAGCACGTTCTACCACATATTAACACTATAGATTTTTCTAAACATTTTGTCGATAAAATTACAATTATCCGTTCCAAATTTCCAGATAAAGTACATAATATTCCATCAGTGCAAAAACGAGAAATTAGATCTAAAATGAATTCTTTTGAGTGAGAAGATGAAATTAAAAATCTTATTTTGAGCTCATCGTCAAAATCATGTGATCTGGACCACATTCCTACAAACCTGCTGAAATATTGTCTTGATATACATGTATTACTAACTCCCATCACTGATAAAATTAACATTTCAATGGATACAAGTACATTTCCTAAAAAAATCTAAGAAGCTCATGTAAGACCACTACTTAAAAAACATATCTTCCCAAATTAACTGAAAAATTACAGGCCTGTATCCTACTTGAGTTTTCTTCCCAAAATCTTAGAAAAGGTAGTAGCCGATCGGCTGCAAGCTCATATAAAAAAAATATCCGTATATCTAATCCATTACAATCAGCTTACAGGAAACATCATTCTACAGAATTAGCTTTACTGAAAGTACAAAACGATATCATTATTTGTATGGACAAAGGTGAAGTTACAGCTCTGACCTTGATTTCGACACCATTGACCATGCTACATTACCTAATAGACTTTCAGATTGGTATAGAATATCTACATATGGGCAGGGTCAAATTTGGTTTTCGTCTTACTTGCAAAATAGGCACCAATACGTAAAAAATTAAGACAGTCTGTCAGATAAAGTCACACTCTCATATTAAGTTACACGGGGCTCTGTGCTGGCACCAGTGTTTTTTATCCTATACACTGCACCACTCAGCACTATTATCTCCAGTTTTTACATAAACCACCATCTCTATGCCGATGATACTTCAATTTACATGTCTCTATCCGTTCCCAATCTCTTGAGAAGTTGCAACATTGTGTAATGGCCGTGTCGGCCTGGATGACAGGGTCTATGCTGAAGCTTAATCCTAGTAAGACAGACTTTCTTCTCATTGGGACCAAATTTCAGCGAGAATTTTTTTTTAATAATTCCCCATGCTTAATTCTGTGTCAGGACACAAATCCATCTGCATCAGCCAAAAATCTTGGTGTAGTATTCGACAGTATCCCGGATTTCCGAAAAGACATATTTAAAAAAAAGACATATCCCAAACATATAGGGCATGCTTCCATCATATCGGTGACCTGCGTCGAGTTTGAAAAAGTCTGTCCTTAGATCTTTCCAAGTAAATAGCAGTGGCACTGCTCAGTAGCAAGTCAGATTACTGTAACTCACTTTTCCAAAATATGGCAGAAAAAGATATCGCTAGATAACAACGCATTCAGAACTGCCTTGCAAGAGTGATAACCATGGCCCCCACGTTTTAGTTGTTCCGTTCCTATTCTAAAATGATTACAGTGGCTTCCTGTCAAATTTCGCATTAATTTTAAAATATGCACAATAACTTTCCAAACCCTTAAAGACAACCAGCCTGCATATCTGGCTGACTTACTTGTTAGTCCAAAATGCTCAAAAGATCTACACTGCAATTTCAAATCGATTTGTTGGTCATCGTATAAAAACTAAGACTGGGTCAAGATATTTCACCATATCTGGCCCAGCCTTATGGAATTATGCCTGTGCCAATGCGTAATGCCGAAACAATTTTAACATTAAGCAAATCACTTAAATCTCACCTATTTGATCTGGCTTTCCCACCCTAGCTCCTCAGCAGCCTGGCTCCCTGTTGACGAACCTGCTTTGGTCTCGATTATGAAACATGATCACGCTAAGGATTTGTGCTCCTCTGAGCTCGGTCCGCTGAGTACGTGATATGTAGAATGTATTCGAGAATGCATGCTAGAGCATGCTGTACTTGCAACAGAACAGTTAGGACTGACAAGATGGTTCTGAAGGGTCCAGTCCAACCATTTACTCATCACTCATCACTTTCATCGAAACTCATAATTGTATGTTGTATGTTGACAATCTGTCTGTGCTTCCCCGATCCTGTGTCACACAGTCATATTGATTGAATGGGCATGATGCAGTAGAGTCACAAATATGTGTGATACTGCACCTCCACTTGTGTTGATAAATTGAAACACTTGGCATGTTTGAAACAAAATAGTATGGGAATAGACAATGCAGTAGCAAAACTAGTAACATAACACAATCTTACCTAGCTATATGTTGTAACAAATTGATGAATTCTACCCTCCACAATAAGGACTGCCATATTTGTTCTGTCCAGCCTGGAAGCTGCCTGCATACCACTCCATACAGCATAACTGACATAAATGTTTTTTGTGTTATAGTTTGCATGGAATAATATAGCTGACAGCTGATCCAGCTAGAATGATCTCTGGGCTGCTACGTCTCAACTTTTTCTGGCTTTGAGAGACCCCGGATAACTGTCAGTCGAGATCGCCGTCTTATCGAGAATCTGTATGCATATCTCACAACAGGTCGGGGGAAGGTTGGTAAAAGTATGTAGCAGTGCCATGCCATCCTGTATGAACAGAACTACAACTCCTAATTGGTGTATGGCAGATTGTCAGGGGTAGCGTCTTCTAGAAGGTAAGCCTAGTCAAGGAGGGAGACTTCGTTGATTTTCGAGGAGAAGCCATTTGGTGACCCAAGCCAAAGAGGTACAGCCATAAGTCATGAGCTCTTCCAAGTCCATTGGTTCATTTAGACTTTACGAGGAGCGGGGATGCCAGGTTGCTTTGCTCCTGGTACTGGATGACTTGAGATGATAGATTCACATAGTAACACAGGTTGACACAGCTTACCATTTGAAAAAAAACAATGAATATAGTTGTAAATGGAATTTTAACTGATTACCTTTCCCTGTGAGGAAGTGATGTTGATCTTGTTGTTGTCAGCTTTTTAGAATTTAGTTCCATATTGTCGAATCTTAGTGGCCACCATTGGTCTTGTGAAAGCCCACAGAATGTTACGGCAAAAAGGCCAACGACATTCTGGTACTGATCCGCACTTCCAAGAATGTAAACTTGTGAAAGAGCATCAACAAAAACGATAACCAAACTGTGCAGAAGCAAAAATGAAAAGGCAACATGTGTGCTCTTTAGGAATTTCTTGAATTTGACATGATTCTTTATTAGATTATTCTGTAGCCGTTTCAGCAGTTTCTCAGCTTGATAGTTCTGATTCATCATAGCCATTCAGTTCTTTGACATCTAGCAAGTGCAATGACGATAGCAAGAGAACCTCATTATGTTCGACAACATGTTCTCCAGTACAAATACAAGTGCCTTCTCATGAACTTATCATATCGCTAATAGTTTTGCTATGTTTTTTGACCCTCAAAACATAGGTCTGGAAACTTGTTATACTCAGTTATCTTTAATATTGGCTGAGCTATGGCGAGTAATAGACTTTTCGTTAATGGCTGCAATATTTTGCGCAATACTATATATTAGACACATCTGATCACTTCAAGAATAGTTTTATAATGCTCTTGGACCCTCAAAACATAGGGCTAGACACCTTAATTGTTGAGGTATGTGCACTATTAGCTAAGATATGGCGAAATATACATTTTCCAGTAATGGCATCAATAATTTGCATAAAAATGGTATGTGGGACATTTTGTCAACTTTTTAACATAGCAAATCGTTTTCTATGGTATTTTTCAAATCTAGAAACATCAATTAGAAATTGATTTCCGGGGGGTGCACGATACCCCCTTCTTCCTGCCCAACTATATATTGTCAGACAGTATACAATTGGCAATAAATTTAGTTGCATAAATATCGCAATAAATCAACTTACTTTCTTGATTTTGATGCCGGGTGATCACGATAAATACGCACCTAACGAAGTATTTCCGGCTGAGAAAATTAACATTCTGAGCTCAATTAGTCCTAAATAACAACCATGTTTACCACTCTGAGAAGACAGGATCCTCCCCCCCCCCTCCCCCCCCCCCCCTCACATCAATTATAGATAGAGAAATGCTTAACCTTTTCAGAACGGGGATCGACATTAGACGTCAGAATCTGACGTCTGCGGACGTCAGATTGTGATGTCTAAAGTCGATTCCCGCGCTATAAGAGTATACAATAATACTTATAATGGCCATAGACCCATAACATAGGTTTTCTAATGAAGCAGAAAGAGCTAACTAAGTCATTTATAATGATTTGAAATTGAAAAAACCCTTTTGGTATCCATGGTTCACACTTAAGTATTTCAGCGCTTTAATGGATAATGCATGTGTGCCATGCATTTCTGATTTTAGCCAACAAGCTTAGTTCCTTTCCAGCAAACACGATACATTGATCTAACTTTAGCTTAATGTTGATCCAGCGTCGTAGACGGTGGACCAACATTAAACCAGCATCAGTTCAACTTCTTGTGTTTGTAGGGTTGATGCATTGCGTTCGCAATAATTATTTATATATATTGTCCACAAAGCTTAGCTCCTCATAGCATGTACATTGATAAAACTGGCAAACACGAGACGTTGAGTCTATGCGGGTTTAATTCTGAGCCAGCGTCGCAGACGATGATCCAACATTAAAAAAACGTCATGCGTTTGCTGGTAGACTACACTTAAATGTTAGTCCAGAGGCTTAGCAAAAAATCGTGCACTTTGTGATACAAGTATGAAACTTGGCACACAGCTAGTATAACCAGCAATGACTTATTTCAGGGTGGGACCCCAGCCAGATTTGACCTTTGGCGGCGGTAGCGGCCATTTTTAAAAATGGCCGCCGTATTAATTATCACAGCGTCATATATAGCTTACTTTTGGAGATAGAAACATGATTTTGGTGTCTATATCTATGTTTGTAGGCCCATGGATTTCAAATATCGTATCACTTTCAACATAGCATGTTTTGGTCTTTCTTTTTTCTACAAAATTACTATTTTAGGCTTAAAATAGGTATTTTTAAAAGTATAAATGTTTAAAAATCAACTTCTCTTAGTTCATCTATGTAGAATTGGCATTTTCTGATACAATTACGCTATTTGGTACATGCCTAGTATAAGCACCAATGACTTATTTTAAAGTAGGACCCCAACCAAATTCAACCTGTGGCGGCGGGAGCGGCCATTTTTCAAAATGGCCGCCTTACCAATTTTCGGGGTGTCGTATATCGCTTACTATTGAAGATAGAAGCATCATTTTGGTGTCTATACCCATGTTTGTCGGCTCATGGATTTCAAATATTGTATCGTTTTCAACTTAGCATGTTTCGGTCATTTATTTTTCTACAAAATTACTATTTTAAGCTTAAAATAGGTATTTTTATAAGTATACATGTTTATAAATCAACGTCTCTTAGTTCATCTATTTATAATTTGCATTTTGCGATACAAGTACGCTATTTGGTACATGCCTAGTATAAGCACCAATGACTTATTTTAAAGTAGGACCCCATCCAGATTCTATCTATAGCAGCAGGAGCGGCCATTTTTTTCAAAATGGCCGCCGTACCAATTTTCGTAGTGGCGTATATTGCTGACTATGGTAGAGAGAAATTCGATTTTGGTGTCTATACCTATGTTTTCAGGCCCAATGATTTCAAATATGGTTTCACTTTTAATGAATCAGGCTTTGGTCATTAAGTTTTCAATATAATCACTGTTTTAGACTGAATATTTTTTTTATATAGTATAAACTGATAAATGGATAAAAATCAACGCATTCTAGTTCATCCACGTAAAATAAAAAAAACCTGATCTAGCAATGCTCTTGGCCGAGTAATTTATTTTAATCGAAAACGGTTATAGTGGACTGGCAAGTCATGAGAACAAAAGTATTTAGAGATAACAAAATGACACAGGTGACAATTAACTGCATTTATTTCCTGCATATGACACATGTATTGTATTGTTGTTACATTTAAATAGCTCAGTTATGACTTGCAAGTAAGAACTAAACACTATACGCAAATATTTTGTATATATATCTAGTTGATGTAAGTGATACATAACATTCAACATGGCGAGTTATACATCAATCACATCCACCACATTTACACAGTGTTGTGCAAGCTAAATCCGATTTTTGCACAATCATCATCATCCCTTGGTGTATCCCCCTTTTTTTTGCACGGCATGCTTTACCAGCCGTTGGCGGAGTCATCCATTGTATTTGCCACTATGTACTTTCGGAGTCCCAACTACAGCTAAAGTAAAGTCTTTCGTGGTAGATTGTTGCCATATATGACTTGCAATGTATCCGACCTTTACCAAATGCTGTGCTAGAGCATCTCTTGTTGGAGGTATATTTTCTATGTATCTGCCTTTCTGAGTGAACAACATCTGTCTTTCATAATTGACACTGCTTTCACAGCTCGTACATAATTCTCATAAGTCTCTCAATAGTGGGAATAACATTCATTACATCATCTATAGAAGGTTTATCAGCCAGGATACACAGAGCAGGTGTAGAAGTCTCCCCTTGCAGACCAGTTCGTACGCTTTCTTCTCTGACCAAATGAAGATGTCACATCACAGCCTGCGAGGGCATGAAAAGCAGGCAGAGCTGTACATTTATTGCCACCAAGTGATTTCGCCATGTCCATAATGGCTTTTGCATCAATGTATCGGGATGTATTTCCTGTTGCAAAGGCTAGCCACAAACGCTCACAATCAAACTTTAGAGTCATAGCTGTTCTGATTACCACAACATCTGTATACACAGTTCTCAGTAGAATGTTTTCAGCCCATGTTGAACTGCATGCAAGACATGTACAAACATCCCTGTGTCTGCCTCCTCGTGTGTACAGACGATTAGCTCTTCAATATCACATGGTGTGGATGACAACACATTCTCACAATGTGTGATAATAACCAGCCCTGGGAACACTTCATGTACAACTTGCTCGCTGATAAATAGAAAGAGTTCGAACTTGTTATAATACATACACAAAAACTCCTGCAAATTAAATTATTCTTCCCTTCGACGCACCTCCGTGTCTCTTTACACCTTTTTTGTCACGTGCCAGCTTTTAGACTTCCCCTTCTGTAAATTTCAAATACTATATCAACTTGAACCACAGACATTGCCAATGGTCCGTGACTTGAACCACCTCGCCACTGAACTGACTACGGATGTATACCATGATAGTTGAGATGTAGTCGTTAAATAAATCAGATGCTCCTGGCTTGATAATGGCAGCACTGTCAAGTATAATCATCTGGACATCTGGTCGGTTGACTGAACCCTGTATGATTTGGTCCTCAATACATAAAAGTAGATCTGTTTTTGTCCCGCATCTCATAGAGCCATACTCTAAGAGAGAGGGAGCATGATTATAGCTGTTTCTCATGCTAATTTGCCGCACTTGACAAACAATATATAGTGTAGAGAATAATGTACGGTCCAGTTTCATGGCTTTCAACTGCTTTTGATCTCGCGATTTTTCTTTATGCTTACGCAAACAAAAGAGTCAAATATTTGCTATCGTAACTGTGTCACTCAGGCAGTCAACCAGACGGTTTTTTAAAGAAAGTGTCACACATTGCCTGTCTGAGTTTTCCGATCTTCTGGATGGTGTCCACTACAGTAGAGCCAACGATGGTGTCTAGAACCAGTAGATCTCCACTAGTATCCATGAAAGGATTCCCCATGTGTGACATAGTTCTTGTCAGAAAATTGACATGTTGCAGGAAGGTTGATTGCTTACCTAAAATGTGAAAAAAAGACATCAATAAATACTTATTGAACATACTTGCCAATTTGCTCTAGATATTTCAGTGTCATCTTTGGTGTAGGCATCTTGTCGTAGCGTATATTGGACGCAAGCTGTCACCTGGTGATCCCTAGGTGTCTTCTTGACATGTGAAACTTTGAGGAAACTTTCTGCTGTACCAGGTGTGGTAATGTTAGCCTGTGATATAGCAGATGTCCAGCCTCTCCTATTGAATAGATCTTCAATATATTTCAGTAAAGTCATCTTAATTTGAAGGTCGCCCAGCATCACCACATAAGAATCTCCCCCATGTGTCTCTGATTAAGTCCACTGAATGTCTTTAGCAATCTTATAAAGTGGTTGGTCACATGCTTTAACAGGTGTCTGCCCATGGTTGACGATATTGACAACATTCCTTAAGTCCATTGACATGTTTTATCATGGCTGCAGGTTTAGAGTCATTTGGAAATGATGGCAGCAGAACACTAATTGACGTTTTCTTAGTATCACCAATTCCATTGCTATGATATACTGCCCATGATAGATGGTCCACGTACCTCGTGTGCATCTTTGTTGTTAATAGGCCGAATAATAACATCACATACATTTTGACACCATAGATTTTCTTTTAAAAGATCAAGAGTAAACTCCGGCTTAGTGAGGTTTGCTAGTTTGGGAACGTGTAGATTCTTGCTTGCAACCACAACTGGTACTGATGTATAAAAGCTTGGTAGTTTGGAAATTTGGCGGTTGGACTTCGAAAGTGGATAACGTTCTTGCTCAATGCCCATGTTTTCTTTATCTGGATGTTAAAACATTGATATTTCAGTCCCATGGAAAGAAGTTTTAGCGGTATTGAGCTGGGATCATGGTCTATGTTATCAACTGCAGATGTTGTAAAAATTGCAAATGCATTGTTTTTCAAATTCAGACAAAATTGGAATATCTGAAATTTAAATGATTACTTTAGGCCTATATAGATTAATTATTACAATTATAATGTTAAAAATTATTTTAATATACTGAAATAATAGGCCTATAACATACGCCTGTATAGCACCTTGCGAAATCCACTATCACAGCATGAATACTATCTGATAAATACTGTAAAAAAAAATATTTTAGTCGTGAGCCCATTTCAAAAACGTGATTGCCGAAAAGCCATTTGAAGCTAAAAATCATATAGGCTAATAACATTTATGTATCAAATGAACAAATCACAAATTAACTAACATACAATGCAGGTTTATGTCTGGTTTGGGTGGTGTATGAAATCATTTGATGCAACTATAAATAGTGGGATTGAACTGCGACGCCAAGATGGCTATGAAGTTCTACATAAAATGGAAACCAAGCTGCAAAACAAGAGGTCTGAATCAAGATAGGTTGAAAACAATGCAATATTTGAAATCCTTGTACCTTAAAACATAGGGTTAGACACCTAAATTAAGTTCCTATCCCGATTATAAAACAATATATGATACTTCTAAAATTATATGGCGGCCATTTTGAATAATGGCTGTCACGGACGACACAGGTGAAATTTGGCTGGGGTCCCACCCTGAAATAAACTACTATATATTATTCTAGCTCTGTACCAAATTTCGTGCTTGTATCACAAAATGCACGATTCACCAAGAAATGGGGCTTAAGCCTCCGGACTATGTGTATTTCCTGCTGGAATAATAATTGCTACTAAAGGAAATATCTAATTGCACATTATGTGATTATATATAGGCCTATTACAATTTAATTTGTGCACGACGTTGGGCTAACTTTAAAACAGCTTCGAGTCAAAGCCTCATGCTTTCTAGTTAATAGTGTAATCGCTTATGCTACGGTCCCACGGGGGCCAAAAAGTCTGGCGATGTACTGGCGAAAAAAAGACGTGTTCTGGTGGCGATGGGTGCCGATGTTGAACGTGTGGTCCCTCGAGAAAACTCACACGCGATGTATTGCCGAACCTTGGAGGAACCTTCGGGGGTAGCATCACCGATGCACCGCCGAATATTCGCCGATGCATCGGGAAAGATTCGGGCACAGTATCGTTGAATCTACTAAACCAAATGTATCTATCAAACAACACATTTCTCAAATTAATATTGATCATTTCAATACAAAGCTTTAAAGTAGGCCTACAAATTGGGACGATATATGGATGACCCACAAGAGAAGCCTTCTCAGTTTTACAGTATAGTAGGTATACAGTGAAAACTCGGTTCCAGCGGTCACCACTATGGCCGGCCAACTACAATTAACGGTCACAAAACCAATTTCCCGATCCCATTTTTACTGTTAAGGCTCTCCTATGACCGTTCACCGCAAAACGCGACCGTGACCAGTAATTTTGCGGTCAAAAATCCATTTTAACCTGGCATAACGGCCACATAAAGAATTTTAAATCGAGTGGCTGTTTGACCAAAGTTTTAATGACTAGTCAATACTGAATGATAGTCAAATCAGGTCTGGTAAGCGTTCGCATTTTAGTGTTTTTTAATCATTTTCAATTTTGTTTTGTGTTTACTAATAGACCTAACTCCTTGTAAACTTATGCATGCCTAACGCAGTAGAAAAAACGCGGAGATGATAAATACTGTTGATCTGGCCAGAACGAAACACGACAATCCATGATTGGATTGGGTCAGTAATGGATTGGTCAGTGTCATGCATACACGCAAAGGTTAGCCGAGCCATCAAGGCTGATGGACTGGCGTCTGTCGCCCGGAAATGTATGTTAAGCCAATGTGCCAATTATGATTATGTATGATTATATGTTAAATCAATGTTGCGATTATGATGATGTAAAGTGCATATAAAGGACAAACGTCGGGGAGCTGGAGTAATGGGGGAGTAATGCGAGATTGATGCGGGTCGGAGTGCTGTCTAATGCACGATGGTGCGCACTCTACTTTAGAACCAAGCTGGGTTGTGTTTCTCTGTCATGATGAAGCAAAGTGAATTGACTATGTAACTGTATTTTATCTTATATGTGTTCTACACAGAGGAGGAGAAATAAACGTGACGTTCAACCCAGAAAATGGAGTTCTGTTTAGTGAACCTGGAATCTGAGTTTTTAAAACCCGTCCGTCGCAGTTTGCCTTGTCGTGTTGGCGTCACAATGGCGTCACGGATGGACGTATTTTATATCCTGTTGAGATTACTTCAGGTAGCAGTCAATCTAATTCACAGATTTCCATGCTTCAGATTTTTTCTATAACACCACCTGGTGAATACATAACGTTATGCAGCAGCTAGAATATGCTGACATGCATTTCACCCAGCATAGCAGAGCGGCTACTTGTAATTAGGCCTAATAACAATAGAATAGGCATAGATCAGACACCACTGCTAAATTATACAAATTAACAAATAATTCTACTGTGTAGTCTAGAGTAGGGCTACTTAATAGTTAGAAGAGTAGAGGGTGTAATATTTTGGACAGAGTATGCAGAGGGGAATTTGGATCTTGATTTATTCAGCTAATTGTCATGCCCACTTTGACCAAGAACTCAACAATTGCGGAATCACATTATCTCAGAGATAAAGGGTCTGTTTGTAATCCCCTTTCATCCGCATTATTTTAATAGAAATCAATGCATATAGTATTTTTCCTGTATCAATATATACGAATAAATAATGTTATTTGATTTGTTTTGTTAACAATAAATAGTTGTATCTTTCGATATTACCGCAGTTGAAAATAACCCTGACTTTATATATTTTTTAGATATTTTTTTTACCCTCCTCTTCTCTAATTTCCTATGAGCGGCCAACCCCTCCCAACGGTTTTACTGTAGACATATATATCTGATTGTTTTCCCCAAAAAAGAAGTTATATCAAGATACAATAATAGTAAATTTTGGCTCACCGAAGGGCTTAAATCTTCCATAAATCACAAAAATAAGTTATTTGTAAACCTCCATAAATCACCAAACAAAGTTATTTGTAAAACAAATAAAAAATAGAAATAATTATGATGAGTGTGTCTATAAAAAATATCGCAATAAATTACCAAACATTTTCGACAAACTGAAAAACAACATTATGATATTCTATTTGCAACACATAAAGATAATTTAAATAAAATATGGCAGACTATTATTAACAAGCACAAAAACGTAGCCACATCAAACACCTTTGTAATAAATAATAAACAGGTAACAGACCCTAAAGAGATCGCAGATAATTTTTATAACATTTTTTTTAATATTCGTCCCAATATTGGTCCTAAGTCCTAATTCGATGTTCCTTAAACCAGTAACAAGTGATGAGTTGGTTAAATTAATTTCATCCTTGAAATCATCCAATGCTAAAGGATGGGATGGCATATCAATAAATATTGTGAAAAAAACATATCATAATTGTATGAGGAATAGGAGGAGGAAGAGGAGTAGGAAGAGGAGGAGGAGGAGGAAGAGGAGGAGGAGGAGGAGGGGGAAGAGGATGAGGAGTATGAGGAGGAGGAGGAGGAGGAGGAGGAAGAGGAGGAGGAGGAGGAGGAGGAGGGGGAAGAGGATGAGGAGGATGAGGAGGAGGAGGAGGAGGAGGAGGAAGAGGAGGAGGAGGAGGAGGAGGAGGAGGAGGAGGAGGTGGAGGAGGAGGAGGAGGAGAAGGAGGAGGAGGAGTAGGAAGAGGAGGAGGAGGAGTAGGAGGAGGAGGAGGAGGAGGAGGAGGAGGAGGAGGAAATAGTTTATTCGACAATAACACTGTGATACAATATAAATGAATATAATTATTGTCAGGATGCCTATAATTAAGACTCGGAAGAGTCGCTGGTATTGGAAGCCACCTTTATTATAAAATATTATAAAATATAAAAAAATATAATTATGTAGTCATTCACAATACAAAATTATTATACAGAATATAATTCAGTTTGTCAAATAAAATTATTTTATAACGACTGAACATGATAATGTTGGGACAAATATGGGATGTGGTTTTGAACAAACAATAACATATGCTGTTGTTTATTCAGTATTCATCATACATTTAAAATATATATATATATATATTCTAATATATGTACTATTGTAATGTTTTGATAAATCATAGGTGGTATTGCTTGGTGAAATATTTTCTTATCAGTTTTCCACAATTTTTGAAATATTTCCCACTTTCTCACTCAGTTACCGATTTTGAAAACTAATTGTTGCCGATTATTTGGTTGATAATTGTACGGCCAGGAAAATCCATCACCACCACACCAAACCTCTGTTTGCCTTGGTATTTCGATATGTGGTCGTATACCTTGGAGTTGATTCTGTCAGCTACAGCAGCTGGATAAGCTCCTTTACTATTTCCACTACAGTATGTGACATAGAGGTCATGATCGCAACTCAGTGAGCGAGCTTGTTCCAAATGTTCCTTGATGTCTTCCAATTTCCCACCAATACTGACACTTAAAAGCGTACGTACGTACTGTCTATCAGCCGATCTTAATTTGTACCATTCAATTCCTTTACCAATAGCTTTAGGTCTTCCTATGATAACTATTTTGCCTTTTGCTTCATCCATGGTTGGTATGCTGCTACAAGTGTAGAATTTATCTTGACCACATTGTGTAATGCAGTTTATGAACTTCTGCTTAAACGATGCGAGTAAACTATCGTCTGATAATACTTCTCTAATATTTACTAGAACTGTGGACTTATCGTGTTGTGCTAGAAAACCTACTATTGTGTTAAATACACTCTCCAACGATTCACCTTTACTGTTGCAATGCAGTACCCCTCCTTCGATTTGACAATGTATGTCTAGATATCTGATACCCACATTAAGCTGGTCTTCACGCCTGACACCTATACATTGGCCAATGTGGTGCACTCAGAGAATCATGAGTTCCAGGAATAGAGAGTGCAGCCAATGACACATCTCCAGACAGTTTCCTCATCCAATCATCGTCAACTTCTGGAGGTTTAGGGGTCGTGCCGAGCAATTCTTTGCTGTAATTATACAAACAAAAACTTTCACTCAATAAATATATATATGACATCCCACCCAGAAGACACAAGACGTTGAATCCAAAAAAATATGATTTTGTCAATATGTTTACAAACTAAGACACTATTGTGTTAGAATATGGCAGTTGAATATCATGCTGTCATATTATTATGTCAGAATAATGTCATTTTTTGAAACAACACTATTATGTGAGGATATAATACAGAATACAGGATATGTCTAAAGCTTAGGATAGTGTCTGGATATGACATGAAAAAGTAAGATTCAGAAAATCACATCATCTCTTCTGGATTAAGAACTATTATTATGTGACTTAATAATGTCTGATTATGAAATCATTAACTGTTATACTATTGCAATTATAAATAAATTTAAAATTATATAAAGATACCAGGTAATACTTCTTTATGGCAGTATATTGCTATCGGAATGTCATGTCATTATAATATCAGAGTTGAGCATGCATGAGGCCATTGTGCAAGGTGTTGACACTGTATTATTATATTCATTATCACATCGCTATTATAATTCAATGTTTTATATATCACACTATGCGACATTTCAATGTTAAAATATGATAGCATTAGGTTTTCAAGCCAATACATGCCACTGAGTTGAGAGAATAGGACGTCATGATGTGAGTACATTACAGCAATGAAGTTATATATAATAGTATACTACAAATACATTTTATTGTCATAACATATTATAACAATACGATGTCATGGCATACCTATTTTATAACACCAACTGACTGCTATGTGAAAATAAGACATTTCAATACCACGATGCAGTTATGACAGATTATGATATAACAATGTCATCGTATGACACTATATATTCAGATAATAGGTATAATGGCAAAATTATTAATAAAATGTCATGATATATCACAATAACTTTAACCTAAATTAACAAAAACAACACCTACAAATATTACTTGTTCATTTATGTTGTTTTCTGAATCAGAGTATTGTAATCTTCATTTCTTTACATTGGTCAAAACGTTATTTCTAATTCGCATGATACTAATACTATGTGTTTGACAGTGATGTTAACATTATTTGTTAATCGTGACCTCAACACGCACGCACGCGCGCACGCACGCACGCACGCACGCATGCACGCACGCACGAACGCACGCACGCACGCACGCACGCACGCACGAACGCACGCACGCACGCACGCACGCACGCACACACACACACACACACACAAATCAAGACCTACTAGTTAAATATGTTAAACTACACATAATAATAGTTCAATTAGGTAAGAAGACATTTTAACACAATGACTAAAATGTATAATACTAGTATGTATTGGACAGTGACTAGCGGGATGATACATGTATAATAATATAACATGTAATCCGACCCTGTCTTTAATACATTTTTAAACGATTTTTACGTATACAACTGCTAGTATAGCATAACTACGTACGTCAATGCATGATCGTAGGCATTACATCTTCTACACCAGTGATGCTAGATAATAATGGGTTAGACTATTTTCATATTTTATAAAGTGTTGCTAATTAACATTGGAAAAAGTAATCACGGAAGTAGATTATGTATATCTGTGTAAACCAGTGACCAAAATTTGGTGTCAAGGGTACACACATTCAATGTCACCCGGATGTGAACAATTAAATAAGAGGTTAATTATGAATGTTTAGCTTTAGATATACACATCGTTGTATTTTGATCTCATCAATGAACTGTAGCAAACATGTTCTGTAATGGTTCTCATAAGATTTGGTTATGCTAGGTATGGTGAAATATGTGCACCAACATATAAATAATCATCTCAATATTGGCGCATCGTTTAGGATGCTATATGGGGAGGTTTATCAGTGTTTATATAAAGACGTATTTAAAGAACTTAAATTATGATCCTATATAGTGAGGTTTATATAAAGACGTATTAAAGAAAATACACATACTTTTCAGATACTCTATTTCAAACAGGATTATGATGCATTTTTAGCTGCTAGCGCCATCATTAGGCCTACTGTTGTTGTAATTTTACCTAATACAACGACATTCACCCCACCCCTCACAAAAGAGATGTCTCTTTATATAATAAAAGGAGTAATTGCGCAGCTTTTAATTTTTATGTTACTATCATCCCAACTTTACATAAAAAAATGATAACTAGACGTCTCCCAGCTGTTAATGTAGTAATAAAATGACCTTGACCTTTATAAAATACGTTGACCTTGACATCAAATCGTGAAAATAACACCAGAAATGGATTTCCTTGGTGAAGTTGTTTAGAAAAATGATTATTGAAAAATAATTATGCATGATTTTAGATCAAATACACAAACTGTTATTCTCTCTTCTTTGATTCAAAGAACCAATTATGGTAATTAGAGAAAAATATACTAACTAGCTCTTGTTCTTGGCCTTGTAGTAATGAAATTGACCTCTAATTGCAAACATAACATCAGAACCACTTACTCGTGTGAAAGTTATACGAAAAATTAGTGTTACAAATGTTTCTGTGCATATTTGTTAAAAAGCTGTAGCCCTATTATCGTAATGGCTAATTATGCTAATGAGCGTAAATTATGCAAATTAGCTCATAAGATGTTCTTCCAATGTTGTCAAAGAGTACTACGTCGTTTCAAACTTAAAATAGGGCACTACAAATACATAGAATTACAAATAGCGGGTTTTAGTAGAAAAAGTTGTTTCATCCTATGTATAATGGTCAATCATGTTCATTAGGTAAATTATGCAATTGAGCTTTACTAAACTCCCTTGTAAGCTGGCACCTATCTAATAATGTTTATGGTGATGCATACATGTTTAAAAGGGCACGGATTGAAAAATCCACTGTACAATTAACACATATGTGGCATATAAACATGCACAAAAAAATATTTTGGCAATATTTCAGCCTCGACCTTGACATTTTCAGTTGTCCATGACATTCAATTGTAAAAATAACGTCAGAAATCACCTTCTCGTGTTAAAGTTATTCGACAAAATGGTATCACACTTGTTTCTACGCTAATTTGTTTAAAAAGTTATATTATAAAATGTGTAGCTATGTTAATTAGGTTGAATTATGCAAATTAGCTTATTAAAAAAATTCCCAAAGTTAGCGCGACGCCAACAAAGCTGAAAATGCTTGAAAAATGCATTTGAATACAAATCAATAAAAAAAACCTTGAACTTAAAATAAAATCCCGGTCCACTACACAGATGATGGTGGTGCTGGCAACTGAACTATATTATTCTAACACTGTCAAGTGTGAATATACACGCAAATATTAGATAGAATTAGAATCTCGCCCTCCACTATGCTCCGAGCTAGAACGCAGCATGTATCTGAAACGTAAGATACTTACATCATCGCAAATGGCTAAAATGGCGACATAGTTTTCGGGAGGTGTTTTAAAAATGCTCTCACACGTTAAATAACCGAGCGAATGTTTCAAAATCAGCTGAGCGGATTCATAAATGGTCACTAAGTTAGGTAAACCCAATTAAAATGTATTTCGAGGGCGTTAATCGATCACGTGCGGCCGGCGGAACTCCATCTTATACGGTTCAGATATGAAATGTCTGTTAATCCGTAGCGTGTTTTGGAGGGTGGCTTTTGCTAACTAGCAAATTTGTGAAAGATGCGGGCCGACTGATGTCAATCCTGTGTTATGTTATTGTTGGTCCACCATCTGCTACGCTAGCCCATCATTGTTGGTCATCCAACATTAAAACACTATTGAGTCACCGCTTGCCGTACATTGCGTCAGACATCACGTCACATCACGTGTGCACCACCAAGCACGATGTGATGACAGATGCCAGTAAAAAATGAGCGAAGCTGTCCTGTACTTGCTTAATTAAGAAACGACGTATATATCTGTCATTGAATAGAAATTTACCAGAATTTGTGTGCTTCAAAATATCTGTGATGTGCTAGCCACTTTAAATCACAGTTTTACATAATCATAGAACTTTTCTCAAAACACATTTGAAAAAAATACAAGGTCCCATATCGGTACAATGATATGAAAGATCCATGGAGTTAGGAATAACAATTACATGTTTCACATTGGCGACTGTTTGGTGCACGTGGCCCCAGTAATCGTGACACCGGTGTAACAGTTTCAGATCATCTCCATGTTCAGGTTACCCCCGGGGGTATACCCCCCGGTACGCTGAAACAACTGGCCTTTTTCTAGTTTCAGCATACCGGGCGGTAAGCTGAAACTAGTTTCAATGTACCTCCCCCCCCCCGGTATGCTGAAAGGGGGGTACATTGAAACGGCTACACCGACTCTGATCAACACGGAGCCGATGAAATGGGGTGATCTGGTGACCGGCCAAGCAAACCTCGCCACACACCTCGCCTTGGGCGCACGTAACACAGCAGGATTCTCACGCGTCTTGGAAACCCTGGCTGTCCTGGAATCTCCCGGACAAGTCCTGGATAAAGGCATTTTCTCAGATTGTACTAGAACACTGGATTTCTGATTAAAAAGTCCTGGAATTCCTTTTGTCTATGGAATTCGGTTTACTTGGAAGTCTACCAGTTTGCTATTATCATCTGTGTTTCATGCATTATAGGGCCTACATGTCCTTGAAAAAACTGGAATTCTGAATCAATAAAATTATCAGATATCATGTATTAGAAAGTCTTTGATGAAATGGATGTCCCATCAGAAATCACCAGTACAGCACCTATTTTTGGTATAGTTATAGTATAGTTGACTGAATAGCGTGACAGTTAAATAAAAAAAAACATTTGGGCTTAGTCCTAGAAAAGTCCTTGAAAAATCCTTGAATTCACTTGCGGATATTTCTGGAAAATCTGACACAAGTCAGGGCCGGTTTTTCACCAACTGGTTAAGCTAAGTCACCCTTTTAACTGCCAAATTATTCAAATTGAATTTTCACCCACTTCAAAATGTGTCTCGCACACGCGATCCACAACTTCAAGTTAATGAAAATTATTCAGATTTGACGAGATGGAGGTCAACTATTTTCAAATCTTGCTGATTTATGTCACGTTTAGTTTCAACGTGTTTAAAATCTGATATGCGATGTGCTGATACAAAATGTAAAAAAAAAAGAATTTAATCGGTTCTGGGGGTTTAAGGGTTAAGCTGTCTGATTGGTTGAGACTTGATCACATGTTGATAGATAAAACAAGTTTATAACTATAATTTTGCTGGGGGAATTATGAGAGATGGCTGGTAGACCGCGCCCGGCCAGCCTCGGCAACCAGGTCCCAGGGCCATCGTCACCGATATGAATGTATGATGACGATGATGTAAAGCAACTAAATAAAAGAGGCGGTAGTCAGGGAAAGTTAGAGAAAATCCTAATACAAATTCCTGACCAAAACGGTTTCAATAATGTTTGATAAATAATCAAGACCGACTTTTAAAAGTTCTGGGTTAACGGAGCTGAGCCAGTTAGCACTGGTTAGTGAAACGCCGCTAAGTCACCCTAAACTTTTAAAAGTTATTGGTTGAGACTTGATCACATCCCAGTAAACGCAACCATTAGTATAACATTTATACAATGTTGGACGGATGTCAAAGACGTTGGGCCGACGTTGTATAAATGTTATACAAATGTTTTGTGTTTACCAGGATGTTGATAGTAAAGATACTTTTTTGACTATATGAGTCGGTTGGTCCCGTTCGCTTTCGTGCTCCGATTTGGTGCTGGGCTTTGGGGCAGGGAGATGACCTACATCGACCGGTGACACCCTTTTAGTCAGAAGGCCCGTCAGTCAGAAGCCCGTTAGTCAGAAGGCCCTTTAGTCAGAAGGCCCGTTAGTCAGAAGATTCATTAGTCAGAAGGCCCGTTAGTCAGAAGGCCCGTTAGTCAGAAAGCCCATTAGTCAGAAAATCAGTTGTTGTTTTTTGTCAGAAGGCCCGTTAGTCAGAATTTGTTCATTGGGCAGTGAACAATGCTAGGGGACGCTTCATTTGATATCTGGGCATGTGAAGGGGGGGTCTATATTATTTTGAATAAAACGCTTGTTGTCCAGCTATTGATTAAAAAATGTTGAGAGTTGTGTATGAAATAATTATTCAAGGATGCTAAAAAACTGCTGATGGAGTCCACGTGTTTTTCAAAAAAATTCGGTAGTTAAATAAATAGTTTGAGGAAGAAAAATAGACATGAAAATTAAATGGTAAAAAAGTCTACACAAACAAATTGCACAACTAAGAATAAAACCTGTAAAACCCCATAGAGATCAGATGTTGCGTCTCTAGGACATTAGTATATTATATACTTTCGACTATTAGAAACTGTTGTTAATAAGTCGATATAATCTTGATATGATCTAGAAAAAAATGCACTGGCGGTTCGTAGTTCATACATTTATATTAAAAACTAGCATTATTGATGACTGATTCGTTGCTTAGTTGGGTTATTTTCAGCAATTAGGGCTTAAATTTTTTCAGCACTATACCTTTTTTGGCATATATCAACTTTACTGAAATAGATGTGAAAACTGTGTCATGAGAAAACCTCACAAGTTTTCTCAACTGGTGTTGAGTTTGTAGCCATCTGTTACATTTATGCGTTAATAAATGCATCATTTTGCTCAGAATAAATAATAAATTGTTTGTCCAAATATTCTGACAACCATCATTATTTGTCTACTCTTTTGTGTGGAAGGACTTGGTTCATATTTGAGAAAGTGAAGTTTGCCTAAGCACGGGATAACTATTATATGATGTGATTGCAGTATATAATATCACCGTGCAATTAAGACCAGCGCACAATTTGAATCTCATCATAAATGTAATCTATTAGCAGTATCTTGTTATCTCGAACATTTTTCTCAGCAAGTTTCAAAGTTCAGGCACTCGCGTTTGAAGCAGTTGTTGATCATATTGCTTGTTCATATTGACATTATTCCAAACTGCTCAAAGACACAGTGTGTACATTGCTGCCTACATTATGTAATTATTATTATTATTATTATTATTATTATACTATCCTGTTCCTATATGTAGAAAATTTGCTGTTATTTACAGGCAGCTTGGCGATAACCACTTGATCCTATTTTTTAGGTATTTTTCATTCATTTGAAGCTGGAAATTAAGCGACATTAGGTTCAAAACCATAATCAGTAGCCTATAATTAACGCAACCCTTATGAAAGGGATAGACGTTGTTACCGGCACAAGTAAATAAATAAAGACAAAAAAATGTTCATAGGATTGTTCACAAATGAGATGATTTTGATGAGGTAATTATCTGACTTTCTGACTAACGGGCCTTCTGACAAGCGGGCCTTCTGACTAATCATCCTCACTTATTTTCTGACCAACGGGCCTTCTGACAATCGGGTCTTCTGACTAATCATCCTTACTGGTTTTCTGACTAACGGGCCTTCTGACAATCGGGCCTGCTGACTGGTGGGCCTTCTGACTAACGGGCCTTCTGACTAAAAGGCGGACACCACATCGACCCGTTGGCTGGTAGGCCTAAATGGCGCCCCGGCGGAACGGCCAGGCCCGGCGTCCACGGCCCAGGCTATAACCAAATAATGATGATGATGTGAATAAAAGGGGCGGGTTTGAGGAGAAGAGACAGACTTGGAACTAGCCAGGGCCGGGAGCCAGGAACAGCTTTGACTGACACCGCTACAAAAACACGTCATACCTCGATAATAATGTATTATCGAGTTCGTCTTTATTTATTTCACTTTGTGCCGATAGGCCTACTGCTGTATCAGAAACCAGGATCTCACAGACAGTCAAATACGTTGGTAAGATCTAGAGGCGATACTCGGATCTTACAAAGCGCTAGGCTAAACAGGCCCGTGCCAAGGAATTTTTGGTGGGGGTCGAATTTGGGATTGGTGAGGTAATTTGGAAATAAGTTAATTAGCCTCCGTATAAGATAGCCTACGGCTTGAATTTACTTTAGGCGTTAAGCGAAGCGAGACGTGCGTTAGGGGGTTCCGGTTTGTTTTTTTGAATTTTTAGCTGCAAATTAGAAATTTGTGCAGTATGGTGTATTCTGGAGGATGTTGCTGGGGTAATTTTTCAGCTTTGTGGTCAGAGGGGGAGAGGGGTCGCGTGACCCCTTGACCCCCCCCCCCCCCGAATGACGGGCCTGATTAAAACATCTTATCTGCCAATACCAATATTACCATGTGACATATAGGCCTACAACCCTTTAACTGTTGGTTTGCATTTACAGAGATTGTCTAGATAATATTTCTCAACAATTTAAAGATAGGCCTAAACAGAATGTGTATGTCATTTTCCAAATCAAATTGTATATAGGCTTATGTCATTTTCCAAATCCAATGATTGTAAGCGTGTGATTGACCAAGGATTGCGTTGAGGACGTCTGAGCTATAAACAAAACGTTTACGTTTATAGTAATATAATACCAGCAATATAGGCTAATCCATTTGGTATTTGATTTGCAAGACTGTATGTTAACACAAACGTACCTTGATTTCTGTCCCATTTTGATAACTGTAACTGACACCTTCGTCAACTGTTTTATGTATAACCAGCATTCAGTTATATTATCGATATAAATGCTGATAGAGACACTGAATAACATGTTATATAGGCACTTGACTTTGATTGATTTGCTATCAACATATTGATCTACATAATCTAGAAAGATTAGGCACCTATATCAAATAACCTGCTCTTGAAAAACTTAAATATAGACTGTGTGATTTTTCAACTTTGTTAGACCATGAAGCTATAGCCCTGATGAATTTATATATGTTGGTGATTGAACTCATTGAACCGCCATGGCGCTATATTTCACAAGTACTAATTCGATCCCGAATTATGTAGGCTAGTCTAATCGTCTGCCAGATTATATGACGGCACGTATTTTACATATTTATCCAATATGATTTGAATATTATATTATTAGTAATGGTATGTAGGCATGTATAATAATTCATCTTGTGAGGTTTTGTTATTTGCAGAGAAATATCCTTGTTTCTCTCTTCTCAATTTGATTAGGCGATCACGTTAATGTTGACTGGTTGAGTTAGGGTTGAGACAATTGTGTCAACGTTTATTTCGCACAGGGCCACGCGCTCCGCCCTCCCCCAACAACCTGTGGACTACGCAACAATAATTATGGTGAATTAGTGTAAACTGAAGGCCCTACACGCAACACATACCATATTTGGCATCAGTTCCTCTGTCACAGTTCCCATGTAATTAGTACGTATTTTAACAATCACCCATTGTGTCTGTGTTATCCTAAACATTACAAAATCAATATTCTGATTTCAATGTTAGGTGTGAAATAAAATATCATAATAAAAAAATGATTGAAATTATATGTCACACTTCACAGTAAATGAAAATTACTGTACCATACGCTGTATCTCAGTCATACAAATCTTAAGGTATGATATGGCACTGTATAAATGTAAATTATTAATATTATTATCATATAATTAGAAAAATATAAATTACAAAGACTAGATAGTTCATTGCAGGTTTGAATGCTAATTTATTTAATGGGGACTTTTTGTTCTGCAACTTCTACATAGACAAAACTAATAATGTTTAAAAACAATTCGAATACGTATCATCAAATCATCATCTAATTAATTACATCTGGGGTTTTATTCAACGCAATTAGCACTATACAACATATACATCGCTCATACAACGTTGGCACAATATGTACAACATTAAACAGGCGTTGATACACCATACACACCATTGATTCAATGATGCAATGATATGTTTGAAACGTGTGATACGTGTTTTAGTAAAACTTCACCATTTATGAATTACTTGTTAATAATATTAAGAATATGTGTTTAAATTATGGGGATACGCAAAAAAAGTGTTGTATACATTATAGTGTGTTTGGCACATACATCACCCCCACTGCAAACGTTAAACATGTAGAACAACCACGGATAGGCGTCAGATTCTGACGTCTAAAGATGATCCCCGCACTGACTTGTCTAAAATATTAGGAATGTGTCTTTAAAATAGCGGGGTACGCAATATAAGTATTGCATACAGTGTGCTTGATCAATACATCACCCCCACTGCAAGCGTCATCAAACGTCATGACGCTGTGGCGTCATATACTGATATCACACAACGGTGTCAAATCATACCCTCTCAGACGTCCATTGTTTAAGGGTCACTCAGGCATGACTCACCTCACATGGTCACTTAATTATTATATTAAAGGTTATGGTCTGTTTCCATTATATGCTGACCTCATATGACACCATGCCTGTAAGCGCTCTAGTGTGTGCTTGTATCACTAAAAATGTAGCCGCATCATATACATCTGAAGTCATGCATGCATAACGACATTTACATCAACATACAACATCTTTAGACTTTCTGATAAAGCAATTGTGTGCAACTGGTCTTCTAATGTGTGATTTTGACGCTGCATTCATAGTATGTAGCACATTTCTTGCTTACTTTCATTCTAATCTCCTACATGTAGCTTATCTCATTTATACAATGAGCGAAAATATATTTTTAAAATATATTGCTATTTAATATTAAATAATAGCTGTGTGCGTAACATATTGCAAGGCAATGTTTTGACACTATAAGTACTAGAGATCGCCTATGCTTCTTGTTTCAAAAACAGTACACATCTTGTTTATTTCAACCAAAACCACGTGAGGATTGCATTGATGGATTAAATCAAATATTCTTTTATTTTACATTTTTGCGTCCCAGTGACATGCTAAAAAATAACAATCACAGATCATTTAATATTGACTGACGGAATAACTACGTTGTAAGTCAAGAGCATTAGTGAAAAAAACACAGGAACCTGGAATAAAATTGCAGAAAGCTGATTTTTTCAAGAATGATACTCGGACATCTCCCCAGACGAATTCCGAAAAGGCCCCAAAAATCCCCCTTGTGCATTTTTTTTAATTCAAGATGGCCGCCACCATGTAACGCCATTTTTGAGAAACAGGGGTATACCCTAATTCCTCAACTTTGTAGTTAGAAAAAAATATTTTGGTGTCTCTACTTATGTTTCAAGGCACAAAGAGTTGATCAAGATGATCAGAAATGATATCAGCACTTTTCTCAATACCAAAAATCCAAGATGGCCGCCATATTGTTCTGATTATTCTAAGCGATCTCTTAAAAAAAACACGAAAATATGAGATATCTATCTTGTTGTTGAACCTAAAATGTATTTTTTGGCCAAACCCATGGAATCTAGCAATTATTTAGATCACCATTATTTTATTATATTGAATTCATCAACATCAATCCCACATAGTGGTTAATTCAAAATAACACCAGGTAACACCATTGTTTTTTAAAAAAAGAGTATACCCCAATTCCTTTTTTTTGAAGTTAAAACAATGATTTTGGTGTCTCTACCTATGTTTCAAAGTACAAGGAGGTTATCCAGATGATCAGAAATAATATCAGTACTTTTCTTAATACCCCAAATTCAAGATGGCCGCCAGTATATTTTGTTAAGCGATTTCTTAAAATATGCGTTAACTATCTCGTTGTTGAAACAAAAATGTATTTTTTTGCCGAACCCATGGAGTCTAGAACTTATTTAGATGACCATATTTCATTATATTGTGTTTATCGACATGAAACCCACATGGTAGTTAATTCTACTATGGTGGGTGACGCTTTGGGGTGTTTTTGAACTGCTTTCCCACTAGAAATGTAGATTGAGATTTGTCAAGTTAACAAATTAATCTCCGGTAAATAATGAAATTATTGCGTTTCAATCGAGCTGTCACAGTTTCTACATGTTCGGCCAATACAAAATGAGCACATCGTTGTACAATATAGTCTACATTTGTGAGATCCCCCCCCCCCCCCTTGTACAAGCCACTCTGCATCCGCAACTCACTCTTTCTAGAACTCTTTCTGGAGCGACTGCTCTTTCAGTTTGCGTTGGTGACAAACGACCATGAGATAAAATCCGTTCCTAGACTGCAGATTCCGCACCCTCCTGTACAGAAAAATATGCTCTGTATCATAATGGAGTTTAAACACGAGGCATTCATCCAATGCTGTTTCAATATTGGCTGACCGTCTTTGACGCTGGCTCAAAAATTAAACAGAATTGGATTAATGCCCCGTGTTGGCCGGGGCAGTAGGTGACGTTGAAGGGAGGCTTTCTAGCAAAAATCAATTACAAGATAAGGACTTGCCCCTCACACGTTACATGTACATGACATCTTTGATAATCGTCCTGTAACAATGCTCTTTTAAATACTTACTTTTGTCCATGATATGCGAATGTCAATATGTTTTATTATCATGAAATAGATTATTTAAATATTAAGATATTACATTTTGAATATTAGGATATATATATTTCGTAATGAAGTTATGGCATTGTATGGTGTTGTAATGAGATGATTTTACATCAGAATATCGGAATATGACATCAAATTAATTGATGTCACAGTTTATTGTCAGGATATGCTCTTTTTATGTCACGATAATATGAGGACAAGACACATTAACGTCATGATATGATTTTGTAATGTCCAAATATTGCTCTTTATTATAGTAAAATGACGTTATGATGTCTGGATATAGCTTTATAAATGCAAGATATGGTGGTTAAGCATCACGGTATGGTATTAAAGTGACAGGATCTTTTGGTGTATTGTCACGATATTATTATAATATCATGATATAGCATATTAACATCACAATATGTAAGAGGTGAAAGTAAGAGAGGGCAAGGCCACATGCATTCGAAGAGCATGTGTCTTAAGCCTATCTTACTTTCCATTTTATTGAATCTTCCGAAGTGCTTTTGTTGTTGGCAGTTTTGGAGTACCGGTATTTGAGCAATGTAGAGGCCTTTACTTACTGAAATATATTGCGATATATATGTTGAACTGACATGTGCCATCCTGATATTGGGATGTTCTATGTCGATTCTGTATTACCATATTGTAACGTGCGTCTCTCAATAAAATGTTATTGAAATGTTATACCTTGACATGACAATATAATATCCTGACATTAAAATGCCATATCCAGACTTTAAAGTGACATATCCTGACATTCTATGGTCACATTAAAATATTGTAGTGTAATATTCAGTCATTATAATGTCACATTGGAATGCCGCCAAGCCCGCCATATCTTTATTTGATAATGTCATATCCTATCATAAAAATGAAATATCTTGACATTCAAATCTTATTGTGTGATATAAAAGGACAAAATTTGGACATTATAATACAATCTCATGACGTTAAAGTGTCATATTCTGATAAATTACAATCCAATATCCTGGCATAAATATGCCAGATCCTGACTTCGAACTGTTTTTTATGTTTTCCCCATTTCAATGTCATAATCTGACAAGTCTATTATACAATACTCGATATTAAATAGCATGTTTGTCATTATAATGACACATCATCACATTACAATGCTATATTGTGACCTCAATGTGTCATTTCATCAATGTATAAAGTCATATCATAATATTCAAGTACCATATCCTAATATTCGAATGTCATATCCTGACATTAAAATGTCATAGTGATGTTAAAATGATATATCACGAAATTGTAATGCATTTCGTGATAATATGATGCCATATGTTTTCATTTTAATACAGCAACGTGATGTTTAGCCACTATATACTGCCTTTATAAAGCTGTATTGAGCCATCATAACGTGATTTTGCTATATTAAACACCAATGTTTGGACATTATATTATATATCATGATATTAAAGTGTCCTATCCTGATATCATATTCATATATCCTGACATAAAACTGCCACATCTTCTAATTTGATGTCATATTCTGACATTTCAATGTAATATCACATTGCAATATCATACAATGTCATATATTTATTACGTAATACACTAATATTCAAATAAAATATCTGAATAGTCTAATTTATAATCCAAGGTATTTATTACCATTTCCAGGAAATTGACAAAATTACGTAGGCCTATAGATGGCCAAACTCTGCCAGTAAAATGATGTGATTTAAAACATTTTCTTATTTAGTAGTACATGTAAATAACCAACAGTCTCGTAGGACACATGTTCAAGCTGGTGTAATATTGTACTCTGCTCTGTTATTATGTACATTCGCACAAAAATAGCTAAAATTCATAGCCTAGAATAATCACAACTAATACTTAACCAAAATCGAAAAAACATTTTCTATAGGCCTACTATACCTACATTGGAATTAGTCGCTGGGTTTGAAACTGGAATTTCTTACACTATCTCAAGCTTCAAATGAATGAAAAATACCCTTATATTTAAAAATAAGACATGGTAGAATTTTTAATCAATGATTTCTGACATATGATATTTTGTAAATTTGACGCTTAACATAATGGTCGCCATCTTGGATTTGTGGAGATGGAAAAAGGAATAATATAATTTATGATCCTGTTGATGAGCTTTTTGTGCTTTAAGACATGTGTAGAGGCACCAGAATATTGTTTTTTAACTGCAAAAGTAAAAAATTGGGGTATACTTGGGGTTGTTTTTTAAAAAATGACGTTATATGGTGTTACATAACATAAAACTATGTGGGATTTATGTTGATAAATTAAATATAATAAAATATTGGTGATCTAAATAAGTGCTAGACTCCATGTGTTTAGACACAAAATACATTTCAGGCTCCACAACGAGATGGTTACCTCATATTTTCGTTTTTTTAAGAGATCGCTCAACATACTCTGTATATCAATATGGCGGCCATCTTGGATTTTTGGTATTGAGAAAAGTACTGATATCATTTCGGATCATCTGGATGAACTCTTTGTGTCCTCAAACATAAGTAGAGACACCTAAATAAAAGTGAGGAATTAAGGTATACCCCTGTTTTTTCGAAAATGGCGTTACATGGTGGCGGCCATCTTGAATTAAAAAAATGCACAAGGGGGATTTTTGGGGCCTCTTCGGAATTCGTCTGGGTGGATGTCCATTTATCATTCCTGAAAAAATTAGCTTTCTGCAATTTTATTCTAGGTTCAACCCTAATGCTCTTGCACTATGTTGCATGCATAATAAAAAGCATGCATTGTGTTCATAGTATTCGTAATTACACCCTCACATATCTATGAAAAATTTGGTTCATGTGTGGGGTTAGCGTCTCAGCGTTCGGGACTGCTCGGCTTCTCCGACCACTGACGAGTGTCCAGGGCCTGCCAAGCCTTCTTCTGATCAGCCTACGCCCTCAGCCAAGCACGCCACCATTCATCTCGCTGCCACTGAAGAAGACGAACGTCCCGTCGTGAGCTCAGGGGCTTAGCCGCATGGCGTCGATCGTCGCGCTCCGCTTGGGGACTGTGTGTACTGTGTGAATGTCTAGACTACAATAAAGTGAGAAATACCTGAAGAATGATTTAATAGGAGTTGTTTAATTCCGTCGTCCCAACGGAAGAGTTGATGGAAGAGAGGGGGGACGTAACACTTCAACATATTCATGTCAGCGACACGATCGATCCTCCATACAACCATATTGGTAACCCACGATGCTAGATCAATCAATCAATCAATAAAACTTCTATAGCGCCTATATCCTTAGCGAACCGAGCTCAGAGGCGCACAAATCCTTAGCGTGATCATGTGTCTTAATCGAGGCCAAATGAGGTTCGTCAACAGGGAGCCGGGCTGCTGAGGTACTAGAGTGGAAAAACCAGGTCAAATAGGTGAGATTTAAGTAATTTCTGGAATGTGAGGATTGCATTGATGGATTAAATCAAATATTCTTTTATTTTATTTTATTATTTTATTTTACAGCGTCGACCACGCAACCTTCTGCTAATATTGTTTTCACCAAGCATATAACCATACTGGTGACCTCAGACGTTGAAACGTAATCGCAGCTTCATTCAAGCATATTGTTTTCACAAAGCAGCCACACGACAGTGCAAAACCATTAGTTTTGAGCCAGCAAGGATAGTTTTAAAATTAGGAGATTTTTTCCAAAAATGAGACATCATTTTTTGCAAGGTACGTGATGATTGTGGGTCAATAATAATAATAATGCCAGTGAGGTTAGTAAGAAAGGTTATCTGAAGAGAGGTATACGCGTTTTCGTTAAAAACAGCGAAAAATTTGGTAAATTTTGAGGACCACCACATGCGATGGCCGGCATGCTGGTATGCGCAGTAAAAATTGGACTGATTGCGTCTAACTATTTTGATATTTTTTCTTTCTAACAACGCCGTTTTTGTAGGTTGGAAAGGAAATATTTTTAATTCATATTGATCGTTTAACACCATAATTGCGTGATTCGATTTTCTCGGCCAATTCAAGAAAATATCAATAATAATTTTTCTTGTCTAAGTTAAACAAAAAATTTAATTCCAAACCAAAATATCGCCTCGACTCAGACAGCTTTTAAATAGGATTAGAGCCACTTAAAACTGTTCGCCTGAAATATTTGTGAATTTTCGGTCTATAAATACATCATTGTTAGGACTGTAGGTCGACATTTTATGATTGTAATCATAATTTTTGTTTCGGTGGCAGCAGAATTATTTTTTTGTGAAATGGTAAGAGGCCACCATCTTGGCAGCCGGTTCCCCTAACTTTAGCTCAATTGGCTGTTGTATAGTCTCACGCGTTCCCGCCTACCCGTAATGCACTGCGGCATCACCCCATCAGCTCAGATCGGCATAGTTAGCATAAATTAGGCGGCCATCTTGAATCAGCGGGTGCAAGGTAAATGCCGCTCACATGTCAAGGCCACATAGGCCTGCACAGTGTCTGAAAATAAAGTTTAGACAAGATTAAATTTTTCCAAAATATCTTTCTCAGTCAGGAAAGAGAGACTGATTTTATTTTAATATGTGTTACTGAATATTGCAAATTAGGGCACACATTGTGTGATATTTTGCGAATGAAAATTTGGTAGTCTACTTTTTCCAGACCGTCTCGCCTGACACGAAACGTCGGCGACACACTTAGCTGCTAAATATGTCAATGAGTCATGAGCTGATGGGGAACGCCATCCGATCATGCACACACCGCGTACACAGTGCACGGTAGCCGAGACGCTCACCACCCGAATAGAAGCACAGCAGTACGCCGCTATGAATACACCCCACATATAACACAACCATACAGTCTACATTGATGGGCACTAGTCTACACGCACCGATACAAATCGAAGCGAACGACCGATTTGGACATCGATAAGAATAATTCTCATGGTGAACATTTAAAAAAAAAAAGAGGATGTTCATTATGGAAATATTCATCAATAGATTTATATAAGCAGTCTTTATAGACATCTGTCAGTCAAGAATTTCAACAAATGATTTTATAAATTAAGTCGAACTGTACACACATATTACAGTCGCACTCAGCCTATTTTTACAAGAACAATATTTTCTCATGATTGGCAGGATTTAATTATTTCCTATTAAATCTAAATTTGAGACTTGACAGTTGAGCTACGGTGACTATTTTGATACATTGCGTACGTGTTTTTCGACTTGTGTTAAAAAAAAAATTCCACACGGGTCGAATTACCAAATATTATTACCCTTTAGCTTGCACTCTACTATCTGCGAATTTAAATGGACAATCTTTATACATAGAATTATCACACATCTGACTTTTCTCAAGCTAGACAACTGTGCACACAGCTCTTCACGCGGAGTGCGATGAGCAAACTAGTTGGTATGTTTTAAATGCATACTATTTCAATAACCGTCTGAGCATTGCACAGTAGCCAATAGGCCAGCAACTCAGACGTTTCACTTTTTAAACTAATTTCAATAAACAGACATTTCAAAATGGCTGCAAAGGGAGACAGTGAAGGTTTCGTGTCATCACCCCTCGACGGACAAGGGGCTCGTCATAAAGACTCGTACTATCCTATGAGTGATGAGAACACAGCAGAACTAAGAGACACGGATGCAGAGTTTAGACGGTTAAAAGCTGATTTCCTGCGGATTGCACGCAACAGACGTCGGAGAGGTTTGTCACAGAGTGAATCCTCAAGAAGCCCTTCGTCGGTCAGGCGTCGGGCTCAACGACGCTCAACCAATCTGCCGAAATTCAAAATAGCCACCTTTTACTCAACAGACGTGGAGTTGTGGCTTAATCAAATCGAAACACAATTTGATTTACACCAGATAACAGACGATGACGAACGTTACAGATTGACATGTGCTGCACTCTCTGGCGAAGTAGCGTCTGATGTTAGAGACGTATTATTACAGCCGTTTCTCACTCATAAGTACGAGAAATTGAAAGCGATCTCAATCGAACGACGAGGTTTACCGACACCAGAGAGAGTAAACAATGTGATTTCAGGTGAAAAACTGGGATCCGACATATCGTCTAGATTTCTCAGGCGGTTGCAGAAGACATCTGGTTCTGGAACCAAAGTGGTTGTAGGCAAGGCAGTCATCCGCCAGGCCTTCATTCGACAAATGCCGCAATCAGTACGTGCTCATTTAGCTACAAAGCCAGATAGTGCGTCACCAGAAAATTTGGCCATGTTGGCCGACCGTGCTGTCGCTGCAGAAAAGTACGGCGATGAAGCTAAGCCAGGGGTTTGTCGAGATAAACGGCAGTGAGAGTGAAAACTCGTTGGACTGTTGGAAGACCTGTTTCGCAGGCTTAAATAACTAGAGACAGCCACAGCCAAAGCAACACAGAAAAAGACATACGGACGCTCACAAGCAACCGAGAATCGTGCCGCTGAGACACAGTTCGCTCCAAATGTTTGTACCTAATAATCAAACTGTTACTAGGCAAGATGTTTCAAATAATAACAAAAAAAATAGTTGTCCTAACGCACCGCCCCCACAAATACAGCAAAATAACGTTGCTCAACCGATCGACACAGTCAATGCACAGGTTTGCTACACCAAAATTTTGGTGAAAAGGCGCGTTTGTGTACTGAACCTTGTTCGTACTATAAAACGATAGGCCAGCGCGAAGTAGCGAATTCACCTCCACAATAATATAATCCCAGCAGACACAAAACGTTCACGTCCACAATAATATAATCCCAGCAGACACGAGACGTTAACGTCCACAATAATATAATCCCAGCAGACACAAAACGTTCACGTCCACAATAATATAATCCCAGCAGACACGAGACGTTCACGTCCACAATAATATAATCCCAGCAGACACAAGACGTTCACATCCACAATAATATAATCCCAGTAGACATAAGACGTTCACGTCCATAAAAATATAATCCCAGCGGACACAAGACGTTCACGTCCACAATAATATAATCCTAGCAGACACAAAACGTTCACGTCCACAATAATATAATCCCAGCAGACACAAGACGTTCACATCCACAATAATATAATCCCAGTAGACATAAGACGTTCACGTCCATAAAAATATAATCCCAGCGGACACAAGACGTTCACGTCCACAATAATATAATCCTAGCAGACACAAAACGTTCACGTCCACAATAATATAATCCCAGCAGACACAAGACGTTCACGTCCACAATAATATAATCCCAGCAGACACAAGACGTTCACGTCCACAATAATATAATCCCAGCAGACATGAGACGTTCACGTCCACAATAATATATTCCCAGCAGACATGAGACGTTCACGTCTACAAAAATATAATCCCAGCGGACACAAGACGTTCTTGTCCACAATAATATAATCCCAGCTGACACGAGACGTTCACGTCTACAAAAGTATAATCCCAGCGGACCCAAGACGTTCACGTCCACAATAATATAATCCCAGCAGACACAAGACGTTCACGTGCACAATAATATATTCCCAACAGACACAAGACGTTAATGTCCACAATAATATAATCCCAGCAGACACAAGACGTTTACGTCCACAATAATATGGGTAAAACCAAAAATTGGGGTAATTTTACATAAAATTACTGTCCCCAGGACTTAAAAGGTCCGCATTTTGATTTAAATATGATAATATTAAAAATAAATGGGACAACTTCATGTTTAAGCATTACTACTTAATAATGTTTAGATTATTTGTAAAAAAAAATATATATATATATATGGTTTTATAAGAGCTCTATGTCATGGAAGCGTGGAAAATGGCATGTCCCCAGAGAAAATTCCACTATTTGAAACTTCACTGTAGGATACAAAATCACAATATAATTCTAAAAATTACATTTCATGGCTAGACATTGTTCACTTAAACTAATCAATGATCAAAATTCGACTTAAAATTGATATCGATATATATAATTTTGATGAATATACATGTCCCCACATTTGCACTCTACTCCGTTACCATCATTGTAGCATGCCCCATCAAGTGAATAATCATGAACTAAAATTATATTAAGTGTAGTTTGACACACTGAAGGGCCTTATACGAGTTTTTCGCCTTGAAGGAATTAATATTGTTGAGTGACAAGTTATTCGAAACGGGTATTACCAAAAAATTAGAAAATATACTTTTGTTTTCACTACTCCGTTCCTAGCCTTGGGGGTAAAAACAGAGTTTGGTTTTATGTTTGCATGCCTAGAACAGTTGCTAAGGGGACTATTTCCACCCGTATGATATATCTTTCAATTATTGCCCATATATTTTCATTAATCCCAAGAATACTTTTAATTTTACTACTCAGTTCCACTCTACTCCGTTACCAAGAAAAAGGAACGGAGTGGTGAATTGTCAAAATTTATGGGTTTTATAGTCATAATGATTGATGATATAGTCTTTTAAAACATGGCTCGTTGTCCCCATATAAATAGAGCACCCATTTATGATCGATGTTATGATAAGAAAATATAGAGTTTATATTTATGTCGAGCCAAACATTTGGTAACGGAGTTGAGTATTTTTAGGCTTGGTAACGGAGTTGAAATAAGGATTTTTATCTATCCCATCAAATTTTCCTAAATTTTTAGCAGTTTTGAGCTACGATTGTTTAGTATTATGCTTCAATAAGGATATCACGTTTAAAAGTGTGATGTCAAGCTAAACAAAGTAACATAATTTTTGAAATGGTTTGGATTTGGTAACGGAGTAGTAAGTGGAATGCTGCAACTTTTTAAAAATGACGTTTTTGAAGCCAAAAAAAATTTTCTAGCGCAGCCAGTGACTTTTTTATGCTCTATTGGGATCAGTGCACCAAACCCATAAAGTAGTTTTGATCCTCTTTGATGGTCACCTCACTGCCATTTTTGATGCTACAAAATTACCCCAATTTTTGGTTTTACCCATATAATCCCAGCGGACACGAAACATCCACGCAATTCTGGTTTATTGTAGATAATAGGCCAATTATCAGGCCAGTATTGGGTCATTGTTTTGTCCCTGTTGAGAATGTGATTTGGTATTTATTTTGATTTGCAATACTATGTTAACACAATCCTACCTTGATTTCTGTCCCATTTTGATAACTGTAACTGACACCTTCGTTAACTGTTTTGTCTAACCAACATACCGATATATAGGCCTACATTATCGATATAAATGTTGACAAAGACACTGCATGACATGTACTTATAAATATACGCACTTGACATTTGATTTCTGTCAACATAAATAATTCATTATTCAAGTGGGCAAGCTTCTTTCTATTTTTTGCAATCATTCAAATATGGAGTTTTTCACGCAATTTCCATCGTCAAATGAAAAATACTTATTGTGAAAAATAAAGATATGCAAGATCGATTCGTTGAATCATATAATTAATCACAGTAAGTAATTAAACATCTATCACAAGATAATTCAGGGATTTCAGTGGCATTTTATTTAGTACAAATCTGGCTTGGCACCGTATATAAATATAGGCCTACTGTCCTAGCATCACGAGGGTCTATTTACGGGCCTAGCATCACAAGTGTTAACGTCTATATACGGGCCTAGCATCACAAGTGTTAACGTCTATATATATGGTCCTAGCAGCACAAGGGTTCACGTCTATATTTGGTCCTAGAAGCACAAGGGTTCACGTCTAAATTCGGTCCTAGCAGCACAAGGGTTCACGTCTAAATTCGGTCCTAGCAGCACAAGGGATCACGTCCATATTCGGTCCTAGCATCACAAGGGTTAACGTCTATATTTGGTCCTAGCAGCACAAGGGTTAAAATCTATATTTGGTCCTAGCAGCACAAGGGTTAAAATCTATATTTGGTCCTAGCATCACAAGGGTTACCGTATATATTCGGTCCTAGCAGCACAAGGGTTCAAATCTATACTTGGTCCTAGCATCACAAGGGTTAAAATCTATATTTATTCCTAGCAGCACAAGGGTTAAAATCTATATTTGGTCCCAGCATCACAAGGGTTACCGTATATATTCGGTCCTAGCATCACAAGGGTTAAAATCTATATTTGGTCTTAGCATCACAAGGGTTCACGTCTATATTCGGTCCTAGCATCACAAAAGTTAAAATCTATATTTAGTCCTAGCAGCACAAGGGTTAAAATCTATATTTGGTCCCAGCATCACAAGGGTTAACGTCTATATTTGGTCCTAGCAGCACAAGGGTTAAAATCTATATTTGGTCCTAGCATCACAAGGGTTCACGTCTATATTCGGTCCTAGCATCACAGGGGTTAAAATCTATATTTGGTCCTAGCAGCACAAGGGTTAAAATCTATATTTGTTCCTAGCATCACAAGGGTTAAAATATATATTTGGTCCTAGCATCACAAGGGTTGAAATCTATATTCGGTCCTAGCGCACAAAGGTTAAAATCTATATTTGGTTCTAGCAGCACAAGGGTTACCGTATATACTCGGTCCTAGCATCACAAGGGTTAAAATCTATATTTGGTCCTATCAGCACAAGGGTTAACGTATATATTCGGTCCTAGCATCACAAGGGTTAAAATCTATATTTGGTCCTAGCAGCACAAGGGTTGACGTATATATTCGGTCCTAGCAGCACAAGGGTTATCGTATATATACGGTCCTAGCAGCACAAGGGTTAACGTATATAATATTACACGGTCTCAGTAGCACAAGGGTTGATGTTTATAGATGGACCATTTGATTAGTCACTTGATTTTCAGAATGTCATGTTTTGATCTTAATGTTATATGACTAATCCCAGCTCAAAACGATTTAGAGAAATAAGTTTTCAGGAGCCTATTATGTGAAACGCATTGACGTCACAGGTTAATTCTCCCTCCCAATACTTCATTGTATTAGATTGATAGGGAAAAGATTGCAGGTCAAGGCAATTGAGTTTCATAGAAATAGAACAACTGGATACCCGCTGTCGGCCCGCAGCTCGTAATTTGGAAAAAATGGTAGATTATTAATTGTTAACATTGACCAGCCCTGTATTATAGGCCCTATATAATTTGACAGACCTCAAATTTTTTCAGTATTTACTACTCTTGTGTTACTGAGGTTTGTATATGTTGTAGTTAATTGACTAATATCAGATTACGTATAGGATATAGCCCGAGGAGCTCTACATTCTTAGATGTGAAAAGGGTCGAGGCTATTTTCACAGCCAAGAATGGAGAACCCCGAGGGTTTTAACTGACCTAAGACACATCCGACTATAATGAGGATCCCTCATAATGCAGTTGGTCAACATTATTATAACTCTCCATTCCCGGCTTATAATTTCATGGTCGGACAAAGAAAATAATGTAGTGGTGTGCTTTAATATGATTGTTGATCACATTTTGTCAGAGTTTTAGACTTTATTGTCACTGGAAGCGTGCATCCACCCGCCAGTGTCGTGCCATGTAATGTGGTGATTTTACGGTACTGGATGCCATGAGAAGCTGGCCCAACGTTGGCCCAGCGTTGGTTTACTGTTGGTCCACCATCTACGATGTTGACCCAACATATTATCTTTGCTGGGAAATGTCTCAGTTACCTCTTTCCCGCTTAAATACCTAAGTTATGGGTCTACAACCATTATATATTTTTTCAGTGCGGGGACCGTCTTTCTTCTGACGTCTAAGACGGTCCCCGCGCTGTCTTTAGATGTCACATTCTGACGTCTGAAGACATCAGAAGCTGATGTCTTCAGATGTCAGAATCTGATGTCTTCAGATGTCAGAATCTGATGTCTTCAGACGTCAGAATCTGATGTCTTCAGACGTCAGAATCTGATGTCTTCAGACGTCAGAATCCGATGTCTTCAGACGTCAGAATCTGATGTCTTCAGACGTCAGAATCCGATGTCTTCAGACGTCAGAATCTGATGTCTTCAGACGTCAGAATCTGATGTCTTCAGACGTCAGAATCTGATGTCTTCAGATGTCAGAATCTGATGTCTTCAGACGTCAGAATCTGATGTCTTTAGATGTCACATTCTGACGTCTGAAGACATCAGATTCTGATGTCTTCAGACGTCAGATTCTGATGTCTTCAGACAATCCCCACGCTGTAACGGTTAACTAAAACATGTGACCTTAATTACATTAGCTCAAACAGGGGTATTTGGCATCTAATATTGCACGCTAATATTCTTATCACTACAGTGCGGGGATATTTATACGTCAGAATCTGACGTGTAGGCCTACAGACGTCCGATTTTGACGTATAAAGACTGAATGGGTTACCCCTTACGCTGCGGGAGCAGTATATATACGATTTCAAGGAAATAAAATGCCAAAAAAATCCACACAATAGTTTGTGACAGATGTTCTGTTAATCAAATAATTACATTTTGCATATGACTATTTTTTAAAAATCTTACATATTTTTTGCCATTTAAAGCTGGGAATTGCGTTAGCACTTCCAGCTTTAAATGAATGAAAAATAGAAACAAACAATTTAGCAGCACCACGGATTTATCAAATTTACCCTGGGACTAAAATGAAAAAAAAATGAAGGCAGAAAGATCTTCATAAAAAGTTTATACAATCATAATAAACATGATCAACAAATGTAATGGTAATCATAGGCACATTTAATAAACAATAAGAAAATAAAGTACAGAATATAATAGCTGTGTTGCATTTGATTATGATTTAAAGCATGATATTTTCCTACGTAACATCAGAGGAATGCGTTGTAATCATAGAATATGCATGCCTTTTATGCATAATAATGTGTAATCATTGTAATATAACACATGTGAATATGTACCATATGCAGGAATAAGTAACGCATACACTCTAATTGGAAAAAGGCTCTGGACAACCTTCTGTAACAATAATCAAATATATTTTTCCAGCTGATGAGCATAGATTTATTGCAGATGTAATCTAAATAAATTCACTTTAACTAATCATTCTAAAATATTAATAATACAGGTGATATTTATACAGCAGAGTCTGTATGATTATATAGGTAAACACCACACACTGACGACTGTCTTTTTAAACTTGGTCACTATCCCATGTAGTTTGGGACGCTGCTGCGTTAAAGCACCATTGGCGAGTTAAATATCAAATAATGGTCAGAGAGTTGAGGAAATAATAGGAAGAGTTTTATTAGCAAAAAACAAGATAGTGTATGCTGTTGCAATAACTTTACTCTGAACATAAAAAAATGTTTAACTGCCGGTCAGATCTACAAGGCTTGAGAAACATTGGCCCTGGAGTGACGGGTAACTGCCCAGGGCAATCGGACTAACGCAAGTGTCGAGGCTTGAATACCAGTGTTTATAGCAAGATTCAAAAGTACAGTAGAATATTTAACAGTGTCGGTGTGATTACAGATCAAATGATAATATGAGTATTTATGAATATTACATATTTAGCTGTGAAGATCTTAACCCTTATCGTACTCCCACACCTTATCGTACTCCCACAGGTGTTATCGACCACGAGACTTGTACTGATAACTTCCTGTATCGACCAAAACTTGTCAACAATTCGTTTTGCACTTGCGAATTACTTACGTTTACTGACGCATTGTAGTCTAAATAATTTGATTATCAATTAAACATGTAGATGGTCGTACGAAAAAATGCATATGGCACTGCTTTTTGATAAAGGCTCAGATCGGTACTTGTCGGCCTGGATCTGGCGACTCGTACAGACCTGAGCCTTTATCGACCAAAAAGCAGTGCCATATGCATAACTTACAACTCTAAAATATTTTTGTATAAACCATGGATACCAAAGGGTTTTCTTTAATTTGAAATCATTATAAATGTCTTAATTAGCTCTTTCCACTTCACTTGAATACCTATGTTACTATGTTATGGGTCTACCGTTGGTAGTTGGTTGGTCCCCGTGCTGAGAGGGCCCTTTGAGCGCGGAGACCGACCTTAGACATAAACGTCAGAATCTGACGTCTTAAGTCGGTCCCCGCACTGGAAAAGTAAAATATTCATAATGACCGTAGACCAATAATATAGGTACTCAAATGACGCTGAGTAAGACTTTTATGTTATTTCAAATTGAAAATAACCCTTTGATTTCTTGGTTAATACGAAATTATTTCAGCGCTTTAAACACTAAGCTTATGGTATGTGAGCGGCTGTGATGGGACATTTAAATATAATCAACAGTTGGACAATCAAGTGTTGAACATCAGGTGGGACAGTCATCAGGTGGATGGCAGTGCGCAGCGTGTAGACAATACTACCAGTAAACAATGGTTGAGCTAATGTGCTGTAATGTTGGGCCAGCGACTTGGCATCAGAGCAGCATTAGCTGACGTATCTTGATGATCAGCTGGCGTAGTAGAAATGTACTGGATTTATATAGACTTATGGACTAATTATAGAACATACATTGGTTGTGTGGAGTGTACATAGTGCTGTGATGATAAATATCTGTGGAAGTCATCTAATAATTCATGAGATATATGTGTCTCAATGTTATCACATTTAAAGACATCTCAAGAATCAAAACTTTGCTTCGTAATATTGATACAACGTTGTTGAACATGCTGTTTGATAGTTAGTCTCAGAGATGATTATGTTTTTCATCGGCTTGTTTTCTCCCAGCATGTGGTACAGACGAAATGTGGTGATACAGGATATGGTTATACATCTTGATGTTAACAGGTTCTGTATATTGATGTGGAGTTACAGGGCTATGGTCAGAGTCTCAAAGATAGGATGTCTTTGGCTTGATGTTAACAGGTTCTCCATATTGATGTGGAGTTACGGGGCTATGGTAGTGAGTCTCAGAGATGGGATGTCTTTGCTTTGATGTTAACAGGTTCTCCATATTGATGTGGAGTTACGGGGCTATGATAGTGAGTCTCAGAGATGGGATGTCTTTGCCTTGATGTTAACAGGTTTTGCAGATAGATGTGGAGTTACAGGGCTATGGTAGTGAGCCTCATAGATACGATGTTTTTGCCTTGATGTTAACAGGTTCTGCAGATTGATGTGTGGAGTTACCGGGCTATGGTAGTGAACCTCATAGATACGATGTTTTTGCCTTGATGTTAACAGGTTCTGAAGATTGATATGGAGTTACGGGGCTATGGTAGTAGGGTGGGGGAGCTCCCGGTCCTCCCCCCTGTAGTGATCTCTGTGCTGTCAGCTGTAAGCGTCTTCTGTGAATGGACGAAGCTTGTCTGATAAACTTAGCATTGGCCGGATGAATCACAGACTGTAAAACAAGCAAAAGTAAATGAGTGACATATCAGCAATAAATAAATAATCAAACAACCAATTAAGCACGCAATCCCTTTATCAATCCATTTATCCTGCAAACAATAGATAAATCTTTTTCAATCAATTCTTTAACCCTAATCCTGCTGATAATGACTATTGTCGTTTTTAATCTGTTTCATTGTTATCATGTTTATCATTGTTATTGTGAATGAAATGTGTGTCTAAACATCAAGATTTGCAAATATTTGTGCTCAAATTAAACAAATATGAGTAATTATCAGCCACTTGAAGTTGTGGGTCGCAGTAGCGAGACACAACTTCAAGTGGGTGAAAATTTTATTAAATTAACTTAGCAAAATAAGGGTCAAATCAATCCTTCAATTGATCAATCCTACAATGAATCACGTTTAATCTTTAATATGTTTAAAAGCTGATATGTAATGTGCTAATAAAAATATGAGAAAAAACGAATACAATCAGGAGCGGCGGTTGAAGGGTTAACCCTTTCCAACCTGAATTTACCTTTGTCATCTTCATCCACTATAAGCCGTGAATTGCTGTCGCAATTCTCCACTTACAGTGGATGAAGATGATTTCAAGTGAATGGCAAATGACAAAAACATAAAAAGAAATATAGTGTTATTATTAGTGTTGTTAAAAATTTTCATTTTAAAACCCCTAGGTGTAGGAAATTAAGTCATTCTTAGAGATGCAAAATGATGCTCTGATGCATCGTGGGGGTTTAAAAAGGTTAATAAAGGCCATTTACCTCTGAAGTTTGCCAGTCGTTGTCTTCTTCTCCTAACCCTAACCCTAATCAATATTACCATACAGCATGGATGATTAATAAAGGCCATTTACCTCTGAAGTTTGCCAGTCATTGTCATCATCCTCTTCTCTGCGCTTTTTTCGATCCTACAAAACAAAACAATCATAGAAAGAATTAAAGTTAGGTTGACGTTTTTCAATAAAGTCTGATATAAACTATTTTGTGAAAGTAACAGCTTGCTGATTGACGAGAGATTCAATTGTGAAGGTTATACATGTAGAGGCATAAGGCCTACCTTTCTTTTGAAGTGTTTGGATATTTCTAATTCTGACATATAAAGTCGAGGTAGAGGTAATGATTACCGGTATTCAATTTCAACAATGAAAATAAAATGATACATACCACATAACAGATAATACAGCTGGCAGGAATCCAACAAATCAGCGAAAATATGATCACGGTGCCCACAATGTTAGCTCTCATAAACGCCACTGAAACAAAGTTATATATGTACTGTTATATGATCAGACTGACCAGAAATTCAACCACATTTTCTGAATGTGGTTGTCTGCTGGAAAACTACACTTTTACACGTTATTACATTGTCAGGAATTCTCAGGAATAGACAATAGAATATTAGTGATTACATACGCCAACAAATAGAGAGTATGATATATGTGATAGCGTCTATGTTACAAATTAATTAATAGACACCACAATCACATGATTCACAACATTAGCATAAACTCTCAGGAAGAGACAATACAATCACTGCAGAAAACCATGAGTTATCGTTAACCCTTTAAGCTCTCATGATGCATTAAAGCATCATTTTACATCCCTGTAAACAGACTTTATTTCCCTACAACTAGGGGGTTTAGAATGAAAATTTCCATGAAACTGGTTCACCAATACATGACAATTTTCTTTAATTTTCACCTACTTCAAGTCATCTTCATCCACTACAAGTCGAGAATTGCGACAGCAATTCGCGGCTTGTAGTGGATGAAGATGACTATGGTAAATTCAGGCTTGAAAGAGTTAAAGCGACAAATAAACAACAGGATAACAGAAATCACAATATAAGATCTTGTAGAGGCCAAGAAGCGACAATGCAGTTGTACTAAAACAGTAGCTCCCATAAACCTCCCCGCTGCAGTTGTGATAGATCCACCATTGTGATCCCCATATTGAGACAATGGATTACCTACCTAGTCTACTAGGATGCAAATTTTCAATAATTTCCCATATTCTTTCCACAAGAGGTTGGATCTGCCTTTCACAGGTTCCATCCTAAAAGCAAATGTTAGAAATAATTATAGATTGTAAGAAAAACAAGACTACATAAGTCCAGGAGCTCCCGCGACGAATTAGAATTTGATTTAAGCAATTCTGTGTAGGGTTTTTAATGTAGTCCTAGGCTAGGTCAAAAATCAAGACGCAAGACAACTAGGTCTAAGAAGCTCAGTCTAAGAGTAAGATAAAAACTAGACAGTCTGTCAGAGATTGCAAACCTCCATTGAAATTAATGATCCTAATCAGTATCCCAGTAATGGTCTACCTATCTGGCACGGTTTACCCGATATCAGGCCAATCGAGGTAACTAATAACTGATTTACGGTCATTTTGAATTCGATATAAACTAGTTAAAAACTTAGGGTGCATCCTCCCCCGAAACCTCAAATTTTGTTTTATAGTAATGGACTAACATCTAACACAGTTTGCAAAATATTGGGCATGTGAAAGTAAATAATGGCCGATAGGGGGCCATTTTGAATTTGATCGAGTCAGAATTTTTCAAGATGCATCCTCAGCTGAAATCTCACATTTCATTCTATAGTAATCATCTAGCTATCTAGCACGGTTTACCAAATATCGGCCATGTGAAAGTGAATAATGGCCTAAAGGCGGCCATTTTGAATTTGATCAAGTCAAAATTTTCCAAGATGCATCCTCAGCTGAAATCTCACATTTCATTCTATAGTAATGGTCTAGCCATCTAGCACGGTTTACCAAATATTGCCCATGTGAAAGTGAATGATGGCCGATAGGAGGCCATTTTGAATTTGATCAAGTCAAAATTTTTCAAGATGCATCCTCTCCTGAAATCTCACATTTTGTTTTATAGTGATGGTCTAGCCATCTAGTACGGTTACCAAAAACCAGCGATGTGAAAGCGAATAATGGCTGATAGGCGGCCATTTTGAACTTGATCGAGTCAATTTTTTTCAAGATGCATCCTCTCTTGTAATCTCACATTTTGTTTTATAGTAATGGTCCAGCTATCTAACACGGTTTACCAAATATCAGCAATGTGAAAGTAAATAGTGGCCATTTTGAATTCGATTGAGTCGAACGTTTTTAAAAGGCATCCTCTCTCGAAACGTCACATTTTGTTTTATAGTAATGGTCTAGCTATCTAGCACAGTTTACCTGATATCAGGCCTATCGAGGTAAATAATGCTGATTGTCGGACATTTTGAATTCGTAAGTTAAAAATTTTCAGGGTGCATCCTCCCCCGAAAACTCACACTTTGTTTTATAGTAATCAGGTAATGGTCTAGCCATTTAGCACGGTTTACCAAATATCAGCCATGTGAAAATGAATAATGGCCGAAAAGGCAGCCATTTTAAATTTGATCAAGTCAAATTTTTTTCAAGATGCATCCTCATCTGAAATCTCACATTTCATTTTACAGTAATGGTCTAGCCATCTAGCACGGTTTACCAAATAACGGCCATGTGAAAGTGAATAATGGCCGATGAGCGGCCATTTTGAATTTTATCGAGTCGAATTTTTTCAAGATGCATCCTCTCCTGAAATCACACATTTTGTTTTATAGTAATGGTCTAGCCATCTAGCACAGTTTACCAAATAACGGCCATGTAAAGTGAATAATGGCCGATTGGCGGCCATTTTGAACTTGGACGAGTTGAATTTTTTCAAAATGCATCCTCTCCTGAAGCCTTACAATTTGTTTTATAGTAATGGTGTAGATATCTTGAGCGGTTTTCATGATATTCCACAATATCAGGCCTGTCGAGGTGAATAACGGCTGATAGGCGGCCATTTTGAATTTTATCAACTTCAAATTTTTCAAGATGCATCCTCTCCTGAAACCTTACAATTTATTTGATATTAATGGTGTAGCTATCTTGAGCGGTTTTCATGATATTCCGCAAAATCAGGCCTGTCGCGGTGAATAATGGCCGATAGGCGGCCATTTTTAATTTTATCGACTTGAAATTTTTCAAGATGCATCCTCTCCTGAAACCTCACAATTTGTTTTATAGTAATGGTGTAGCTATCTTGAGCGGTTTTCATGATATTCCGCAAAATCTTTCAGTCGGATTTACCGATGTTATAAATTAGGTCAAAGTGCTGGGTCAACTTCAAGGTCAAGGTCCAAAAACCTGAAAAGGCACAACTAGGGACCTTAGAGAACATGTATGTGCAATATGACTGTCATCGGCCCAGTACTTTTCGAGATCTGCTCCGGAAACGAAGTGCGCGTCAAAACGTCTAAATAGGTCATAGTTCTGAACCAGAAGTAGGTCAAAGTTCAAATACCCCAAAAGGCACAACTAGACCCCCTAGGGGTGTTGTGTGTAAAATTTGAAGACAATCGGACAAGTACTTTCAGAGATATGCTCCGGAAACGAATTGTTTACGGACGGCCCAACGGCCCAACGGCCCAACGCCGTCACATCATCATTTTCTCCTCTGCAACCTTGCGTAATGAATTCAGATAAAAAATATTTTAACCTGTCCATTAGCCACCTGGAAGTAACCCACATACCAAAAATTGTTATCCTAGCTTATTTTCTTACAAAGTTATAGGCAAAAGAAGGGGCCAAAAAAAAACGGAGGTAGAATCCATAGCTCCCTTCGTCTCACCTACGGTGACGGCGGGAGCTAATTAAAGCAACAAAATGTGTGGAAGCATTCAAATTTGCATTACAATATCAACAGTAAAGTGTTTTTCTATAACATATTGAAAGAGTTTACTCACAAAAATATAAAAATGATTGTATATCAACATTTTGAAGAGTCTTTATAAATGGAGCAGTGAATGACTCTGCTTTATTTCATAACATACTTTATAGAAACAAACACCAGCAAACAAATACAACAAGATTTTATATATATATTTTAGGCGCACAATACATGTATAATAAAGTAATAGTTGAGTGTTCTGATAACTAAGCATCATATATTGTCCCCTTGGAGTTAGAAGGTGCTAAACTGCCATTTTGTAAAGTGGCAGTGTAGCACCTTCCAACTCCAACACTTAATGTGGCCCATACCCCTACCACACAGGGCATACTTTCTAGTATATTTAACAGTTACAGCACATGCCCCTAGCACACGGGGCAGACTTTCTGGTGTTTTTAACAATTACAGCATATTCTCCTAGTAACCGGGCAGACCTTCTGGTATATTTACAACTTACTGCAGCACATGGCCCAAGTAGCAGGGTACATCTTCTGGTATGTTTAACACATACTGCGGCACATGCCCCTAGCACACAGGGCAGACCTTCCGGTATATTTAACACTCACAGCGGCACATGCCCCTAGCACACAGGGCAGACCTTCTAGTATATTTAATACTTACAGCGGCACATGCCCCTAGCACACAGGGCAGACCTTCTAGTATATTTAATACTTACAGCGGCACATGCCCCTAGCACACAGGGCAGACCTTCAGGTATATTTAATACTTACAGCGGCACACGCCCCTAGCACACAGGGCAGACCTTCTAGTATATTTAATACTTACAGCGGCACATGCCCCTAGCACACAGGGCAGACCTTCAGGTATATTTAACACTCACAGCGGCACACGCCCCTAGCACACAGGGCAGACCTTCTAGTATATTTAATACTTACAGCGGCACATGCCCCTAGCACACAGGGCAGACCTTCTGGTATATTTAATACTTACAGCGGCACATGCCCCCAGCACACAGGGCAAACCTTCCGGTATATTTAATACTTACAGCGGCACATGCCCCTAGCACACAGGGCAGATCTTTTGGTACATTTAACACTTACAGCGGCACATGCCCCTAGCACACAGGGCAGACCTTCTGGTATATTTAATACTTACAGCGGCACACGCCCCCAGCACACAGGGCAGACTTTCTGGTTTATTTAACACTTACAGCTGCACATGCCCCTATCACACAGGGCAGACCTTCAGGTATATTTAATACTTACAGCGGCACACGCCCGTAGCACACAGGGCAGACCTTCTGGTATATTTAATAATTACAGCGGCACACGCCCCTAGCACACCGGGCAGACCTTCAGGTATATTTAATACTTACAGCGGCACATGCCCCTAGCACACATGGCAGACCTTCAGGTATATTTAACACTCACAGCGGCACACGCCCCTAGCACACATGGCAGATCTTTTTGTATATTTAATACTTACAGCGGCACATGCCCCTAGCACACCGGGCAGACCTTCTGGTATGTTTAACACTCACAGCGGCACATGCCCCTAGCACACAGGGCAGACCTTCTGGTATATTTAATACTTACAGCGGCACATGCCCCTAGCACACAGGGCAGACCTTCTGGTATATTTAATACTTACAGCGGCACATGCCCCTAGCACACAGGGCAGACCTTCTGGTATATTTAATACTTACAGCGGCACACGCCCCTAGCACACAGGGCAGACCTTCTGGCATATTTAATACTTACAGCGGCACATGCCCCTAGCACACATGGCAGACCTTCTGGTATATTTAACGCTTACAGCGGCACATGTCCCTAGCACACAGGGCAGACCTTCTGGTATATTTAACACTCACAGCGGCACACGCCCCCAGCACACAGGGCAGACCTTCTGGTATATTTAATACTTACAGCGGCACATGCCCCTAGCACACATGGCAGATCTTTTTGTATATTTAACACTTACAGCGGCACATGCCCCTAGCACACCGGGCAGACCTTCAGGTATATTTAATACTTACAGCGGCACATGCCCCTAGCACACAGGGCAAACCTTCTGGTATATTTAATACTTACAGCGGCACATGCCCCTAGCACACCAGGCAGACCTTCTGGTATATTTAATACTTACAGCGGCACATGCCCCTAGCACACATGGCAGACCTTCCGGTATATTTAATACTTACAGCAGCACACGCCCCTAGCACACAGGGCAGACCTTCCGGTATATTTAATATTTACAGCGGCACATGCCCCTAGCACACATGGCAGACCTTCTGGTATATTCAATACTTACAGCGGCACATGCCCCTAGCACACCGGGCAGACCTTCTGGTATATTTAACACTTACAGCGGCACATGCCCCTATCACACAGGGCAGACCTTCTGGTATATTTAATACTTACAGCGGCACATGCCCCTATCACACATGGCAGACCTTCTGGTATATTTAATACTTACAGCGGCACATGCCCCCAGCACACAGGGCAGACCTTCTGGTATATTTAACACTTACAGCGGCACATGCCCCTATCACACAGGGCAGACCTTCTGGTATATTTAATACTTACAGCGGCACATGCCCCTATCACACAGGGCAGACCTTCTGGTATATTTAATACTTACAGCGGCACATGCCCCTAGCACACAGGGCAGACCTTCCGGTATATTTAATACTTACAGCGGCACACGCCCCTAGCACACAGGGCAGACCTTCTAGTATATTTAATACTTACAGCGGCACATGCCCCTATCACACAGGGCAGACCTTCTGGTATATTTAATACTTACAGCGGCACATGCCCCTAGCACACAGGGCAGACCTTCCGGTATATTTAATACTTACAGCGGCACACGCCCCTAGCACACAGGGCAGACCTTCTAGTATATTTAATACTTACAGCGGCACATGCCCCCAGCACACAGGGCAAACCTTCTGGTAGGGGGATTGGTTCATCATAGTCATTTAGTCTGTACGGCTGGCACGTACTGTTGCCATCCTCTCTCATATCCTTACAACAGAACAGACACGCCTCCGACACAGCGTCACAGATACACGACTCCAGCTTCTGGGTCTCACAGAACGACAGACACTTCCCTTTAGAACACTTACCGCTACAAAATAAACAAAACTGGGCACTATTAACATTACCATTGCATTATATGGTAATTAATATAATAATATAATTGTAAATTACAATGGGACTGTTGTTAAAATAATTAATAAAAACATAAATACACTACTAAAACAAAATATTCAGCTTCCAAAACAGGAAATAAAAAACAAGAACATTAAAGCTAATTAAATATCATGACTACTAAGGTTATATATATAAAATAATAATATTCAAAATAATACACAATATTATTATACAACATGTACAAAATTTTCTCCTAGATATGAAATATTTAAAGAAGTTGTGCTAGCACCACACAAACACAGCAAAAATACTATAATAATATGATATGCAAACAGTGTTCATTTGTGTGCGATATGGGAAAATAAAGCACTCGTTAAATGAAGAAGGTGTGAGCCCTTAGGAGAACACCTTATTCATTGTACATGTGCTGTATTTTACCATAGCGCACAAAAAATGAACAACATTTGTATTTTCTCACACGATCAAGTCACATATATAACATAACTGCCATTCAAACTACAGCTAGAGTGCGACATGGGCTGATACTGATATACCTCTTACAGTGAAAATCACTGCGCAGAATGTGATTAATCTATATAATAAGCTGATTTTGCCTAATAACATACCCGCAGATGATGGTGTTACTTACCCTGCTTTACATGCAGTACCATCTGGTTTCACCTTTAATGGAGGGCAGTTCATGTCACGGCCACTGTAATGACGTCAAGGTATAACTTAACAGTTTCATTGATAGATTATAATGACCACCGTGATTTTAACAGTCACACACTGATAATTCAAAAAGAAAAAAAATGTGGATTGAAATATCTAAAAAAATCCGCTGTTTATCTGTAAGAAAATCACAATGGTATTCTGTTTTTCTTGTTTTTATTTGTTGAACCGGTATCTAATAACAGTCCCTTTGTTGAGTGTTTTATATCATGTTCCGCTATAATAACCCCTAGAGCACTGATGTCGACTGTTCACATTACATTGTTAGATTAGTGTATGCTTTGATTCAAAATGTAAAAGTGTAAGTATTTTATAACCCTTTCAGCGCGTTGACCGTCTTAACCCTTTAAGCCCTCACGATGCATTAAAGCACCATTTTACATCCTTGAAAACAAGACTTAATTTTCTTACAACTAGGGGGTTTTGAATGAAAATTTCCATGAAACTGGTTTACTAATAAATGGTTATTTTCTTTATTTTGCCACCCACTTCAAATCATCTTCATCCACTACAAGTCGAGAATTGCGACAGCAAATCGCGGCTTGCAGTGGATGGAGATGACAATGGTAAATTCAGGCTTGAAAGGATTAAACAGTAGAAGTAAAATTCTGATGTCTAAAGTCGATCTCCACACTGAAAGAATTTAAAAAAATATAATGGCCATACACCCATAACATAGGTATTCAAATAAAGCGGAAAGAGCTAAATAAGACATTTATGATTTAAAATTGAAAAAAAAACCTTTGTTCTCCATGGCTATTACAAAAATATTTCAGCGTTGTAAGAGTTAACAGGGAAATTGACAATTAGGCCAAAGCAAAAACACATTTTTTGAACAGTTTCGAGTACTGTATACATATCTGCTTGTTTTGATAAAGGATACTCGCAGTTTGTTGAGGCCTCACACGTCCCCTCCTGAGTCGTATAACACACTGTTGTATTTGAGGCGACTTGACAGCTCTCACAACAGACGTGGTTAAAATCACTGAAATTAAAACACACAGGTAATTATATATATCAACGATGAACCCTTTCTGTCCCATACAGGGCTGCCAAACAATTTCAAAAACAAAAAATTCCTGACTTTTCACTGATTTTCACGGGGATCCAGGATCTGAAGAAAGGGGGCACCTGATTTTTTTAGTAAATATAAGCCAATTTAGGGGACTTTTCAAAGTACCGTATTTATTCTAATGAACACCGGGGCCTTAATTAGAATACCCCTGAGATTACAGGGGGGATGGGCGCTTATCAGGGTAGTTTTTTAATGATCACATAGTGTACATGATTATGGCTTTTACTTTCAAATCAGGAGGGGTGGCCATTTATTGGAATATGCATATTTATTAGAATAAATATGTTATGTATATGGCGCAGAGTAGGGGAGTGCCTTTAGACAAAATTAAATGTTTTTTCTTGACTTTGCCTATTTTTTTTTTTAAGGAGTTTTCCTCACAATTCAGGATTTTGATGACTTTTCAGGTTATTAAGGTGTTGTGGCAACTGCGACTATTATTAGTTTTACTCCTTGGGCATCAAATAAATATTTTCATATGTGAAATTTGGACTGATGACTTTACGTTTTATCTTTTTGTTTCGAAATTTACATGCACCCCACAGTTGAAAATTCGATTATCGCTCAACATGTGATTATATTTTGTCTGATATTTTGTCTGAATAAAAATTTATTATTATTCACAGATATTGAGACTTTCGCAACGTCAAAAATGGTAGCAGAGCGTGGTTATATATAGACTTTGAAAACTTGTTGTTTTTATTCAGAAATATCGTGTAAAAATGAGTTTAACCCTTTCACCACTGAAGCCCGTTTTTATGTGCTGAATGCCATAGCATTCGGCACATAAAAACGGGCTTCAGTGGTGAAAGGGTTAAACAACAACGTAATCGCCGATGTCGGCGATCACGCTAATATCGCTCACTCGGAGCCAGTCACGGCTCAGATTCAGTCCCTGTCACACTCACAGTCAGTGTCAGTTCCAGTGCCTGATGTCAACGGCCAAGCCGGCATAGTCAACGATGATAATACTTCCAGCCATAAAAGTGGTGAAACATCGATCAACCAACATCCCCAGCCTGATAAAAATGAACCCACACCCGGTCCCAGTACTGCCACCACTGCCCCTGGGCCTGGCAGTGCGCCTAGGCCTACAACCTCAGGTCTTCCCCGAAATCGCGTCATAACAAACTATCGTTTGCAAAAAGCTAAGACAAAGTCTGCATTCACTAAATCAAATCATCGCCTTACAGATTTATTAAGCAATGTTTCAGCCAATACTGATACTAGTCCAGCCCAAAGACAGGCTCTAATAATTGCTGCTTATGAAAAGTTTCAAAATGCTCAGACAGCTGCCATGCAAGTCATGGAGTTATTAGCTGCTGAATACACAGGTCAACTTGATGATGATAATTGTATTAAAATCATAGATGAAATGGAAACATTAGAGGAACAATTTGATACCACTGCAATGAAATTCCAAGCAATGCATCAATCTAATTCTGAAGCTTCGATCAAATTGACTACTGTAAAATCGCCTGAATTAAAACCGCCCGACCAGACACCTGTGCAGTTTGATGCCAATTATAATAGTCCTAGGCCTACAGACAGGACACCTCCACCGTTGCTTAATGCTAATAATAATAGTCCTACCGGGCCAACCACTCATGATTCTGTGAAAAGCAATCATAATGGCCAATCGGCCCATGGCCAACAGTCTGTACAGGAGCAATCGCTATCAAAAAGGGTAGTATCAGATTCTGCCCGCATAGACTTTGATTTGAACGGGAGATTAGAAAGGCTGAAAAAATCATGTAATCATATCCCTCTACCGGTACCTCCTCCTGCTGGTGCTGGTGCCCAATGTAATGCTGCATCTATACCTAATCAGTCACCAATTGGCAGTCAACATACCCATTGTTCTAATCAGTCACCAGATGGCAGTCAACATCCCCATCGTTCGTCACCGAATAAATGTGATAATCAAACTTTGCTAGGCCAAGACATGTGGAAACAATTAAAGCGCGTGTCCATTCCTGTATTTTCTGGGAATAAAGCAAATTATGCTAATTGGAATGCAGCCTTCACAGCATGCATTGATCAAGCGCCGGCTACGCCAGAATATAAACTTTTGCAGCTTAGACAGTATCTAGCTGGTGAAGCATTAAAAACTATAGAGAAATTAGGTCATTCTGGTGCAGCTTACCAGGCGGCCAAAGACAGACTCGATCGTAAATATGGCGGAGCAAGACGTCAAGTTGCTTTACAATTAGACGAGCTTGAGAATTTTCCACCGATCAGAACAAATAGTCCACAAGAGCTAGAGAAATTCTCAGAGCTTCTCGATGTAACAATAATAAACTTTGCTGAATTTGGACTAAAAACAGAGTTGTCTAGTAAATCACTTTATGCTAGATTGCTGAGCAAAATGCCAGAATCAATGGTAACAAATTATCATAGATACATATTTGACAAATCTCAAGAAGAATCAGTCCAAACCCTTCGTGAATGGGTGAATAGAGAAACTGAGTTTCGCACTCAGGCCTATGAAGCTGTCAGAGGTGTAAAAAATGCTGATAGCAAAAGAGGTCGCACAATGTTTGCAGAACAGGAAAATAGGTCCACATCACAATTTGATAATAATTGCTGTGTATGTGGCGGTAACCATGGAGTGTGGCGATGTGAAAATTTTAAACAAAAAACATTGCACCAACGATGGGATCTCGCTAAAGAAAAAAAGTTATGCTTTCGATGCCTAAGCGACAATCACAGAGGTATTGATTGTCCCAGAAGTAGACCATGCGGAATTAATAAATGTACAAAATCTCATAATAGGCTCCTACACCAAACTACTCATAAAACACAGGAAAGTAAAAACAAATCGAAAGAATGTGAAAATGCTGCTCCTGAAGAGACAGACACACAGTTAAAATTAACAGAACATTCCCTTACCACAACACTGACATCAGAAAGAAGCGACATACATAGCTATTTAGCATTACGTACAGTTCCTGTAATTTTGAAAAATGGGAATAAAGAATTAGTAGTGAACGCTTTACTTGATGATGCCAGTACACGCACATGTTAATTCAGATGTAGTAGCGGAGCTCGGTGTGCAAGGAATTTCAGAAACTATAAGTGTTAGTGTTCTAAATGGGCGAACAGAAACATTTCCAACAACAACAGTTGAGCTGAATCTGCTCAGTGTTGACGGCTCTATCAATATCAATATGAGCGCATTAACTACTAACCGAGTCACCGGGAATATGAGGGCAGTAAACTGGAATTCACATAAACAAAAATGGCCACACCTTGGCGGCATACAATTTCCAAAATTGGGCAGACGACCTACGATAGACCTTTTAATCGGCATTGATCATCTCGAGTTACATTCTTCACAAGGTGAAGTTAGAGGCCAGCCTGGCGAACCAGTAGCAAGGCGTACTCCATTAGGATGGACATGCATAGGCAATTTCAGTGACTCACTTGATACATTGCATACCAACTTCGCACATACTTATTTTGTGAATGATAGATGTAATGGTGTGGAAGACATTAACAAAACCTTACAACAATTTTGGGACATAGAAGCCATGGGGACTATGCCAGGTGCTAACAAAAACACTCTGCATGATGAGACAATTTTGAATAGTGCAAATGCATCATTAACATTGCATGGTGAGCAGTATCAAATTGGTGTACCATGGCATCAGGTGATTCCTGAATTGCCTGATAATTATTCTATGGCGCGCAACAGACTTGTGAACACAGAGAAAAAACTGTTGAAAAATCCAAAAATAGCTTCAGCCTATTCAGATTGTATAATAAAATATGTTGAGAAAGGCTATATTCGTAAAGTGCCTGCTGATGAGTTACCACCTAGACAAAAATGGTATCTTCCTCATTTTCCTGTGATTAGGGAAGATAAAGCTACTACAAAAACTCGAATCGTCTTTGATGCCTCAGCAAAATGTGGTGGAGTCTCGTTAAATGATATAATCTACCAGGGACCGAAACTGCAGCGAGAACTATTTGATGTGTTACTCAGATATAGAAAACACCCCATAGCTCTAGTGTGTGACATTGAAGAAATGTACCTTAGAATTAAAATACCTGAAAAAGATAGACCATTTCATCGATTCTTGTGGCGTGATCTAAATCAAAATAAAAGCCCAGATGTATACGAATTTAGTCGTGTAGTCTTTGGTGTAAATTCTTCTCCTTTCATGGCTCAATATGTTGCTCAAGAGCATGCAAGAAATAATGAAGAGGAATTTCCACAAGCAGCAAAAACTATTCTTAGATCAACATACATGGATGATAGTATGGACTCGGTGCCAGATAATGCAGCTGGTATTAAACTGTATGAAGAATTATCAAAATTATGGAAAAAGGCAGGCATGAGAGCAAGAAAATGGCTGTCTAATAGTCAAAAAGTATTAGAAAATATACCCGATGAAGACAGAGCAACTCAATTAACATTATCGGACGGGTCTCTGCCATCAGTAAAAGCATTGGGCATATTATGGAAAGCTGAAGAGGATATATTGACATTTCAACCTGCTTGTGAAACTAATGATATTTGTACAAAGCGTGTTTTGTTAAAAACAGTTGCTTCTCTGTTTGACCCACTGGGTTTCTTAGCACCATTTACTATTCGTGGTAAGGTGCTGTTACAAGAGGCCTGGCTAGCAGGTATTGATTGGGATGAAACACCAAATGAACAACTTGTGAATAAAGCCAAAATATGGGTCTCAGAGTTGATCGATCTACCAAAAATTCAAATACCGAGGTCACTTTGTTCCCAGCACAAAACATTAGTTTCCTTTAATCTTCATACTTTTGTTGACGCATCAAAAGACGCATATGCAGCTGTTATATATGCAAGAAATACGTATACTGATGAATCTGTATCTTGCCGGATTGTTGCTTCGAAAACACGAGTCGCGCCACTTAAAGCTATATCTATACCAAGAATGGAGTTAATGGCGGCAGTTCTTGGTACACGATTAACAAAAGCGGTGTCTGAAGCTCTGGAAATATCAATAAACAGTGTTACACTCTGGTCGGACAGCACCAATGTCCTTTACTGGATTAAAAGCTGCAGTCGCAAGTGGAAGCCATTTGTTTCACATCGAGTGGGAGAAATTCAGAGTGTGACTAACCCAGAACAGTGGAGATATATTTCAACTGCTGAAAACCCGGCAGACATACCCACGAGGGGGAGAACAATAATAGAAATGGCTACGGACATAAAGTGGTGGTCAGGCCCATCTTTCCTTCAATCACCTGAAGAAAGTTGGCCAACAGATAAAGTTAGCATAGAAACAGAACCGCTTGAAATTAAAAAGGAACTCTGCAAAGCTAATAAAAATGTTGTTATGATGACTGTATCACAAACTGAGCTAGCTGAATTTGAACGCTATTCAAATTGGATGAAATTAATTCGTGTATATTCGTGGATAAAACGATTCATGGATAATTGTCGTGCTGATAAAGAAAATCGTTCTAGTGGTGAATTGTCTGTGCTGGAAATACACGAAGCTGAAATTTATGTCATTAAATCCACACAAAAACATTATTTTGCTAGCGAGTGGTCAGCTTTGAAAAAACAAAATGAACTCCCGCCACACAGCAAGCTAGTAAACCTTTATCCGACAATTGATGAAAATGAAATACTTAGATGTCGTGGGCGACTGGAAAATGCAGATTTCTTGCCACATGATGTAAAATATCCAGTCATCTTACCTCGAAAAAGCTGGGTGACAAAATTAATAGTCAAGCATCATCATGAATTGGGTAACCATAAATGTGGAACCAATCAGACATTAGCCTCTCTTTCATCTCAATATTGGATTGAGTCAGCTCGTGAAGTTATTAGACAATGGGAGAGAGAATGTTGCAAATGTGTCAAGTTAAAAGCAAATTCGGCGTGTCAACTGATGGCGCCACTGCCTAAAATAAGACTAAATACACCCTTACGTGCTTTTGCTCGCATAGCTGTGGATTATGCAGGGCCTTTTCTAACTATACAAGGTCGCGGGCGTGCACGTCAAAAACGATATTTGTGTTTATTTACATGTCTGTTGTGTCGCGCAGTGCATCTGGAGATATCGTTTGGATTAGATACGGACTCTTTCCTTAATTGCTTTAACCGCATGGTGAATAGGCGAGGCGTACCTTTAGAAGTATTATCAGATAATGCTGGAAACTTTGTCGCTGCAAATAAAGAACTCAAAGAACTAGTCAGTAAGCTGGACAATAAGCAGATTCAGCGTGTTAGTGCAAATAGAGGAGTGAAGTGGAATTTTACACCTCCTTTGTCACCACATTTTGGTGGTGTGCATGAAACAATGATTAAAGCAGCTAAACGGGCAATGAATGCCGTAATAGGGAATGCGGATATAACAGACGAAGAATTGATAACAGTCGCCACTGGTGCTGAAGCGTTGGTGAACTCGCGTCCCCTCACATATCAATCGGCGTCGCCAGAGGATGACCCACCACTCACTCCCAACCATTTCCTGCATGGTCAAGCAGGAGGACAATTTGCACCGGACTCCGTCGATTCTGGTGAATTCAATATAAAGCGAAGGTGGAGACGCCTTCAGGAAATTATAAAACATTTTTGGCATCGCTGGATGCGTGAGTGGCTCCCAGGATTAAACGCTCGGAAAAAATGGAATCAACCCAAAAAGGATTTAATCATCGGTGACATTGTGCTTGTGATTACCCCCTCCTCTCCACGTGGTCACTGGCCTCTTGGGCGTGTCATAGAGACTTGTCCTGGACAAGATGGACATGTTCGTGTTGTGAAGGTGAAAGTGGGACAAACTGTGTTCACTAGAGCCGTGAATAAGTTATGTTTGCTCGACGGCGTATGTTTAAGTAATTAAACTTGTTTTTCTATAATTTATCGACAGTATGTCTGTCGATGAAGGGGAGAATGGACTGATGACTTTACGTTTTATCTTTTTGTTTCGAAATTTACATGCACCCCACAGTTGAAAATTCGATTATCGCTCAACATGTGATTATATTTTGTCTGATATTTTGTCTGAATAAAAATTTATTATTATTCACAGATATTGAGACTTTCGCAACGTCAAAATTTAGGTTCATGAAAATTTAGTTGCGATAGTGAGCAACAATTGCAGTTGTGAAATTTCAATTTTTTTATCTGACTCAATTAGTGTTGAAGGTGGTAGTGATACTCTTTGTGTTTCAGAAGAGTCTCAAATTATCAAATAAAGTTTAATAATACCTGAAACAGACCAAGTAAAGAAATCTCAATCAGATTCTAAGGGTCCAGGTGAAATCAAAATTTAGTATAATACGGAATGGATGTTCTGATAAACATTGTTCATATCAGTGAACAAGGGGAGGGGACTTACATAGAAATATGAACATATACATTTATCTGTGTAATTGTACATGAGCTTGGTAGTGAGTGACCATCCCAATTAAATTAACCCTTTCAATCCTGAATTTACCATAGTCATCTTCATCCACTACAAGCCGCGAATTGCTGCCGCAATTCTCGACTTGTAGTGTATGACGATGACATGATGTAGTTTAAAAATTAAAGAAAATTACCACGTATTGGTAAACCAGTTTCATGGAAATTTTCATTCTAAAACCCTTAGTTGTAGGAAAATTAAGTATGTTTTCAGGGATGTAAAATGATGCTTCAATGCATCGTGGAGGCTTAAAGGGTTCAGTACTAATCATGAAATATATAGTCTTTTTGATCTGTTTTAATAAGGGTTTGAATCATCAAGATTTGCAAATGTTTGGTCTCAATTTAAACAAATATGAGTAATTTTCACTGAATTGTTATGGGTCACTCGAGACACAACTTGTAGTGGGTACAAATTTAAATAAGATAACTTAGCGGCAAAAGAAAAAAAATGTATTCTAATCTGGCATCTAAAAAATTAAACAACTTAACCCTTTCAACCCTTACGATGCATTAAAGCATCATTTTACATCCCTGAAAACAGACTTAATTTTCCTATAACCAGGGGTTTTAGAACGAAAATTTCCATGAAACAGGTTTACCATTGATGCATGGTAATTTTCTTTAATTTTTAAACCACATCAAATCATCTTCATCCACTACAAGTCGAGAATTGCGACAGCAATTCGTGGCTTGTAGTGGATGAAGATGACAATGGTAAATTTAGGCTTGAAAGGGTTAAAGGCCCATACCCAAGTGCCTTAAACTTAAAAAGTTTCTAAGTTTAAAATTGTGTTATTTAGGCTTTTATCATCGTAAATCTATATTATCTTTTTCCACCTTCCATTTGAAAGATATATGTAACCAATAAATGTGTATTTCAGAATGTTCATACAATTAATAACAACCATCCCTTTATTATAATGGCTTTGACTAAGCCGCTGAGGGTTTAGATGATGGATCCGATGTTTTTTTTGTTTTTTCCGATTTGTTTTTTCTTTAAAAGGATCAACACTGAGGAAAATCCCCTCCTTTTTGTCACTATACCAGCCACAAACATCCCATGAAAATTACCTGTGTATCTTCACGGTGTCCCGCAAAGATGTAAAACATGTCAATTGGCCGAGTTTAGAAGTGTTGAACCTTTGTGTTTAGAAATGTGAGACCCGTTGGGAAAGCGCCGTTAAGCTGTGGTTTTCCGATGCTATTGTAATTAAACTAGAAACGTCTTTGAAGATGTGTTACATCTGGGATCTTACATACTTATCCCAATACGAGTTAAAAACTTTTTCTCATAGATTACAGCTTTGTAAGGAAATAATCAAATCGTTGACTCGATAACACTTTCCTGTCAAACATGGAGACGGCATTAAAAAACGGGTGGATCTAAAAGACAAAAATGAAATGACCGATATTTTGTAATAATTTGTCTTTTTCAAAACCTGATTACGTTGCCAACGGATGTTTCTAAAAGTTGCAATTTATCGGAATGTTGCCTTCACTCATTCAAACTCTCAAAAAGATATAACAGAGCTAAAATGAAAATATGCCATTTGCCTGGGTGTGGGCCTTTAACCAGCTGTTGAAGGTCATTTTTTTATACCTCTTTGTTTCAGAAAAACGAAATGAAAATATTCAGAAAGTATGAACAGTTTCAATCGTCTTCTCATAAAAAAAAATTCTGGACCAATTAGGTTAAGAAAATGTGCAATTTTTTAAAAATAACATGAATTTCCTTGTTCTTTAACAATTTTTTTCAACATATTACATTAATTATACATCTAGTAAAAAACCTTATTCTAATGATCACCTGCAAACCATTCCGTTTTTGAGGCGACACCTATTATCACAGCATTTATCGTCTAATGAAGGACCCGGATCACATTCCTCAGACGGCTCAACATGAGAGTTACCGCAATATGCCCCTCTATGCTCTGTGAAACACATAAACAAAAACTTGACTTACAGCAATATGACAATCTGTAACAACACATAAACAATAATAACATGAGAGTTACTGCAATATGACACTCTTTGCTCTGTCAAAAAAGAACATCTCAGCAAATAATATAAAAATTATCTGATTTGATAAACATGTATTAATCAAATGTAATATACCAAATGAAAAGTAAAAAAAAACATCACCATCCCATCCAATTATCCTCCCACCCCCCAAAAAATACACCAAAAACCCTAGATGACAAAAAAAAATTGAAACATTCATATTATCATGAAAATAATAGTACCTCTTGTTTCTGTTTTTTTTTTAATGCTTATAAAGTAATCCGTTATTACCCACTTAAAAACGTCGCACATAGATATAGCATAGTTTTTTTTTTTTTTTCTGTTTTTTGTTTTCTCAAGTCTTATGTATACTTGTGTCTTTTTTTGTTCAGTACAGTGTATTGTATATGTAGTATGAATGTAATTGTATATATATATATGAAATCTAACAAAAAAAAGTTAAAAAAAACAAGAGGACTGAAGTCTTATATCATCCCCCGCCATAAATAAGGTTAGAGTTTTTTGCGGTCACAAATATTTAAAAAATCGACTTGTGGTGGCCATTTTAAATATCAGTAAAATCACCTGCACATTATTTCAGACTTCAATTTTTGAGTGTTTGTGCCCACAAAAAATTATGAAGTTCATGCATGGCGGCCATTTTGAATTTCCGTATAACCTTGAAAAAATCCCATGCACATCTCCATAAGTTTTTGAGTTTTTTCGCCCTCAAAAAAATTGAAATTCATCCGTGGCGGCCATCTTGAATTTCAGCAAAACCTTAAAAAAATCACCGGCAAATCTCCATATTGTGGGGAATGTGAGTGTAAAATTTAAATAATTTCTGTTGTATGGTTTTAAAATTTTTGAAACCACAAAAAAATTTGGAGTTGACTTCTAGCGGCCAATTTGAATTTTGATAGCATCTTTAAAAAATCAATTGCACATCCACATGTAGCTAAGAATGTGATGTTAAAATTCAAAAAAAACTAATTTTTTGAGTTTTTGCGCCAACCAAAAAATTGAAGTTGGTCCGTGGCGACCATTTTGAATTTCAGTAAAACCTTGAAAATGTCACCTGCACATCTCCATATGATGGGGAATGTGATAGTAAAATTTGAATAATTTCTGCTAGGAATGTCATGTTAAAATTCAAAAAAAAAATAACCAGTAGTTTTCGAGTTTTTGCGCCCACAAAAAAAATTGATGCTGGACGCTGGACAGGATCCTTGCGCGACTAAAATCACCCTTCCCCTACGGGCGGGGGAGAAAAACCCTAAAATACTGAGAGCCATGACCGGCTTCCATTTCAGATTAAAATGAAATAAGTCAGTCAATCGTTTCAGACGGTGTCATAGGAGAACTAAATCATGGTCAAATTTCACAAACTACCTATTATCTGATATACACCAAAACTAAATCAATGTAAGCAATTTCTTACGGCTTCAACAATAGCCTAAAAAAAAAAATATGTCAAAAGGTCCAGACTATTTGATTGGACAACTGACTTTTGAAGGTAAGTCAATGTTGATAATTCCTCAGACATATACATTTAAAAACAATTTGCATAGATTCTTAGGTTCAGTGGCGGGGAAATGAGGCAGAGGCGGATGCAGCATCAGAAGGATAATATGTAAACAGTAATGGAAAAAGGTGTGTAGGTAAAATATCAGTTTACCCACCAGAGAAACAATCATCAGCCTTCTTATTCAAAACACTGGCAATTAGGCGTCTGCTGCAGGGTGAAAATTTCTGGAAATAAAAAGTACATTGCATTAATAACTAATAAACCTGGAACATCAATTTGAAATTTAACAAAACTTGTTTATTACAATCAATTTTAAGCAAGCTTCGAATCAAATAAAATAACACCACAGATGATAGAATATTGTGAGGCAGATATGCTGTCATATCCTGACACTGAATATGTGTACATGATGTACTTATTAACTCACGTTATTATTTTTGTCATATCCTGACACTGAATACGTGTCCATGATGTACTTATTAACTCACGTTATCATTTTTGTCATATCCTGACACTGAATACGTGTACATGATGTACTTCTTAACTCACGTTATTAATTTTGTCATATCCTGATATTGAATATGTGTACATGATGTACTTTAACTCACGTTATTATTTTTGTCATATCCTGACACTGAATACGTGTACATGATGTACTTTCCATCATTAGATGAAGAAGGAGAGCATTCTGAAGTGTCTGCGTCATGTTCACTCCCCCAGTTGTGACCTGTGTATAAAAATAATCTGGATATAATTCATCGTAGTGCACAACTTTGGAACACATTTCGAGAGTGACAGAAGGATTCTTTATCTTGTAAAAAAGAGGAGTCTTACCCAGAGTCCTTATACTGAAGAAACATTTTTTTTTTCTGACAATGTCAGCAACAATAAATAGTTCTGAGGCATGATTCTCTCTTTCCAGTGAATTTAAATTTCGGCAATGAAAATCAACCTATTTTCATTCAGAAAATCCAGAGTGGCTACAGGCCATACAAGGGTAAATAATCAGCGTGTCATACATGTTAAATCCACAGTGGCTACAGGCCACACAAGGGTAAGCAATCAGAGTGTCCTGCATGTTTAAAACCACAGAAAGCTATGCGGACTCGCATCAAAATTGTCCACTGACATAGTAGGAATCTTAGTACCCGTGGTGAATGATTTTCACTGATTTTTCAGTCAATTATTCATCAACTTCAAATAAGTTTCCTAAATAACTATTTTATAATCCTACGGCAACAATCCTAAAGAAGTCATATGAAATTTTACATCATTTGACATTAGTGAAATTTTTAGATTTCATTAAAACCAATAAAAGTAACGGGTTTCTAGAAGGGCGTCATTATTAGCAATTAATAGATAACATAACATAAAATGGTTTAAATGTATTAATTAACAGGGCATATATGGAAGGTAAAGAAAAATCAGTGACGTGCCATTAAAAATACCGGATGGTCAACAAAATAGAAGAGTATGGAGTATGAGAGAAAAAAACATTTAGTTGAAAGCTAAATGTTTAGATTAAGCATGTACAGTTAAAAAAAGCAAAAACCATAAAATGGATAGAAAAAGTAACAAATACTTGTACAATTTAATTAATAAAATACAAAATACTCACCAAATTCTAAAGATGATTCAGTAGCAAAAGCATGAAAAAAGACAAATTGACATATAAATCATAATTAAACTTGAGCAGCAAAAATAACACATTGACAAATTGTTAGACTGAAATGTTTTAAAAACAAAATTATTAAAACAAATATTAATTTTAGAAAATAACTATACAAAATATATACTGATTTAGAATGCATACCAACAGTTATCTTCTTAGGCTTATTGAGGAACAAACATAATACATGTACATTAATACATAAAACATATAAAATCCATTCCAGAACCTCTACTTTTACAAACGCTTCCTTGAACCTCGTTAGATGCTTGTGTTGTGTACTGTTTATTGCATGGTGATAAAAATCCCCCCACCGCATTGTGACCCTATCACATTACATGTAATGCTTAAGGGACATTTTTGAAACTATAAATGCTCTATAAGCCATTTAAAAGCTATTCCAATCTATCATAGAAAATAAGGCAATAGATACAAGTACAAAATTTTATTCATATATTACTCACTATGTAGGAAATTAAATAATTCTTCAGAGATGCAATATAATACTTAAGACTTACCGTATATCCCCGCGTATAGTGCGACGCCATGTATATTACGAGTTAAGATTTCAGGCCTCGGATGACCTGGAAAACGCCTGCCCCTCTGTATAATACAACCCCAAATTTTGGATGTCGGCAGCGTCCCCGGTCATCTAAATGTGAGGTCAGATAATATCTTGTTCTACTAATCAGCTAAAAACGCCGATACACAGGACAGAAACCTGTATACCTGTACACGATGCTCCGTGACGGGAACAGCGGCAACATTACAGCTCTGCAAAACCAGAGGGCAGTATCTGCTTACTTGTTAAGTAAGCAGATACTGTATTTTCATTTTCCACGGCAGAGTGAATGTCATCGGGACTGTCTCAGACAGACATTCTGAGGCCTGTATAGGCTATATATACACTGTATGAAATTGCCACTTAAAATATAATCAGTCAGATTTTAAAATATTTATATTCGCCGAAATTTTTTTATTATTTAAATTATCTTTTACAAAGACCATATTAAATATCGTCGTGCTCAAATAAGAACATTCCAAAATGAAATGTGATTGTAAAACATTTGCAGACTAACCGCACTGTCTAGATAGACACAAGAGGTGTTTGGCTGTATAAGGTGTCTGGGTGTAACAATGCACATGCTACAGAGCCGCGCTCCGTGAACTACAGCTAACAGATACCATGATTTGCTCAATATCGTAACATCAGCGGTAACGGCGGTAGCCGTTACTATTATCCCAGCAATATGGACATTCTGAGGCCTACATGTATAGAATTTGCCATCGGAAATATAATCAGTGATATCTTGTTATATTTCGTCAACGCATTTCTCTCATTCCAAAATATCATGTTCAGATAGGCCTACAGCGATCGTACACAATGGAACACTCCCATATGAAAGGCTATCTTAGATTAAATCAAATGAACGTGCGTCGGCGAGAAAAACGCCGACGTGAGACGCGGGCCTCACAACAAACACAACTCAATGTCCAGTGCTGCTTTATAATTGTTGGCCCAGTGTCGACGACACTGTCCTAACTTTGCCCCAGCATTGAATTAGTGTATCGTGCTCAATAAGTGCATTATCACAATCATCGCAAGGCCCCTAATATTACGTCGTCCGTGAAATACAGTAAATGACATTCTACTAGTTGGAAAAACATAGTCTAACTGTTGTTCTTGCTGTATAGGCCTGCTTACCAAACACGCTGACTGGCCTACGTTTACAGATACGTTTTACCGCTAGAGAAGTTACCACAGAACTTACCGCTAGAGAGCTAAAAAAATGTACTAAATTCTACATCTATGTATAATACGAGGTGCCTTTTTGAGACATGAATAGCTAAGAAAAAACATCGCATTATACACGGGGATATACGGTAACCCTTAGAACACTGATGTCGACTACACTAGACATTCTGTATTTCTATTAGCAGCTGTATCACCCCTGATAATCAGTTGGTAAAAATAAAATATGTTTTCAATCTTGAAACACTGATATATGTTGAGACTTAAATTTAAGAAATGACACAAATTGTCAGTCACTTGAAGTTGTGGATCGCGGTAGCGAGACTCAACTTCAAGTGGCTGAAAATTTAAATTTCTTTGCTCAGTGCTCTAAGGGTTAATACTTAGCTTTACAGCATGAGGATCGACTTCAGAATCTGACGTCTGTGGACGTCAGATTCTGACTGTCCCCACACTGAAAGAATTATAATATTTATAATGAATGTAGACCCATAACATGGATATATGAAGAGGAAAAAGATAACTAAGACAATTATGCCGACTTCAAATTAAAAAAAACTTTATTCGCCATGGTTTTTCAAAAAATATTTCAGCGTTGTAAAGGTTATTTTGTATGACTCACCATGCGTTGTGACAAGCTCAGCTTCCTGAGTCAATAAGCGCCTGTGGTGCTTATTAAGAGCTGAGCTCCATCCTGTGTTCAAGAACAGTCGCTTACCATCTTTGTGATACTCTGGTGAAAACACATCAATATGATCATTTACAAAAGGTTCAATTTCGGGTATTATCTATATGACCTATTTTATAATTTTGAAATAATTTTTCCTGTACTAAAAAAATGTTTATTTGAAGAATTTTTCATAAATTAGGAGCCACTCCTTATTGATTACGGTGCTTGACAATTTCAATCAAAAAAGTAATCAATAATTTGGCAACAGTCATTAGCATAATAATTCAATCTACATATTTTCATATAATTATATGGTCTTAAAAGTGGATTAAGAGTAACATCGGACAACATTTAACAACAGGATATCTGCAACAACATACTATTAGTTAATTTCAGTGCCATTTTCACGAGGTTAAAACAGAGATTTATAGGTGTTTGTTAATATTTTTTGTACATTTGAAGGTGGAAATATAAATGCAATTTTAATGACAGAAAAAAGATTTATATCATTTATTAAAAACAGACATCTCCAGAATTAAATTTTTCATATTTTCATAAATTTCAGTGGCGTTTCATTTCATTTGAAAATTGTAAATCCCTACTCAGTAAACAAAAAACATTTGTATTCAATTTATAAAATGTCAGCCAATCGTCTTCAATGTTGGTCCACCATTGTATAAATGATATACAAATGTTTTGTGTTTGCTGGGTACACCGCTGAGTCATTTTTAGCTTTTTATTTAATATTTAAATGGAAAAATTTGAAGAAGAAATGAAAACTAAAAATGTTTTGATTCCAATTGTCCAAATCTGAGTATTTTTCAGCCACTTGAAGTTGTGGGTCACGGGTAGCGAGACACAACTTCAAATGGCTGAAAATTGTATTTATTTCACTCAGTGCTTTAACCCTTCAAGCCCTCACGGTGCATCAAAGCATCATTTTACATCCCTGAAAACAGACCTAATTTTCCTACAAAAAACGGTTTTAGAGCAAAAATTTCAAAAAAACTGGTTGACCAATACATGGTGATTTTTTTCAATTTTTAAACCACATCAAATCATCTTCATCCACTACAAGTCGAGAAGATGACAATGGTAAATTCAGGCTTGAAAGGGTTAATGGTTAAAACAGAAATGAGGACAAGGGTTAAAACGTATAATACCATAAGTAGTATAAATAACAAGGCTTTTAAGTCCCAAAATTAAATATGATAAATTTTTTATGCCATCACATTTTAGTTGATTGTATTACATGCGTGGAGCAATAATGAGACAAGGTATACAATTTGTTTCCATCTGTATATATTGTCACAAGGAATAGGCAATTAAGTCCAGTAGAACCTCTCTCGGGCGGCCACCACTACTACAAGCCAAAAGTGGCCGTTAAGGACAGGTGACACTTCATATGAGGCCTTGGTTTTTTTCACCAATAAAAAGTTTTAAGAGATCGAGCAGTGGTGGCTGGATAACGCGTCAGAAGTGTAGCAATAGTTTTGTGCCAAGAAAAATAAAATGGGTTAATAAAAACATGCGACCATGAATTAGAAGCCAAAGATTATAAGTTCTAACATTCAATAGTTCTATACAACATTCACAAAAATCCAATGGTTTTTAGTTTTTTTGACATTTATTATTTGACATATAACTTTTTACTATCAGCCTACATCAAAATAGCTAACACTGCAAAATATTGATCTTACAGAAAAAAATAATTGCTCGTTGAAAAAATTTATTCGGTTTTTGAATGCCATCGGGATAAATTTGTAATAAAGTTTGCTTGCAGAGTAATATGACTAGAAATTTCACGAACTTGAAGTTGTGTCTTGTTACAGCAACCCACAACTTCAAATTGGTGTAAATTACTCAAATTTTTTTCAATTTGAAACCGGACATATGCAAATATTGATTTTTAAACACTCTTTCATTCACAAAAACTGCTAATATAACAGATTACTGGTAACCTCTTCAGTGTAGAGATCGACTTTAGACGCAAAAATCTTACGTTTAAAGTCAGTCCCCGCACTGAAAGAATAAAATATTTATAGAGCCGTGGACCCATACCATAAATATTCAAAGGAAGCGCAAGAGCTAACTAAGACATTCATGATGATTTAAAATTGACCGTCCTTATGTGTCAGAATCTGAGGTCTGTAGAGGTCAGATTCTGACGTATAAAGACGATCCCCGCAGTGAAAGAATTAAAATAATTATATTGGCTGTGGAATAATCGCCCACCCCCCTCTAATTTCTGTATCACTCACCAGTCAGTTTTAGTTTGGCCAAAGTTTTCTCTACTTAAGGTGAGATTTGTGGATCATTTATCCCCATGACTGTTGAATGTAGCCAAAAAATAGGGATACGTGTGAAAACTATGGGTCAATGCTATTTGAATTATTGTGCAAACTCAATTGCAAAACTGTTTAGTCACTGCAATGCTGTATCATTAAAACCTCAGCTGGGCCCAAGTAGGCCTAATCAAACTGGCCAACATAGCATATCGGATAGCGTGAGGATATCAATATTTCACACGCCAATTTTTTTCCAGAACTCTCTAATAAGCGCTCTCCCCCCATCTGTAGCCTGAGGGGGGGGGGTAATCTAATTAACGCCCTTGATGATTATTATAATAAATACGGTATTCAAATGACATGGAAAGAGCTACATAAGACATTTATGATGATTTCAAAGTGAAAAAAGACTTTGGGTCTCCATGGTTTATACAAATTATTTCATTGTTGTAAGGGTTATTTGTGAACAGTTGATGTAAAGACATATCACTAAGTTATAAATTTAGATTTTTATTAAAATATAGAAGAATAAGCATTTTTTAATTGATATTAAATATGTTATTACTATGTATAAGAACTGTTTCATTTTCTAAAAGTTTATTTTATATATTAGTTTCACCCTTTCAGCACAGGGATAAACTTTAGACGACAGAATCTGACGTCTATAGTAAATATAATGGCCATAGACACATAAGATAGGTATTCAAATGAAGCGGAAAGATTTAACTAAGACATTTATGATGATTTCAAATGGAAAAAAACCATTTGGTCTACAAAAATATCTCAGCATTGTAAGGGTTAAAACAGGGAACGTGTTAGAATGTTTAGTATCCATGTACAGTATAAACTACCAGGAGGATTATGTTACAGTTATAATCCCTCATTTTGATTCATTTAAGTATAATTTTAATGTGTTTTTTTTCACCTTTAGAACAGATTCCTCCGGGATTGTAGAAGATTGGTGAAGCTACATAAGACAGACCGAGGGTGGAGCCGGCGAACATTTCTGCCGTGAATAGGTGAGATAGACACACTTCTCTGTGAATAACTGGCACACTGAACTCCTGTGAATACGGGCAACCATTTGAAAGATAGAAAGGCATGCACTGAAAATATTCCCATCTGTCCAATGTAAATTGCATCCATCTGTAACATTTAACTAATAATGTTGCCCCGGCTCAAGTTTGAGTGAATGAAGTGATAGAGTGGGAAATGCCCTACAAGTGATGTAATGAGTCAATATCTGCAGCAGCCAGGGTAAAGAGTATCGTACCTTGACTTGTTTCCACATCTTTATTCTTGGTAACACTTATAATTTGAAGCTAACATTTAATAGCGGCTGAAATTGGGTAAAATATTTTGCGTGATAAAGCATCTCTATGTGACTTGGAGGACCTTATAGTAGCTATCTAGAAAGAATGGCTTCAAACTATTAGATGCGATGCTGTGATTTATTAAATATATTCTTCAATACATGTTAAAAGAAAATTGTTAGAAAATTATCCTTAAATATGTCTCTGGTTATTCAAGATATTTATTTCTAATACTGATAAAAAATATAAAAGATTTATAATGGCATACAGTTGTCCATTCATTTTTTTAATAGACAACATTTTTTTAGCTTATAGTGACTTCCAGAGGTAACATTCCAGCATGCCTGGCAGTAGAAAGTACCAAAGATTCCAATTAAACAATAACAACCAAAAAAATTCCAGCAGCCAGGTGCAGTTGGCCCAGCACTGTCCTAATGTTGAGACAAGACACACTGGCCAACTGCCCGGGTCAGATACAATGACATTTAAATGAAAACAAATGAAAGTAGCAAAACATGAAGTGATGTCACAACATTTATAACACTCTCATAGAAACTATGATTAAGAGAAAATTATATCTGGACTATGCATGTCAAAGTGATGATAGAGGGTGGAACTTTTAAAGAATTCTCACAATAAAAAAAAATTCCCTACTGAGTGAGAAAAAAAAATCACTTGAAATATTTTTTGCTTAGTATTACAAAAAAAAGACTTATAATTACAAAATGAAATCCTTTCAAAAACAGTGAACCTTTTTATATTTTTATGACATTATTTTATCCATATTAAAAATGGTCAATTTCAAATGGTGGAAAAAGTTCCCTTTTGTTATCTTCTCTGGTATGGTATCAAAATTAACATTAAAACGACTTAATTTTTTTTAAAGAAACTATAACACAATTTTTGTGTGGCAGAAATAATTAATGTGGTGTGAGGGAAGGTGTGTGCAAAAGCAAATGTTATTTTTCAGTTAGCGGATGTACCCATACAGCTATTTTTTATTGGGTGAAGCGACTGGATAAACCAAAAAAATCTAAGAAAAACGTTGTACAAGCTAACACAAACTTCTAGGGTTTCATATGTGTAACAATAAGCAGGGCTCGACACTAACACTGGCCCGTTGGCCCGAGGCCAGTCAAAATCACTAAGGGCCAGTAAATCACCTGAGATACTGGCCCTGGGGGCAACAAAAAAATTACACTCCCCTTGATACTGTGTACACTAAGGATTAGAACAATAAGGCTAAGGGCCAATAATTACCTGAAGTTACTGGCCCTTTGGGCTACTACCTGAAATCAGTTAGTGTCGATCCCTGAATAAGTGTAGTCTTGGATGGTGACGATCTATAGTTAGAGGTGGACAAGCAATGGAGAGACTTTTTACCAATGCTGGGTTAATGTTGGGCCAGCATCGCAGATGGTGGCCCAACATTAAATCGGCAATATGGAGACAACATTCAGTGTAGTACAGTGTCCAAAGCAAAACAAATCAAAGTCTTTTAAACAAACGCAAGACGTTGAAAAATTCAAACTTAATGCTGAAACAGCATCACAGAAGGTTGATTATGAAGTTGTAGTGATGATAAAATCACAAAATCTTGTAATTCGGGATATTAGCTCAGAAAATTAACTCCTTCAACTCTGGGTCAGTAAATTAAAATTTTTAATAGGAGTAATTTTGACACACTTTAATTTGTGGGTATCGTTAGCAAGACAAAAATTACAAATTTCACTGTAGTGTTTTAACCCTTTCACCACTGAAGCCCGTTTTTAAGTGCTGAATGCTATGGCATTCAGCACATAAAAACGGGCTTCAGTGGTGAAAGGGTTAAGGTTAAGTTAAGATTGGTATTAGACATCAAGACTGATATTTTTATTATTGGAATGAGAACGCTTGTTTTAAACACTGTACATGCTACGACACACAGGGTTGAGGGTGTTGTGACATACGGCGGGGATAATATACCTGGAGAGCAAATGCCCCCGACTGAGTAATGTTTGGGAGAGCTGATATAGGCAAGACCCAGTATGCCTGTGGAGAAGGCGTGATAAGTGAAAAGGTGTGACAGACAGTAAGACTGTACCAGCCGATGTAAACTGAAACCCTGAAATACCAAAATACAGGTATATAATTAACAATCATGACAAAAAAATGATATTCATTATAAACAGTTCTGAGCAAGGTTTACACACAATATGTTATAAATCTGAGCACGCTGACATAGACTGAAACCCTGAAATACCAAAATGCAGGTATATATTAACAATCATGACAAAAAAATGATATTCATTATAAACAGTTCTGAGCAAGGTTTACACACAATATGTTATAAGTCTGAGCGCGCTGACATAGACTGAAACCCTGAAATGCCAAAATACAGTTAGGCCTATATAGTAACAATGACAAAAAAATGGCATTCATTATAAATATTGGTAAAAGTTACAGATATTTCTTCAATTTGAGGCCAAATATTTGCAAATCTAGTTCAAATCAACCTATTAATAACAACAATCTTTTACATCAAATTCAGTCACAAATAAATAGGGCCTACTCATATTTTCCTCATATTTTCCATTTTTTCCTCAGACATATCTGTATGTAAACTAGATCTTACATTTGCATAGCAAATATGAAAGTCTCCACCTTCCACAATTAAAAGTTTATTGCAAATGCAGTAACGATGGCGCTATATAACATAAGTGCCATGGCAGTCATCTCGGATATGCAAATTAACCGGTTTTTCAAACTCAATCAGGATAATCCATCAGAGCATGTTCAGAAAAAAATAAGATCAGATAAATATTGGCGACTGGATAGCGTTAACTTCTATCTTGGATATGTAAATTAGCCCATGGCGGCTATGTTTAATATGCAAATTAGCTCAGTTGTTAAAGGAGAATAATAATAATAACAATAGACTGCACTAAACAATAAGTCTCCACCACATAAACAATAAGTACAATTTAAATCAAAAGTTACGCCAATCTTGCAAACATAAAGCATATTTTTCCATCAAATTTTCTAGTTTGAAGAACAAATAAAACGACGGGAAAAGGCTGACCACTTCAAGTTGTCTCGCTACCGCGATTCACAGCCTCAAGTGGTTAAAAATTAGTCATATCTATTTAATGTGAGACCAAACATTAAGATATATTGATGTTTAAACATTCATTTCATTCCCAATAACAATGATTCAAACAGATTAAAAAAGAGTAATTACCAGACAAAGGGTTAATTTTAACCCTTACAGCACTGGGATCCACTTTAAACGTCAGCATCTGACAACGTCTAAAGTCTATCCCCGGCACTGTAAAATGACAATATTTATAATGGCCTTGACCCATAACACAGGTTAAAAAGAATCGAGAGGGCTAACTAGAACATTTATGATAATTTTAAATTGAAATAAACCTTTCAGTCTCTTTGTTTATTTTATTAAATTCATTGCTTGAATGGTTAACATCAGACTACCATGTCACCTTCACACTGACCTCCAGCAGCTCCCGTGTTTGCTGGGTATATATACTAGGGTTAATTTTAACATCAGGCTACCACGTCTAGTTCACACTGACCTCCTGCAGCTCCTGTGTTTGCTGGGTATATACACTGGGGTTTATTTTAACATCAGGCTACCACGTCTAGTTCACACTGACCTCCAGCAGCTCCTGTGTTTGCTGGGTATATATACTAGGGTTAATTTTAACATCAGACTACCATGTCACCTTCACACTGACCTCTAGCAGCTCCCGTGTTTGCTGGGTATATATACTAGGGTTAATTTTAACACCAGGCTACCACGTCTAGTTCACACTGACCTCTAGCGGCTCCAGTGTTTGCTGGGTATATATACTAGGGTTAATTTTAACACCAGGCTACCACGTCTAGTTCACACTGACCTCCAGCAGCTCCTGTGTTTGCTGGGTATTTACTAGGGTTAATTTTAACATCAGACTACCACGTCTAGTTCACCCTGACCTCTAGCAGCTCCCGTGTTTGCTGGGTATATATACTGGGGTTAATTTTAACATCAGGCTACCACGTCACCATCACCCTGACCTCTAGCAGCTCCTGTGTTTGCTGGGTATATATACTAGGGTTAATTTTAACATGAGGCTACCACGTCTAGTTCACACTGACCTCCAGCAGCTCCTGTGTTTGCTGGGTGGGTATATATACTAGGGTTAATTTTAACATGAGGCTACCACGTCACCTTCACCCTGACCTCTAGCAGCTCCTGTGTTTGCTGGGTATATATACTAGGGTTAATTTTAACATGAGGCTACCACGTCTAGTTCACACTGACCTCCTGCAGCTCCTGTGTTTGCTGGGTGGGTATAAATACTGGGGTTAATTTTAACATCAGGCTACCACGTCACCATCACCCTGACCTCTAGCAGCTCCTGTGTTTGCTGGGTATATATACTAGGGTTAATTTTAACATCAGGCTACCACGTCTAGTTCACACTGACCTCTAGCGGCTCCTGTGTTTGCTGGGTATATATACTAGGGTTAATTTTAACATCAGGCTACCACGTCTAGTTCACACTGACCTCTAGCAGCTCCTGTGTTTGCTGGGTATATATAATAGGGTTAACTTTAACATGAGGCTACCACGTCTAGTTCACACTGACCTCCTGCAGCTCCTGTGTTTGCTGGGTATATATACTAGGGTTAATTTTAACATCAGGCCACCACGTCTAGTTCACACTGACCTCCAGCAGCTCCTGTGTTTGCTGGGTGGGTATATATACTAGGGTTAATTTTAACATCAGGCTACCATGTCTAGTTCACACTGACCTCCTGCAGCTCCTGTGTTTGCTGGGTGGGTATATATACTAGGGTTAATTTTAACATCAGGCTACCATGTCTAGTTCACACTGACCTCCTGCAGCTCCTGTGTTTGCTGGGTGGGTATATATACTAGGGTTAATTTTAACATCAGGCTACCACGTCTAGTTCACACTGACCTCTAGCAGCTCCTGTGTTTGCTGGGTGAATATACTATGGTTAATTTTAACACCAGGCTACCACGTTTAGTTCACACTGACCTCCAGCAGCTCCCGTGTTTGCTGGGTATATATACTAGGGTTAATTTTAACATAAGGCTACCACGTCTAGTTCACACTGACCTCTAGCAGCTCCTGTGTTTGCTGTGAATATATTCTGGGGTTAATTTTAACACCAGGCTACCACGTCTAGTTCACACTGACCTCTAGCGGCTCCAGTGTTTGCTGGGTATATATACTAGGGTTAATTTTAACATCAGGCTACCACGTCTAGTTCACACTGACCTCTAGCAGCTCTTGTGTTTGCCAATCAGATTTCTTTGAATTGTAATGACCAGGTTCATCTGTCGGTGTTTCGTGAATCATAATCTACCAAATAAAAAACACATAAGTGTAAATGAGGATATGTATCTTGCAATATGCTAGGCTCGTATTTATATAGATTTTAACTTGTAGTGCTAGGCCTGTATTCATGAGCAAAAAATAGAAGTGGACAATTTCACAAGGTCAAGCTATTTTCATAAAATGAGGTCATATTCATTCACTTTGAAGTGGGAATCAAGGTAAATGAGAATGCTTATGAATACTTGGGTACAAGCAAGGGTAAAAACTTAAGGTTGGGATTAGAGCAAATATTAACTAAAAAATTAATTAAATATCAATGAATGAAAGTCTATCTGAGTAAAAAATTCACAGTATCTTAGCACACATGCATTTAAATAAAATTATGATTTCATCATTAACTTTTGAGTCCTGTTCAATATAAATTACACTGTTTGTGCATGAAAAATGTAAATTTAATCGGTGAACCTGTTTTATCTGAAAACCCATGTCCTTAAAATCTCCAAATTCTGTGTTTGTGTAGATAGAGTCAACCCGATCTATTAGAGCAATCTGAAAACAAATAAATAAATATTAATACAGGGTATGCATTGTGAATGCCCAACCCTTTCAGGGTGCGGGGATTGTCCTTCTTTCTCAGAATCTGACGTCTGTAGATTACAGATTCTGATGCATAAAGACAGTCCCCGCGCTGAAAGAATTTAAATAGTTTTAATGGCCATAGATTCATAACACAGGTATTCAAATGAAACAGGAAGACATTTATAATTACTTCAAATTGAAAAAAAAACACTTCGGTCTCCATGGTTCAAACAAAAAAAATTCATAGGGGCAGACATTTTTCATGTCATCCAAGTCCTCAAATCTTAACTCGTATTATAGATGGTGTCGCTTAATACGCGGAGAGATACGTTAGTGACTTTTACAGCCCTAGTATCTCTCATTGATATTGAGACTCCGTGTTGCTTTGAGCTAAAATATGTGTTCTATGAGGAGGTCCATGAACAGAAAAGGAGTTCATTATATGACGGTCGGTGGATACTCAGATTAAGGCAGTAGGCCTAATGTAAAAAACTTTTTTGTTTGTTTTGAAAAATGGTGACTGATTTTGCTCCTCGTATGTCCAAAAATGTGGCGCAGCAACCATGGAAGATTGATTTATTTTGTTGTAAAAGCATAATAATTTGTGTTGGCTCACCAAATATTTAGAAGTCTTTGATACGCTGCTGTCACCAACTGTTTGGTGAAACTTGTAGTCTGCCACCAGTAGTAATGAGCATTTATTGTGTCTGTAGGCTTGACGACGTTTTCGTGCTTTATTTGAGGAGTGACTATTTTTATCTACAAGTCAAAGACAAAATGCATAAATGTACAAATAAACCATCAGAACTATTTTGAGCCAAATGTAATGATATTTCATACATGAGGAGGGGGGAATTGGCACAATGGCTAGAGTGCCTGACTGCCTCGCCAGTCATGCAAGTGTCATGGTTTCGAACAAAGCTGTTCCTATGTGGGTTTTTTAGAGAAACAACATTGTTTCTCCCTTCTTAATGGGACTAGGCGATCACGTTAATAGCGGCCTCGTCGAGTTAAGGTTGAGACCAGTGTATTGACGTTAATTTGGCGCTGCACACTACTCATACATATTTCATGCAAATACATTATTCAAATGTCAAAAGCTCTTCATGAAAGATAACATGCAGTTTTATTATCATACAAGATATCAAGACCAAGTCATTTTGCAGACAATAAAAAACAAAATATGCTTACAAGTGATTACATTTTTTACATTTCAAAAGTCTGTGTTACATATGTTTGAATGCACCACATTATACGATTTGATTTGTTGGGAACTGTTGGTGTTTCAGCAGTCTGGTCCAATGTGAAGATATAGTTGGCATTCCAAGGCCTAATATCGCTTAACCAATCCAGCGCGGAGATCAACTTTAGTTGTCAGAATCTGACTTATACTCTGACAGCTAAAGTCGATCCTCGGCGCTGGAAAAGTAATTTTTGTTATAATGGTCATAGACCCATAACATATGTACATGTGTATTCAAATGAAGCGGAAAGAAATAAGTAAGACATTTATGATGATTTCAAATTGAAAAACTCTTGTCCCCATGATTTATACAAAATTAATTCAGCGTTGTTAGGGTTAACCCTAAAAGCACTGATATCGACTATAGTCATATATCTTCGTTCTTATTAGCATTTGTGTAAATAGTCAGTAAATTGAAGTACGCCTTAAATCTATCACACTGATATAAGTGGTGACTTTCATTCCACAAAAGTCAATAATTTTCAATCACTTGAAGTTGTGGATCGCTGTAGCTAGACACAATTTACACTGCCCGTCGCTAGACACTGCCTCCCTGCATGTTAAAATTTGCATATAGCTGACGTCATATATCCCCCACTCTAACTTTCGACTGATCGTAGAAAGCTTGTGACTGGCCGGCTCTCCTGCTAAAAGTTCTGTGAGCGGCTGGCGCATATGTGTACACATCTCATGAAGGGGGAGGGGTGTGTGAGGCATGCACCTGTGTCGGCATTTAGAAAAGCGTGTGCTGTCTGTGTTTGGTTGGAACAGGCTACACAGTGCTCTGTGTAGACACAATTTAAAGCAATTGAAAATAGAAATTTAACAGCACAGTGTTCTAAATGTTAACCCCTTAATTTATTTAAATATTCACCCACTTGAAGTTGTGTCTCGTACTGCGATACACAACCATCACCCACTTGTTGTCTCGCTACCCCGATCCACAACTTCAAGTGGGTGAAAGTTACTCATATTTGCTTAATTTGAGATCCATCCCTTGCAAATCCTGATGTTGAAACACACATTTTCTTTCCAATATGAGTGATTTAATCGACAAAAAAAAAAGATAATAGTTGTGATCAGGGTTAACACTGGATCTGATGTGTTGCTCACATACACCATTTCTGATACTGATTAAAAACAATACAATCCAGCAACTGCTGGCGATTTGTCTGTTGTGTGTCTAAGACGTATTACAATCATCGGATAATAGGGCCCGAAGCGGTGTATCAAACAACAAATAACTATTGGGTGAATGGTTTGGGTGTTTTAATGCATGGTCATCAAGTCATCATTTTACATCCCTGAAAACAGATTTAATTTTCCTACAACCATGACATCTAGGGGTTTTAGAATTAAAATTTCAATGAAACTGGTTTGCCAATACATGGCAATTTTCTTTGATTTTTCACCCACTTCAAATCATTGTCATCCACCACAAGCCGAGAATTGTGAAAGCAATTCGAAGCTTGTAGTGGATGAAGATGACAATAGTAAACTCAGGCTTGAAAGGGTTAAAAACAATAGAATAATTTAGCTGACGGTAGTAGCACATATTGGCACAGCGACAGTGTTCTCCACAGAAAAAAATCATCTGGTTGTTCTCTCAAAAATATTAACTTAGCACTCGCGAGCAGCTTAACCCTTACACTGCTGCATAAAATTTGCAGCATGTGTGAGTAATATCTGGCATGTTTTTTCTTAAAAAAAAAACATCTGATGAACAACTGATACTAAAAGCCAGTAAATTACAAAATCAGTCAGTTAGACATCTTCAAAACGCAAATGGAAGGACACCACAGAACAAAACAGAACAAAAAAATTGAAAATAAAAAAAAAAATAAAAAATTAAAAAAATTAAATTATTATTTTTTTTTAGAAATTATCCAGTTGGGCAACCGGGAGTGCCAGCACTGTGGTGAGCCCTGCATAGCTGGATGGGAAAAATAGCATCTACAAAATAGTAGATGTACAGTTAGAATCTTTGGCATAGAAATAATTTATTATTGACTGGCACTGTAAGTGGATACTGCTGTTACCCTCAGAATGGCTGGACACACTAATGTGTGATATATCATACTATGAGCTGCGATAAAATAGTGTTAATGCTAAGTATTAAAAGATACAAAATGAGTTATTAAACTTACCCTGAGCTGAAGATGTATTATCTGCTGAGCCTTCAACTTTGACATAATTACAGTACTTCGCACTGAAATTAAATAGAAATGTATCTAGTAAAACATTCAGTAAATCTATAAGAAATAGCCAGGTGTTGAGAGGGTTGAAAAACAAATACCCCGGTAGTGCAGAGCTTCTGTCAGCGGTGTAATGATTTGGTACTGGTGGTTGCAGAAGATTACAGTGTGCTTTGTCATTGTATAATGTGGATATTACACCAGAGCCAGTACTACATATAAATTAAATATTTGCGTAATAACTAAATTTAAAAATGTTAAAATCTCAATTAAATCAAATGCATATTGAGCAATACTCAATTGAAATGTTGGAATTACTAGGATATCTGTGATCATGTTGATTAAATGCACAGTGTATTGTTTAGCAATAGGAGATTAGTATGGTGTGTACAGTACTGGCATTGATCAAACAACAATTATGATAAAGGTAACTATGCAGTCTTCACAAAAAAGTCAAATAAGTTCAAATTGCTGTGTAACGAGAAATGAACCACTAAATATTTTTCCGATTACTCAATGATGTTGTGCTGAGACAGAATCAGTCAGATCATGTCAGTCCTGCGACCAATGTTATCTTAATTGTTGGTGACATGAACCTAGTAGATTTTTCAATTTGATATCATCATAAATGTTCATTTGAATACCATACAGTCTGTACCTATGTTATGGGTCTACTGCCATTATAAATATTTTACTCTTTCAATGCCGAGATCGACATCAGAATCTGTGGACGTCAGATTCTGAGGTCTAAAGTTGGTCCACGTGATAAAAGGGTTAACATGTTACGTATTAATGATGCCTCTTAATAAACCTATTCATTACATGTCAAATGGTCTAACTTTTAAAATAACTACTAAAATTTAGTTAAACTTCTGGATTGCAGTCACATTCAAAATAGCGCTTGAAAAAATACATAGAAATAGGTTGGTAATTAACCTGTTCACTGAGAAATCAGCAAAATTCATTCACCACAATTACTGTACATGCAGGTTAAATATTAATGCCTTGTTTTCCAGTAGTAGCTACATAACTAACCCAAGGTCTGATATCTCATTCACATCAGATTTTCTGTAGGCGATCATCGAAGTCTTGTTTGTACCTTCGCCGAGATGAGGCCACGATGGCTGAAAAATACAGCAATATTTGTAGGTGAAAAAGTGAGGGGTACACAGATATTATTCTCATAAAAATTGGGCACAATATATTTTAGTTTATTTATCAGAGGGAAATCACGGTAAAAAGGTCAGTTGTTGAAACAGAATGATTTTTAGATTTTTTAAATTTTTAAATGATTATCAAAGCAGTGCCATCTGTAAAAAACAATTATCTATATTTTTTCTATATAATTTTGAAATATTTATCTGTATTTGAATGGCGTAATAATCTATTTTCACAAATCTAAATTGAACAACCATCTCTTCATTTTATAGAGATTACTAAATTTCAGGAATACAAGGCTTAATATATTATACCTCAGGCTTAATATATTATACCTCAGGGTTAATATATTATACCTCAGGCTTAATATATTATACCTCAGGCTTAATATATTATACCTCAGGGCTAATCAGGCTTAACATATTATACCTCAGGCTTAATATATTATACCTCAGGGTTAATATATTATACCTCAGGGTTAATATATTACACCTCAGGCTTAATATATTATACCTCAGGGTTAATATATTATACCTCAGGGTTAAAATATTATACCTCAGGCTTAATATATTATACCTCAGGGTTATTATGTTATACCTCAGGCTTAATATGTTATACCTCAGGGTTAATATATTATACCTCAGGGTTAATATATTATACCTCAGGGTTAAAATATTATACCTCAGCCTTAATATATTATACCTCAGGGTTAATATGTTATACCTCAGGCTTAATATATTATACCTCAGGGTTAATATGTTATACCTCAGGGTTAATATATTATACCTCAGGGTTAATATACTATACATCAGGGTTAATATATTATACCTCAGGGTTACCTCAGGGTTAATATATTATACCTCAGGGTTAATATATTATACCTCAGGGTTAATATATTATACCTCAGGGTTAATATATTATTATCTCTACAGTATATGTTTATCAAGTGCTAAGCCTGTAATTGTGGAAATAGCTGTGTATATGATTTACCCTTTAACCGCCAAATTATTCAATCTGAATTTTCACCCACTCGAAGTTGTGTCTCGCACTTCAAGTGGGTGAAAATTATTCAGATTTGACGAAATGGAGGTCAACTGTTTTCAAACATTGCTGATTGATGTCACATTTTATTTTTAACATGTTTAAAAGGTGGTACTTAATGTGCTAATAAAAAATAAAAACCCGAAGATAAGCGGCAACGGCGGTTAAAGGGTTGAAGGGATATTCATTTAAAAAACAACATAAATGGCTTAGTTTGATCTTTCCCTTTTTATTGAATACAATTTTTATGGGTCTATGACCAGTATAAACATTTAGTTCTTCCAGGGCAGGATGGACTTTTGATGTCAAAAGTCAATCCACACTCTGAAAGAGATAATGTATTACCTCCACTGTGTATATTTCCTCATCCTCAGATTTGATGCTGGCTGTCATTACCCCGTCTTCATCTATACTCGCTCTCACTTCTGACTGAGGCTCATCTGCATCAATTGAAGAATCTTGACATAACTTGTTAAGTGGAGGATTAATATGTTTGTTGTGAAAAAATGAATCTATGTATGAGGGACTAGATCACTCTACATATCCAATGAATCTATGTGTCAGGGACTAGATCACTCTAGATATCCAATGAATCTATGTATCAGAAACTAGATCACTCTACATATCCAATGAATCTATGTGTCAGGGACTAGATCCCTCTAGATATCCAATGAATCTATGTATCAGGGACTAGATCACTCTAGATATCCAATGAATCTATGTATCAGGGATATTATCACTCTAGATATCCAATGAATCTATGTATGAGGGACTAGATCAATCTAGATATCCAATGAATCTATGTATCAGGGATATTATCACTCTAGATATCCAATGAATCTATGTATCAGGGACTAGATCACTCTAGATATCCAATGAATCTATGTATCAGGGACTAGATCACTGTAGATATCCAATGAATCTATGTATCAGGGATATTATCACTCTAGATATCCAATGAATCTATGTATCAGGGACTAGATCACTCTAGATATCCAATGAATCTATGTATGAGGGACTAGATCACTCTAGATATCCAATGAATCTATGTATCAGGGATATTATCACTCTACATATCCAATGAATCTATGTATCAGGGACTAGATCACTCTAGATATCCAATGAATCTATGTATCAGGGACTAGATCACTCTAGATATCCAATGAATCTATGTATCAGGGACTAGATCACTCTAGATATCCAATGAATCTATGAGTCAGGGACATTCTAGTCGATGAATCTATGTCAGAAAAGGTCACTCTAGGCATTCAAGCTGGATTTTTAATAAATACAGTCTGCAGATATTATAAATATTAATTTTAAAAATGTCTTGAGATTCCAATTTTTTATATTGCTATAGATAATTTATAAAATCAGATGAAGAATGGCAATTCACACCTCGAAGTGAGAGAAAAGTGATCTCAGCTGGAAGAGCAATTAACAAATTATTAGGCATCTTAACTTTTAAAACGCTAATCATGACCATCTCCATCGCAAAAATTTATTGTCAGGTTAAATTGCAGTTATTTTGAAGAAATGTTAAGGGAATAAATCAAAAATTCAAATATTAAGATTTGAATATGATTGGTCTCAAATTGAACAAATATTAGTAATTTTCATCCACTTGAAGTTGTGTGTGAAAATTAAATTGAAAAAAATTAGCGGTTGAGGGTTGAAGTGAATGCATTGCAATGATCTGTTCAGCTTAAAAATCAAATGTAAACACAATTAAAAATAATAAAAAATGCTGACCACCTTATTGTTGCATTCTTTTCTTCACCCCTGCATCACTTACCCTCAAGTCGACCATGATAAAATACATCCACGTCAATTTCTTCCTGCCTTTGATTGCCATTTTGATCAACACCATACACTTGGAAGTCTTGTGCTAATATAGTGTTGTCATGCCAGAGGTGGAGCCTAAAGTGTCTGAAAAAAAGGTTATAAATAGCCAATTACTTTACAGTACTTAATATTCATGCTCCACAAACAAACAATATACGAGGAAAAAATACAAAGTTATAAAAAATAACACAATGTTAATGACCTACGAACATTATAAATAGTGATTAGGTACAACTAACTTTATTTTAGACATGAAATGGTCTTTGTAAAAAACCGGGGTATATAATTTGATTATCTAACAATGAGCATAATAGAATTTTAAAAAACTTAGATATTAGAATTAGAAACATACTTCTTAAGAGCGTTGAATTCTACATGATGTAAGCGATGTCCAGTGCTGCGTTTAACAACACGATGATTGAAGGAGTCTGCGGTGAGTACCTCATAGTGACGTAACTGACCAAGGAGCGGGTCACCTGCAAAAAACAGATTTCATGATCTACATGTCAACTGCTATTTAGTATTATAAGAGTTAAAGTTAAAATGAACAAATCATAAATGAAAATGAATCGGGCTTTAGGCTACCTTTGTGCACATGTAGGCTAAACTGGGCCAGGAGAACCTCCTGAGAATGGTGAGATGAATGAGATGATACTGTCCTCCAGACACAGGATTCGAAATTCTAGCCCTGGCGGTCTGAGGCCAAGCACGCTACGTCTCGATCACTGAGGCTCCCCACAATACTTAGTTTTACGAGTGGATGGAGAAGAAACATTTGTGTTTCTTTCAAACCGCCAAGACAGGGAACCAAACGCCAAACTCTAGCGTGAACGGCAGCGGTGCTAACCACTACCCTAGGGCCCCCGCAACAAATCATACTACTATGAAACACAAAAATGCTCTTGAAGAAAACAGATGCCCATTGACTCCTGGATGTCGATGCCAGAAAAAACACCAAGTCTGATTGTGTTGCGTTACAGATCGGTTTTGTTTTTTATTAACCTCTTCAGGGTATAAAAGTAATGGTGTGATGTATTGCCATATATATATACGAGGGTCAGTGGAAAAATAGGCCTGGGTTCACTTTGCCGTGTCGTCCTCTCCGAGGCCGTGGATGAATGTATTTGCTTCACCCGAAAAATCCAACATTGCGGCGACTGAGAGCGATCCCGACCCCAATGTGGGAAAAATGTCCATAATTTTTTAATGACTGTGCGACCTCTGAGCTGAGAATGCGGGCATGGAACTAAAATGTTACTGATTCTAAAAAAGTACTATGTATTATGTCTAAAATCTGTCTTAACCGTGAAATACTTCACTATTAGTAAACAGATTTGAAGGTGAAACCACAATGATTTTAAAGACAAACTGATTAGTTGCAAGAAGATATTTTTTTTATAATTATAGTTCAATTTCTTCTGCCGTATATCGCGTCTAAATGCATTGTTTTTTCTATACTGCATGGACCGCTCTGCCTTGTGGAAACTGGCAGGTACTGGCGGTGGATGGCCACTACACACATACATCACTATCACAGTGAGCCGCCACTCCGTGATCAGAGCATAGCATCAATGAAGGTGTGACATTTTACTGCGAACGGCCGGGGTTAACCCGCAGATAATTTACCCTCATTTTAGACCGTTCTTATGTCAGCACAACGATATATAAAATGGTCTTTGTATTTAGAAACATTGGAAGCCCTGCATTGGAATGATGGGAACGAGTCGCCAAAATATGAATATACCAGTATTAAAAGACAAAATAATTACATTTCCCATGATAGACTGAATGTCAAACGTACAGGCCCCAGAGATGAGGCGAGACAAGGTCTAGACGTCAACAGCATGCCGCATTGCGTTTACGCACCATTCAGCGAAGGTGTAATATAGTCTAGGGTGAGTATGTGTACAGGCGACCCAGCAAACACGGTATGTTGATCCAATGTTGTTTTGATGTTGGGCCAACGTCGATGACGATGGGCAGTTCAACGACTCTTGTTTACCGAGGATGGCATTGTATACACATGATACAACGGCAGGAGGACTACTACAATAGGCAACACAGTGTGACACACAAGGGTTGTCTCTGGTGAGAGGCATGCGGACATACATTCTCAGTAATATAGGCTAACACGTAGATCTTTATTTTGCCAGCCACAATCAGCCGTTAATAGACATCAACACGTTTTTAATGATGTATTATAATTATAAGTTATACAATGGCGGCATAAGTAAAGTAGTCCACCTATGATATGACTTTCTTACTGCCAGAGAACCAAAGTCGCATCAAAGGGGTAGTCGTATCTGAGAGGGGTTTAAAAAACGTAAAATGGGACGAATTTGATGTTTAAGACAGCACCCTTTAAACACCTCCATTCTCGTTGTGACACCATGAGCGCAGTTGACAGCCTGTGTTAATTGCCTGTTCTAACGATAGCACGTAATTTAGAAGTACTGGAAGTGGCTTGTGTTTTCATAAGCATTGAGGCAGTGTTTTTTCCACATTTCAATATAGCCCTATGCTTTACAGTACAAAACATACATGTGACACTGACTGTGACAGCTACTTTCTATTGATGTCGACCCCTCAAAAGTTATGGCTGAAAGGCTGAGCAATCTGTCTGATTCAATGATCACTGAGTCAGTGCAATGACCATGCAGTCATTACTTATGCTGTAAGCAATGCTGTCAAGCTGCCGTCATTTTGACGCAACTAAACCTAGTAGAGTCTACATGTACTTAATCCAGGTGCCGACATCCGGTGTGAAAAATAGCTGTGAGAAATCAAGGCTGACACTGTGCATGCTATGTCTCTGTTAATGTGTCACACACATGCACACTCTAACTCAACCCGAAACTCTAAGATTGATCGATAATAGATTACCAAATAAAAATTTAAAAACAAATGCTATGGATGTACACTGTATTCTAATTGAAATATTTAACTGTTTTGATTATTTCGACAGAAATAACCTTAAATGTTCAAAACAATCATTCATAGCTGGATTAGATCACAATGCGATACACCATCAATTTATATGGTGTGGTAAATCGGTCCATCTGTGTACAATGTGTACGTAATAGTGGTTACATGTAAATATAGGGTTACATTAGACCTACATCAAACCCCTTGATGGTCTAACGTTTGGCCAGAGCCGTAGACAATGGGCCCGAATTAGTCTGACATAGGATCAATGCCTCGTGCTGGCCGCGATGCCAAGCCCACACAAACCAACCGTTGGTGTCGCAAGACTAGGCCAGCCCATATCCACCGACCCATTGATGGTTCAATGTTGGTCCAGCTTCTACGACGCTGGTCCAACATTGACCCATCAATGCCTGAATGTCTCTTGCTTGCTGGGGTTCAGCTACCGGTACAGTGAAGGCTGTTTTTTTACAATTATTTTATTTTACCGCATTTCGCAATTTTTATCACTGCATGTGATGACCAGCAATGAAATAAAATAGTCTGAAATTTTCGAATAGCATTGTCACTATATTTTGAAATGCCCGAGAGGTATTGAATAAATAACTGCAAATTTATGTTCTTCAAAAAAATCACGCAAAATCAAAATAGTGAAAAATATGGTTTACGTTCAACTCCCAACTGTTTTTAGGCGAGAATTTAGGCAGGTCAGGTGGGAGCTGCTCGATTAGTGGGCCAATGGCTTGGATGCTGGCCCACACTTAAAAGATTTATGCAAAGAGGATAGTCTTATTTTCAAAGATACTGACATTCTTCACACAGGGTGAGAAATTAAACACATGTGACATTATATGCATGTCTCACCCATCTCGCACAAAGCAACAAATCATAGATATGCTTAAATGACATGACAAACACACGTCCAAAAGCTATGACCTTAATTTTGCAAATTCCGGCAGGAATACAGAAGCCAAAACATCACCCAGACACTTGAACTTTTGGAAGCAGCTGAATAAAACTACTGAGAAGTGCTATCTGTAGATAGCAGGTTTTAAGATACATCAGGGTAGCCAATGCATGCTTGCAATACTGTAACAGAGCAAATATACCACATACCGATCAGAAATGTGGGCATAGCCTTTAGCCCCAGGCAATGTCTTAGCTAGGCGGGCGTCAACCCGTCCTTTTGGACGAGCAGTTTCTAGAAGGACGGGACGGGCTGAATTCTAGTGCACATGTAATGTACAGGCAAAAATTTGGCCAAAGGGCCCAGAGCCGAAAATAAACCTAAATGTGTTTTTTTCTAATTTCAGTCTGAAAGTGCCTCAGAATGCACTCAGATAACATCAATTTTTCCAAGAAATTTTGCATGGGGTGGGAATACACGCTTGCCCGTGGCGATTAAAACTACCGGTGGGCAATGTGAACTGGTCGCCGAATCTCCCTGCTGGCGATCTGTAGGGCCTATAACATTGACCAGCGATAAGTTTTAAATCACAGATTGCATGCTGAATTAACTATTAGGCCCTAAGTCATTAATACCATTCAGTCTTTTCAGATTTCACTTTAATATCTTTACAAGCCGAAAAACATCACACAAAGAGTATTCGTATCAACCACTATTTAAATATTAAAATAGACCTGGGCGCCGCACCTAGCATGTCTGGTGTGGATTAAACCTGTAGTGCCGACAATATGTGCCTAAGTAAGGCCCACACGTTCAAACTGTGAGCTGTGCATCGCTGGATCAGTTTCACCCCAGTATTCAGCGTGGTTCGAAGAGAAAATTAGCGGGAACGATGGCTACCCTATAATCCAAGACATGCCAATAAAATTCCAATGAAGTATAGCAGAAAACGAGGTACAGTGCCTAAAAAGTAGTTTCTATTTTATTGAACTAAATATTGGACTGATAAATCGTCACAGATTTTGGGGTATTTCAGTCACAATGGCTTCAAGCTACACGCCACTGTCACAGGTTAAGCGTGGGTGGCTACATGCGTGCGCGATCTCAGTGGACACGTGATGCTGATTCAATGGTGACCGTCATTTACAACGCTGGCCAAACACCATTATGACTGCGGTATTATAACATAGGTCTAGTGAGTGCATACACAGCTTGCTTTATAATAGTCAGATTCACATTGACCAGGGTGAATGAATTTCGCTGATTTCCCAGCAACACATGACGTTGAATTAACGTAGGTTTTACGTTGGTGCGACGTCGTAGAAGTTGTGCCAAAGTTGACCCAGCATTAGCTCAGCAACTTGTGTTTACTTAGTAATTAGGCTATAGCCAAACGTTTTAACAAACAATTGCATGCTTCTTCTGGCAAAACTGTTGTTTAGGACTATGTAGACCTAACTATGTAAACTAATCGTCTGAGTCAGAGAATTTTGTTATGCAAGCTTTCACAGAAAAATGGTGGAAAATCAGTGGAAGAGGTTTGCTTTAACTTTAACACAGATTTACAAGTAGGATGCACCCCATGAAAACGTATATATGGGCCTGCTGTAATACCGTACTTGCATTGAATGACTATGATGTCATATTTCATAAATTCATACCGCAGGGAAAATTGATATAACAATGGCTCTATTATTAACCCTTTAGTCGCCAAATTATTGAATTGAAATTTTCACCCACTTGAAGTTGTGTCTCGCTGACGCGATCCACAACTTCAAGCGAGTGAAAATTATTCAGATTCGACAAAATGGAGGTCAACAAATTTCAAATCTTGCTGATTAATGTCACTTTTTATCTTTAACATGTTTAAAAGCTGAAATGTAATGTGCTAATAAAAATGTAGAAAATGAATATGGACGGCACCGGCAGTTAAAGGATTAAATTTATATAATGTTGTTTTCCATTTACCTCCGCAATGCAACAGGCTCAGTGGGGCCAGTTGTTCTGCCAGGGAGTTTTATTGCATATTTTTTTTACCAAATACAGACGTTTTAATTTTTATTTGATAACAAGTCAGCATTTATGTGATACCGTATTATCCTAATAAACGCACCTCCCCTAATAAACGCGCCCCCTCGTTTCTCATGTACCCTGTACATACCCAGTAAGTCAGCTGGCTTGAAAAAATCTATTAAATCTACCAGACACCAGCCTGCTGTGTGTAGCCGTGTCAACAAGGTCCAGCCTCGGTCAGCGTGTTGTGAGCGTGGGTGTAAAGGCGATATGCTACTGCTACATGTAGCCTAGTTGTTGTACATGTTGTTTTAACACTGGGCCAACGTCGTAGAGGTGTACCAGCATTGAATAACACCTGTGTGTGTTAGGTGATTAATCGTGAGTTGTGTCAGAATGACGACTGCGTGTCAGTTTTGCTTACAACAAAAGTAATGACTTTTTATTGCACTGACTCAGTGATCATTGAGTCAGACAGATTTACAAGCGCCCATGTTAAATTTAATTGTAAACGGTTGTCTAGGCCTATATAGCGGGCTGTGGCTGCATAAGGTGCCAGCCTGTATTAATAACACACCAGTGAGATCTGCTACTGAGCATTCACGAGTGGCGGCGTGCACGTGAGAGTGGATGGGGCTTGCACTTGCAGTGAGCTCTCACTGGTGTGGCTTAATGACGGCGCCGCGGCCCCTGAAATACAGATTAACATTTTATTGCACATAATAAACGCGCCCCCAACTTTGTCTCCGCGCCTGGCGCGTTTATTAGGGATAATACGGTATTCCGAATAATGATCTTGGAGCATTTTTGTCTGTAGACATTTTTTATTTTAGTAATAATTGATATTATTAGTTATCTGTTTATTATTTTATATAATAAAATGATGCCAAGCTGCCATTGCCTGCTCATGATCTTTTGTTAATTTTTTTTCTCACCCCCGATTAATCAAAACTGCTGTTGATCCACTCAAATAGCTCCAGATGCCACATAAACAAGTATTTTTTTCAAAATTTCCTGGGGGAGCACCGCCAGACCCCCCTTCGCAAGTATTTTTTTCAAAATTTCCTGGGGGAGCACTGCCAGACCCCCCTTCGCAGCGGCGCGCTACTCTTCTCAGATACTACTACTTCATATTCAGAGTGTACGGCATACATTCTCATTTGGACGCCCATTTATTTATTTCTAGCTAAGACACTGGCCCCAGGGGGTCATGGAAGAAGGAAAATTTTGATGGATTCTCATCCTTATAGCCATGGAACTTCCATGGGGAGTGCAGGGTAGGCAAACAAAACCCAACCCAGGTTTTACCATGGCCAAACTAGTGCAGCCTTTCCCAGGTATTTCAATTCTTTGAGATTCCCACATCGTTCTGTCCAAACAGTCTTAAGGATGTCCTCCAGAACTTCCTCATAGGGCAGTCTATTTTTATTTTTTGCATTTTTTTTCAAAAATTCAAAAAATAGCACCTGCGTAACAAAAATTATCAAAAAGGGCCACAGCATGCTTGCTCCACTCACCTCTTCAAGCAACTGTTGCAACAAAAACAGAATTAAAAGCGAGAGCTGGCATCATTTTTCATAATTGCGAGAAATCTAGCCTAATGATGGGAACGGGTGCAACAAAACCCCATAATAACCCGGAATAACCCATAATAACCCGGAATAACCCATAATAACCACATAATAACCTATAATCACCTCATAATAACTTACAAAAACACTGTAGTCGTTAGGAAATAGCCATGGTGAGCCCAAATAATAGCATAAATCAATGTTTGAGAGCAAATTTGCGCTGATATCAGGTATCTCAGCAGACAATCGCAAGATGGTGCACAAACTGAAATCACGGAATAGTAGGGCTTACCCCAGAATATCCTTTTAAACAAAAAAATAACCTATAATAACCTTATAATAACCCTGCAATTGTTAACAATTGCCCAAAACAACATAAATAATTGAACATAACGAGGAGAATATCATGACGGGAAGAGCGTGATCACAACTCGGTATTTTAACATGTTTAGCCAGTCACGCTAGACTTAAGGTGTGAATTACATTGACACGTACTGAGGTGTATCCAGTCACATGTTCTGTTTTGTTCTTCTCAGATTACGTGTTGTCGCCAAATATATATATTTTTTTTTTTATTTAACTTTCCAGTTAATAACATGCAAAAGTGGTACAATAGCGTGAAACATGCCATTATATGTACCGTATATGGCGGCGTATAGTTCGCTACTTTTTTTCTTTTTTGAGCCCGTTTTTGGCCTGGTGCGTATTATCCACCGATGCGTACAATATATTGATTTTGCTGAGATTTGTCACTCAAAATTTTGATAAATAGGCAGTCTCACGTCTCCCGAGTGAACTGCGATCTCCTAACTCCTTGTATTTTCCCCTAAAAATGGCAAATTACTTCAGCAGCTATAATGAAACCATTTGTTTCTAATACACTTAAGATGTCTAGTGAAATAACAACCTGGCATATATTTGTCTTTTAAATATCCGATAAAGTCATTTATTAATGTAATTAAAATAATAATCTACTCGTCAGACATCGCTAGGCCTACTTCATCATCATGATCATGTGTATTGCTTTGATTGTGTGACCACTGTGAAGCTTCTATTCCATTCACCAGATGTCGCTGTCGGCGGCGACGTGACATGCCTATCTTATACACTGTATACGGCTTGATTATTAGCAAATTTATTATTATAGGCCTACATATTTCACTGCAATATATATTCAAGTTAATGGTTTTCTAAAATACAGACGAAATGTATCCTGGTAGAAGTTTAAATAATATTAGAACGCTAATACGATAGGTTTCACGGCAAAAAGAATAATATAATAATAAATAATAATAATTATGCTATTGATATAATTGCCACATTCCTAAATCCATACATATATACATGATAGACATTTAAAATTGTATGCTTGTAATAAATCACCTTGACAGTGCTGTCACCAATACATACATGTGCCATTTCATTATTGTTACTCTAAATAAAAACTTGTACGTTGTTATACAAAAATGTTTTTTTATTTGTTTCATCTTAATATAAATTAGCTAGATTATATCGCCGTTTCTGCCGTCATAAAAGGTACGCATCCCATTGAAGACTAGACTGTAAGCCTATTCACCAGATGGCGCTTTTTCTGTCATTTATCTGACTATAACTGCTTTCACCAGGTGGCGCTAATATGTTATATCGTGATCATTTGTGGTCAAATCAACACTAAAACAAAAATAAATATAATACTCAGATAGTTCTTCCTATTTTGATATTTTTATGGTGTTTATAATCTTTCTTTTCATCAAATCCTTTCATTTATTTTATATAATCTTTATTAGCGAATCAATTATATCCTTATGTCACCAGCTGAGTTGAACCACATTCTGAATGCCTTGAGTAATAAAGACATACCACACACACCCCCCAGACAGACTGTGTAGATACTCACCACCCTGGTGCGTACTATCCACCGGTGCGTACTATCTGTGTTTTTTGGTACAATTATCGGTACCTGTGTACTATACACAGGTGCGTACTATTCCCCGCGAAATACGGTACATGTGCGTGTCCGTATTTTGTTGCTGAGAAAGCGATAGGCCCTACTAAATATAAAACATATTAAGACTGCACATAATTTACTACTTAGAACAAGTCTGCTTTCTATTCTATTTTGAAGGCGATGGTAATTACCACAAAAATAATTTATGGATCGACTTCGAAATCGCTATTGAATCTTTGGAAAAAACCAACACTAAAATAAATTAGAAAATTAATTTAATTATAGGCTGCTGGGCTGATAAGGTTAACGAACCACTTAGGCATATCAAGGGGATTAGCGTGAATGATCTGATTATGTTACGTCATGATGACAATGACATTTAGGTGACTTATTCATAGCACTAAGCCAGGAAGCGAGCTAAATGTGTTTTTGAATTAAATTGATATCTATATAAAAAAAATCTAATTATATTCGACTATAATTGTATGTCTGAGAAGTACGGAAACATAATAATTATGATTCTGATGATACAATGACACATCAATTGCTGTTCATGATCATCGATGACACAAGTTGAGTTGCACGATAGAAGTTACACCTCGACATTAATTAAGCTGATGACAACAGGTGAGTTGTGAAGTCAGGAGTTACACTGGAGCACTGGATTGGTAAGCTGTGATCTCACGATAAACCGAATTCATTTATATGGCTGTATTTCTCAACGACTACAGGGTTATTACAAGTTGTTATGAGTTTTTATAGGTGATTATTGTATTTTATAGGCTATTGCAATGGGGGTTAGGCCTACCCCTTATTGATAGTTTCAGACGACATATATGCACCATCCTGTGATAGGCCAGCCCATTGATTGTCTGCATCAGCACGAATTTGTTAATAAAACATCGATTTGTTCCATTATTTGCCTTATTCGGAGCAAATACAATGCTGTAATAAATTATTATGAGGTTATTATGAGGTTAATATGGGTTATTCCGGGTTAATATGGGTTATTCCGGGGTTTTGTCGTAGGCCTACCGATGGGAACCCCGCTAACGTGTTTAAAGGTGATAAAAGTGTCATTCAAAACAAATAACTTTTTTAATTCTACAATGATCATGATGGCTTCATTTCTACCAGTAATAATGAGCAAAAAAAACAAACAAGCAGAGAAAAATATGTCTTTTATTGCAGTGTATCACAAATTCACATCAATCCTGAAAAACACGGAAAAAAAAACGATAATGAATCTAGCCTATCTATTATTCATTCATAATAATCAAGAGGAAGATCCGGGTAGTGTGGGCGATATTAAGTGAAAGACAAAAACATAGACCTACCTATGACAAAGGAGAAAAGACAGTGCAGGATTATTGAAACAAACAAATGCGTTTTAAAAATAGTACTCATTTTAAATAATATGACAATCCGATTATAATAGATACACTTGTTTTATTAACAAAAAAAGGGCGAAACACCACCCCAACAAAAATATTTTTATTCAGTTCAAGATTAATCTAAAATACAGAGGCCTCATATATCGCTTTTACACTCAGAGCTAAGAGCCTCATATATCGCTTTTACACTAAAGATTAAAGCCTAAAGATTAAAGGTTTAAAGAATGACGAGCTGGCTAATACAACAAAGCATGGGGGGGGGTCTTATATAACCTTGTTTTCACCGAGTGACGTCACTGCGTTTCACAGAATTGAAAAAAAGTTTGAAAAAAAGTTCTTTTCAGTAGGGGGGGCCTACTAAACACCGCAAAACTTTTCCCAGCAGGCACACCACGTGCAATTGGGGTGGGAAATTGGTGGACACGTGTTCCACTAAAAATCCAGGTGTATTCCACGTGGATTTCTTAACCCTTTCCATTGCCAATATTTCAGCCCCTGCCAATTTCTACAATGCCTAATTACTCGAGCATAGCCTAATGGTTATTTTGGCTAAAAAAACTAATTGAGATGGGACGGGCTGGGGTTGCACTTTACTGGGGTTGAACGCAAAAGTCATGCCGAGGTCATGTCAAGGTCATATGAAGGTCAATCTCGATAAAAAATGCAACGAATTGCCATTTTGTGCCTTCAAATTTGATTTATGTGCGAGCTAGCTTAGTGTTATATATGACTGTAGTTAGATCATTCAGGTCAAGCACAATTTCAGAAAGTGTCGCAAGTAGTTTTAAGGTACCCGAGGAGTACCCGAGTAGTGATAGCCCCTTCGGATTTCCCTTATTTCCAACTTCGGATAAATCACTATGCTATTCCCCCTTCGCCAGGACTAAAATTGAATGCCAAAAGTGACCAAATATAGTAGTGTGGAAATATGCCTTGAATTGCAGCAAATTTTCATATGACTGTGGAAATGGGAACACGGGTTAGAGTTCCACTATACTTAGGTGGTGTGCAAAGGTCATTCCAAGGTTATATCAAGGTCATATAAAGGTCAAACTCGACAAAAAAATTGCGTTTTATGCCTTTCAGCCTTATTTATGCGTGTTATATATGACTGTAGTTGGATCAGTCAGGGTCAAGCACTATTTCAGAAGGTGTTCAAGTAGTTTTAGGGTAATAACAGTACCTGAAGAGGGACATTATTAATGTGACGAGATTCCGAAAGGCATAGTCGTTGCGCTACCCGGGAGCTCTCATAACACATATTCAGAACAAGAGGTCACGCCAGTGAGACAGACGTTGAATAATGCTGACTAATGAGCCTGCAAACTGATAAGATCGGTTTCTCGCATTAAGGTAAAAATTACACGTCAATCAGAAATATTGCGACGTGACCCCAGATAGGCCTATATATAGCAGACATCAGATAACGACGAGACACACAACAAACACAGCCTTTATTTGCACCAATGCTTGGTCAATGTTGGTGAAACGTCGCAGACGTTGAGCCAACATTAAACCACCATCTGCTGAACGTCTTGTGTTTGTTGCAGAGAGTGGATAATTCGATATACTATATCTGCTATATGAATATCAGTAGGCCTATACATACACTGTTGAGCTGTTGCTCACCTACTTTCCTATGGCATTTTGATTGTATACAGACAAACTGTTTTAATTCACGCCCAAACATCAACACCGCCACTGTTTTGTGAACAAGCCAACGAAATGCCCATACACGGCCTAACCTGAGCGTAGCAGCGTTCGGTACCCGTCAAACAGTCACCAGATGGCCCTGTAGTACACGCCCATAATGTTTTGAAGCCTGCTGGGTGCATCAGACCACACTTGGTGACTGTTCAGCATATAGTGAATTAACTGTAAACTAGCCCGGACACGGTCCGGTATTGGCATTGTAATCAGTATTAAAATTCCTGGACACGGTCCGTGAAAGGCATGGAAAGGGTTAATGTTTATTATTGGTGTTAAGTTACACATGGATATCAAGTGAAGTTTGAGCCTTTTTTTCACGTGTAATCCACGTTGAATTTCTCATGTGGATTATTGGTGTACATTTTCAGGTGTATTCCACGTGAATTGTTTTACGTGGATTGATGGTGTACCAGTTCACATGGATATCACATGGATATCATATGGGAAATGCCACCTTTTTTGTTATCAGGTTTCTATAGGTTATTATTGTATTTTATAGGTTATTTTGGGTGATACTTTGATTAATATTATGCGCCACCTTGTGATAGCCAGCCCACTAACCTAGGCCTATCTGTCATTACATCAGCGTGAATTTGTTGATAAAACATTGGTTTCTTCAATTATTTGGGTTGTTTAGAGCCATTTCTTGATAACTACGATGTTATTATGAGGTTATTATGGGTTATTATAGGTTATTATGGGGTTAATAAAGGTTATTCCGGGTTATTCTGGGTTATTCCGGGTAATTATGGGGTTTTGTCGTTCCGATTTTTATACCTTAGTTAGGCCCTACTTAACCGCCATTTGCCAAAAATAAAATGATGGAAATTAGTTGTATGAGATCATAAATTGATAAATGGGTTGGTAATATGACTGCACAAATTACCAAGACGTTAACACGTGGAAAACACGTGATTTATTCACATGTATTATAGGTGGCATTAACACATGAAAAACACGTGATATGAACACGTGAAAGGTGTTTGCGCTTTCAACCTGTTATCCACTTGTATTTCACGTGGCACAATCACTCATATCCCAAGTGTATTCCACGTGGCTGTGCCTGCTGGGTTGTATCCTTTTAAAGGAGGCGATCCAGGATTTGAAAAAGAAGGGGGCGCAGGGGTTTCTAGGGCTCGTCCCCAAGATTTTTTTGGCCAATTCAGGGGACTTTTTAAACAATTTGCGCCCCCCTCTGGATTCGCGCCTGTAAATTTGTAGAATACTCATACACTGGTACACTGCATGGCCTAAGATAGGACGACACAGCTATGTCTAAAGTAATATATAAAATTGGCCGGGCTTGCCATCAGGCAATGTCTGCATGGAGTATAGACGGGATGCCTGTCTGACACTTCGTTTCCAGACAGGAAGCTGGATGTTGTTTATGGACTCAATAAATTCAAACAAAATGGCTGCCATTTATACTGTTCATAGCTGCTCGATTCGAACTTTCAATTGTTTATATTTTCTTAACGTGACCATAAAAACTCATTAGCAGTGGCGGGCAGACACTTTTTCAACGTCACAAATTAATTAGACAGTCAGATCCTAGACAGCAACGTAGGCCTAATGGTGGGCCACCAGTGGCCCACCAGCGAATACCACCGGGTGCCAGTGGTGGCGCACCACACAGATGTCCAGCTGATAGCGGATGGTCTACTAGCTACATTGTTTGCTGATGGTGGACCACCAGTGGTCCATCATTGGCTTTCAGTGGCAAATTACACCCTCAGATAAACACGAATCAATCGAACTGTTAATTGCCTGTTCTTAAGGACCGAACATCGAGGATTTCAGCTTATAAATAGTGTAAAAAACGAACCTAAAATTTATATCTATTTTATCTATATTTATATTATCTTCCCCTTATGGAAAGCAAATAATGAGGCAAAAAAATGGGTAAAAAGTGAACTGGGAATATTCCATAATTTCCAGGACCCATGTGCACCCTCACTGGTAGACCACTGGAGTGATGTTGTCTGGGATGTCGGCGGGCAAACATCAAACTGGCTGTTCTCCTGGCACAGATTAGTCTATGTGTGTACAAAGGTGACCTAGCTAAAACCCCATTCATTTAATTTCACATACACGTCTGACAAATTGCCTATCGGCACGCCAGCATTGGACTGCTTAAATCTAAAGACAGGATCGCATGATTTTTGAAAAACCACCCTCTTCAATTTCGAGACGTTTAACTTGAAATTTTGCACAGATCAATTTTTGGTCAAATCTTAACAGTGGTAAAAATTTCGCTAAATTATATTTCATATTTCGAAAATTAGACCATTTGACACGATGTCATGTATTTAAATTCTATTATTAGTTTAATGGGCTTTATATATAAGGGGGTGTCGTAATTTCAATTAATTACATCTCAAACTTTTAAATACCCTATTATTAGAATTACTTTTACAAAAATTTTAAGGATGTTGGGATTCTTTTGAAAATTAGTGTTGGCAAAATTTCATGAAAATCTGTTAAGAATCAATGGAGAAATCAACTAATATTACAGCTAGGGCAAATCAGTTGCTGGGCTTCGTTAATCGTGAAAAATAATACAAAGATACTGTAAAATGTACATAATATTCCAGCACAGATATTCCTCCAAGGGTGTTAATTGAGTAGGTATACGGCTAGAGGTATACATTGCGCTGGTGACACAATGAGTGGACCTATACATCGTGATTCCATACCGGTTGCTGACGATATGAAGAGCTAACTCTTTACATAGGAATATATGTGTCATGCACCAGGTTCAGAAATTGTTGGCATGCCAAAAACAAACGGTAGCTTTGAAATGATTGTTCTTGGACAAAATTATCATTTTGAATCTGAATGGACTTTAACAGAATTTCTCTATCTGCAAGCAATTCCTCTATTGTACTCTGATATTGTACCAGTAATGAATCACCATGGTCCACGCAGCTCTTGGCGATCTGATATCAGTGTGAGTGGCCTCTAGTGTGGCATGTAGCTCTTGATTAACTCGCAAACTGTCAATGGGCTTATTCTCGCGAACACTTGACTCAACAATCAAACACGCCTGTCTATGTTCAGATATACACAGATAACCAATCTGGCTGAAATTTGGTGTTTATCTTTAATATCAGCAACAAACGCTTTCAGCCATTTAATTTTGAATTTTAAAGACGCAGTTTCATTATTCAAATCACCAAAACTTCAGACGTGCGGACAAAACGCGGCCACAATACAGCGAACTGATAGGCCCTATGATCACGTCTATTTGACGAGAAATTAACCGCTATCACATATAGGCCCATCAAAGCAGAACACACAGTATAAACAATGAAAAGCAAGCAGCAGATTACTTAAATAACCACGATATCAGTAATACATACAAATACACCAATATGTCTTGAACATTAAATTCAAGACATACGATATAAAATAATAATAATGAATGTATATCACTCACTCCCCAAATAAAATAATAAGAGGAATGAAACTAAATGTGCCGAACAAATATTAATTCTCGCATACAAAGTGTCAAAACATAGAACATTCAAATAGTAATTACAATCACAGGTATGCATGCCTTGCCAAAATTAGCATCTATACCAAGGATGCGTGCATTCAAAATCAAGCACAATAACATTATAATGCATACAGAATATCATACAATTTAATGAGTAATGGCATTACAAAACATTGAGACATTCAAATCAATAGCAAAAATTAAACATTCAAACAAAGAGCCAAAAATGGCGCGAAATATACCAATACACAGCAGAAACACCACAGTCAAATGTCAGCGTGAAGTTCTTCGCGTTCGCTCCTGGTACCATTGTTGACATGACCAAAAGCCACAATGTCAAGATATATGTGAGAGTGTGAGAGCATTGCACTGCAGTCACGACGCCCTGTAAATCTAATAGTTGGGACGCCGTGACGCTCAGTGTTACTCTGCCGGAAAGCCGTATTTCCAGGCCTCAAAGCAATTGTGTCACGTGATGCACAACATAGTCTCGGCCTCATTGCGGTCACGCCTACAATAACACTAGTATATAGTGTCTCAGACAGGCTGGACAATATTCATTTAATGGCCTACTCACAGTAGACATACTTTATAACTGGGCTACTTCAGGATACCAGTACTGGTCACACTACATGACACACTACATGGGACGGGTAATGGCCCAGTACCAAATAACTTAAAGATTTAATACTGGTACTGTAATGGCCCCGTATAAGATATACCTATTGATCCAGTAGGCATGCAGTTGTATTGTCAGACTGACTGTCTGATCATGCTCACTGAGACATGAGTCTGATGACTGGGTCATTGAGATTGAGAGTGTGACTGACTAAGTTCGCAATAAAGGCAGTGAAGACTGCAGATTAACTATTGATCCATAGTCGCAACTTTACACAAATCATGTAAGTGAGGATCGAGTGTGATTTGTGAGCTGAATCTACATATTCATACTGCACATATTCATAGAACTAAAGCTTCTTTTAAAACTTTTGTGTCTCATAAAGTGATGTTAAACATAGAACAACAACAGTACATAAAAATAGCTGAATAAATTAAATATTTTACCAAATAACAATAAAATAATAGTCAAATCCTGGCATTTGCATGGATCAACAGCCTGGGGATCATAGATCCTACTATTTGCCGCCAACTTTGTTTTCATAGTGATTCTATGTGGTGTGATATTCTCTTGGAGCGCCACCTGTTGGATAACCAGGGCTGATAAAGGCTTCATACAGCTCTGTTGGGGCTTTGCTGTTCCGGTTTAGTATTACCTGCACGGTACTGGGCAAATTATGTATGAAATATTCTAGTTATCTATCCTTAATGAAAGTAGGCCCTATTTAGTACTGGCTCAATACAGTGCATACGAATGTCAGTATTGCCGGTAATAGCCTTAATTGAGGCAATTCCACAAGTAGACTATTATTTGTGTGAAACTGTATATATTACCTCAGGCTTGTTCTGGGACATTTTTGGAAAAGTTTTAGGTTATGCCCTCTCGTGTCTTACACTTCTTGTAGAGGTGGTAGTTGGGGGTCATATATTTTACATGAAGTATTTTATTTTTTTTAATCATATCACTACTGCTATTGTTGACCCAGCGTTTGTTTATTGTTGGGCTAATAGTAAACCAAAGCTGGGCCAACGTCTTATGTTTGCTGGGAACTGTCATACAATTCAACATTGTGCTCAATCTCTAGTTAGATACAATTTCAGAGTGCGATATAGGCTAGCTGATACTGTCTGATAGTAAAAACCACAGCACAGATAAGAGTGTGAGAACCTTGTGGCAGTACTATTCAACCTCTATATCTGCCCCTCATCAAACAAACACAAAATTGAATTTACTGGCCTACTTCCCCATCAAATAAAACACAAATTCGTAGCAAAACAGCATCTGTTCAAAAAGTTATCCTATGAAATGCATTGCCAGAACTTATAGCCTGTGCACCATCTCTCCCTACCCTCAATACTACAATCTCCCATGGGACCTGCAGTATTCCATCCTTTTCTTATTAATTAAGCAGCCGATATGATTTTAACCTTGCACAATCTGTTGGGATGAGTGACAATTTTCTCCCATCCCTTGCACGCACCTTTTTATTATTAATAAAAACAACCGACCTCAGACGTACAGCTTGCTATCTAAGTCGCGATATCAATAATGCAATGTAGGTTATTGTTTGAAAGTCACATGCACACAATCTTCCTGAGCTGTAATTAGCTTTCCAATCTTTGAAATTGAGCTCAGTCAGTGGGCCCCACTTTTTTCATTTAAGTAATCAGCAGTGCTATTGCTAGCAGATCTGTTGCCTGGTTAAGGAGCCACCTGAAAGTGTCAGGGACTGGTATAGGGCTAACTGCAACAGGTAATGTTATATGAACGAGAGAAAAAGACGATCAACAATCAGACCGCCACCCACCCCCCCCCCCCCCCCCCCCCTACCCACCCCCCATTCAATTCGTACACCATCACGATCCCCAAGTTGGCAAAATGTTGATAATCTTGAAAATGATATTCCGAGAGAGCACCAGGAGAAGACAAGAAGACGTGATAGTACAGCGCTTTGGCCCACCGTACCCCATTAGACTATCCACAGAATACGATGGAGCGCAGCCACCACGAAGCACCACCGCCAATCCCAAAAATCCCTCCTTTGATAAGTGAGATTCGAGAGAGATCACTAAGACAAGATCAGAAGACTAGATAAGACAGCACTCTAGCCTACCGCACCCCAACAGATCACTGCAAGCAGATTTCCACAGAATACAATGTAGCATAAAACTCAGCCACCACGCCCACCCAACCCGTGCAACTGCAATCTCCCGGCCCCCAGCCCATTATCAAGAATCTGTTGGCGGATTTGTTAAACCTGTTGTTCAGCTTTCATATTTGTACATATTTGGACATTTGGGCATATTTGTACATCATACGACCTGGCAAATGATTCCAATTCAAGTTTTGGACAAGTTACATTATGATGTTGTCAGAGTACACCTTGCTTTTGATGTGATTCCAAAATTTCCATGACTCATATTTTGTACAGACAGGTTTCGGAGATTCGTCCCTCGCTGTTCTGCCGTCTTCTACATTCGTCACGATTTTGACCGGAACGGATCTGCCTAATGTATTTTTGCTTCTATGTTCTGCCATTCAGATCTACGCCTCCGAGACAAAAAATCTCAGAGACAAAGGGGCTGAATCAATGCATAAGCATCCTGTTGTTCAGTCACGGTCCGTCACGCTGATTGAGTGAATGCTATTTGTTTGTACAGTGATTGTGGCATTGCAGATGCTGCTCTCATAACATTTCTCCAATTGCTCAATACACTTAACGTGCAAGGGGTTATTGGAATGCTAAGTAGCAAATAAACCCTGCAAACACATGTTCACTAGGTGAATATTGGTTTATTGCCTTTGACACTGTACCACCCAACAAACGACGAACCTCTCATTCTACATGTAACACTTCTTGACGGCAGTGATGTAGGATCCCTACTTCGTTATTTCAATGTGGCAGTTATCCCCGGTTTCCCGGACGCGAGAATCTGTGGACGACTGCCTCGTTTTGGTACTTTGGTGCCGGGCGCAGAGGGCCGGAGCCCATGCGGCCTTGGTACTTTTCCCGCACTTCAGATATTACGCTCAGCGACTGCGGACGCGCCGCAGGTCGCTCTCTCTGAGTCAAGTAGGACGTGCCGTGCGCGGGGCTGTACGTTGTAGTTACCAGATGTCTAGACGAATAAACATGACAAGTGGAGGAAGAGTTTTGTGATTTACTTAGAACCGTCGATTCGACGGGGAGAGGAAGTTTACGTTATAATGGAGAATGTTGGGCAGTTTCTCTCGTTCACCCTTACAAGCCCATACTAGAGACCCTAACGGTCACTCACAGGTATCTCCGGCGCGAGGGACTACCCCATATTCCCATACTAGTGACCCCTGACGACTGATAGACAACGCAACAGTGTTTTCATCAAGACGCCAATTAAAAACTGCTGTTTTCAAGGATAGTTTTATTTAAATTTTAAGGGATTTTTTGAAAAAAATCAATAGCAAATTTTTTTCATCAAGGAACATGAAAGCTGTAGGTCATTTTTAATATGCCAGTTTTAAACTAGTCAGAAAGAGTTATCAGAGGAGAAGCACGTTTTTTACGTCGAAAACGGCGTAATTTTCTTATTTTTGGACGAAATTCCACGTGTTTGGCGCTTTTTCAAGATGGCGACCATGTCGGTTTCTCTAGAAGAATCCTGAAATTTTTTCTCATAGACTTAGTCTATCATGTTTTCATAGTAAGAGTTTTTAAATGCTTTCATCCTATTAATGCCACTGTAGGCGAATAGGAAGTGGGTGTTTTCGGAAACTCATTTTTTATCGTTGATTGCCATAATTGGTTGACTCGATTTTAAAGTCCATAGACGAAGCCTCGTCATCTTTTTCGATTTTTCAGTAAAATCGACAAGAAATTATAAAATATCGCTTCGACTCGGGTAACCTTTAATAGGATTAGGGCCAAATAAAATTGTTTCCCTAATGAATGTCAATAAACGGTCCTATTTGGTCTGTTAAATACATTCCCAGGACCGTAGGTCAATATTTTATAACTATTATAATATGTTATTTCAGAGAATGCTGATTGTTGTGAATGTATTTGGTAAGTGAGCGCCATTTTGGACGCTGGTTCCCCTTGATTAGCTGATCGCCCGCCGTGGGCAAACACGTGTCCCGCCATAACCGGCATGCATTTGGATAGTGGACCTGTGTCGCCACATCACATTAGCATAAATTAGGCTGCCATTTTGATTTGGTGTAGCAGATTATTCACGTGTTCAAAATTATACACGGCCTAGTTTTAAATAATTTTTTTTTGATTATTCATAAATTTTCTTTTTCAAAACGGTTGAAAGAGAGGAAATATAAATTAGCGTTTCGGAAACGAAATTATAGCACTAATTGTGCGAGATTTTAATAAAGTCATAGTATAATTTTTTCACGTTGAAACGCCCCCTGGTGTTTGTAGTTGCTCTAGCCTACTTTTAGCGCCTTATTTGGGCACGGAGTAGGTAATGAATATGCTAATGTGAGGCGAGACGCGGCTGCTGTTCACTTTTATATGTGCACACTGTTACACGCATGCTGACACAGGCACGCAGCCACAAGCTGTCTGCCGCACATGTTAGCAGTACCGATAATACACCATACACACACCCACCACAGACGAAATAAACGCATCCGCTACAACGACAACCGCTTTATACGTCAGTCAATGAATCGAAGCGAGCGATTGATTCGGACGTTAATAAGAATGACTCGGTGATGAACGTGCCATATATAAAAAAAAAAAGTGGAATGTTCATCACAGAAATCATTTTTCAGCGAAAAGATATACTATATCATCAATCCGCATAGACTACTGTCAGTCATGTTTTAAATATTTTTCTAAAATAAATGTAGCTGTTTTTATTCGCAGTCACATTTAGCCTATCAGTTTGGGAACGAAAATTTCTCATGATAGTTGATTTCTTAGGATTAAATTTGTATAAATACAGAAATATTCGATTTGACAGTTGCGCTATCGCGAAACATTGCCAATATTTGCATGTGTTTTTCGACTTGTTTGAATTTTTTTTTTTTTTCCACCCAGGTCGATTTACAATATACTATTATCTTAGCTTAGTATAGCATGTCATAATTGTATCTGGCATTTTTATGTACAATTTCGACCTACAGTTTTAACTATACCATTATGTATGTGTGTGAATAAGTGAAAACATTTTATGTCAAATATAGACCTACAGTTTTCACTAAAATAAATATATATGTGTGTGAACTAGTGCAAAGAAATTACGTGCAACCTCAGCGACGCATTTTCAACTATATCTGCAACCCCTGTTTCTCGCAACATGCGACATAGCATGAACATTTTCTACAGTCTACATTTCTAAGATTCAACATATACAGACATTTTTTCATCTGGTCTAGATGGCAACGTACAACCAATCCGCGCACGGCACGTCAAAAATAGTTGGTATGTGTTAATACAACATACCATTTTAAACACGTTTGAGATAGGCAAAGAGCCAATAGGCCAGCTATCTCAAATGCTTCAATAGTTAAATAATTTCAAAACAACATTTCATAATGTCGACACAACACGATAGTGAAGGCTTCATGTCTACGCCCCTAGAAGGTGCGGGTGCTCGACGCAAAGATAACTATTATCAGGACAGTGAGGACAATGAGGTTCGATTCCGAGAGGCAGACGAAGAGTATCAACGTCTTAAAGCAGATTTCGCTCGAATTGCCCGAGCTAGACGAACGAGTCCTCATTCTAGGAGCGATTCATCAAAGAGCCCTTCACCATTAAGAAGGCAGCCTCAGAGACGTTCAACGAACTTGCCCGAGTTCAAAATCGCTACGTTTTATGCTACGGACGTTGAACTCTGGTTTAACCAGATAGAAACTCAGTTCGCTCTTCATCAGATCAACGACGATGACGAAAGATATAGCCTAACCTGCGCAGCACTTTCGGGCACGTCAATAAAGTTAGTTACTTATTCCTTATTCCTTATTCCTTATTCAATAAGTAACAGTTACTTATTCCTTATTCGAACGAATAAGGAATAAGTAATCGTTACTTATTCCTTATTCGAACGAATAAGGAATAAGTAACAGCTTCTTATTCCTTATTGGACCGAATAAGGAATAAGTATCATAAACGTATTCTTTATTGGAAAAAATAAGGAATAACTAACTGGTAACGTATTGCTTATTCGAATTTGGATAAGTAACACTAAAACAAAACAAAAATAAAAGAAGCAAATGTATGCTCACGCTCCACAAAATATGCTGATATACTACTAGTTCTCTGTGTAAAAAAGAGTTAAATCAATAACCTGGCAATATTGACATGCACAAAGAGCTTTAAAGGAATATTCACGTGTTCAGACTTGAATAAGGAATAAGTAGCTGGATACTTAGTCCTTATTCGCGTTTGAATAAGTAACTGGTACTAATACGGTGAAAACCACTTTAAAATACGAAAACACATCAAGAATACCCGAAAAGTCGGCAAAATACGTTCATATACTTGTAATTTTATGAGATAAAAGAGTAAACCACCAATCGGATCGCATAAAGAGTAGTACAAGTCTTGTTACTTATTCGGTTTTGAATAAGGAATAAGTAACTGTTACTTATTCCTTATTCGTGTCTGAATAAGTAGCTGGTACTATATGCGGTAAAAACACTTAAAAATACCAAAATACAGCTAGAAAACATTAAAACTCGACAAAAGACGTTCATATACTTGTAATTTGGCGAGATAAATGAGCAAAACACAAATCTGATCGCACCAACAGTTGTACAAGTCTTGTTACTTATTCGGCTTTGAATAAGGAATAAGTAACTGGTTACTTATTCCTTATTCGCGTTTGAATAAGTAACGGGTACTATATGCGGTGAAAAACACTTAAAAATACCAAAATACAGCTAGAAAACATTCAAACACGACAAAAGACGTTCATATACTTGTAATTTGGCGAGATAAATGAGTGAAACACCAATCTGATCGCTCAAAAAGTTGTACAAGTCTTGTTACTTATTCGGTTTTGAATAACGAATAAGTAACTGGTTACTTATTCCTTATTCCTTATTCGCGTTTGAATAAGTAACTGGTACTAATACGGTGAAAACCAATTTAAAATGCGAAAACACATCTAGAGTACCCTAAAATTCGACAAAATACATTCATATGCTTGTAATTTTATGAAATAAAAGAGTAAAACACCAATCGGATCGCATAAAGAGTAGTACAAGTCTTGTTACTTATTCGGTTTTGAATAAGGAATAAGTAACTGTTACTTATTCCTTATTCGCGTCTGAATAAGTAACTGGTACTATATGCGGTAAAAACACTTAAAAATACCAAAATACAGCTAGAAAACATTAAAACTCGACAAAAGATGTTCATATACTTGTAATTTGGCGAGATAAATGAGTAAAACACCAATCTGATCGCTTAAAAATTTGTACAAGTCTTGTTACTTATTCGGTTTTGAATAAGGAATAAGTAACTGGTTACTTATTCCTTATTCCTTATTCGCGTTTGAATAAGTAACTGGTACTAATACGGTGAAAACCACTTTAAAATACGAAAACACATCTAGAATACCCTAAAATTCGACAAAATACATTCATATGCTTGTAATTTTATGAAATAAAAGAGTAAAACACCAATCGGATCGCATAAAGAGTAGTACAAGTCTTGTTACTTATTCGGTTTTGAATAAGGAATAAGTAACTGTTACTTATTGCTTATTCGCGTCTGAATAAGTAACTGGTACTATATCCGGTAAAAACACTTAAAAATACCAAAATACAGCTAGAAAACATTAAAACTCGACAAAAGATGTTCATATACGTGTAATTTGGCGAGATAAATGAGCAAAACACCAATCTGATCGCACAAACAGTTGTACAAGTCTTGTTACTTATTCGGCTTTGAATAAGGAATAAGTAACTGGCTACTTATTCCTTATTCGCGTTTGAATAAGTAATTGGTACTAATACGGTGAAAACCACTTTAAAATACGAAAACACATCTAGAATACCCTAAAAGTCGGCAAAATACGTTCATATATTTGTAATGTTATGAGAAAAAAAGAGTAAATAACCAATCGGATCTCATGAAGAGTAGTACAAGTCTTGTTACTTATTCGGTTTTGAATAAGGAATAAGTAACTGTTACTTATTCCTTATTCGCGTCTGAAGAAGTAACGGGTACTATATGCGGTGAAAAACACTTAAAAATACCAAAATACAGCTAGAAAACATTCAATCCCGACAAAAGACGTTCATATACCTGTAATTTGGCGAGATAAATGAGCAAAACACAAATCTGATCGCACAAACAGTTGTACAAGTCTTGTTACTTATTCGGCTTCGAATAAGGAATAAGTAACTGGTTACTTATTCCTTATTCGCGTTTGAATAAGTAATTGGTACTAATACGGTGAAAACCACTTTAAAATACGAAAACACATCTAGAATACCCTAAAAGTTGGCAAAATACGTTCATATATTTGTAATGTTATGAGAAAAAAAGAGTAAATAACCAATCGGATCTCATAAAGAGTAGTACAAGTCTTGTTACTTATTCGGTTTTGAATAAGGAATAAGTAACTGTTACTTATTCCTTATTCGCGTCTGAATAAGTAACGGGTACTATATGCGGTGAATAACACTTAAAAATACCAAAATACAGCTAGAAAACATTCAAACACGACAAAAGACGTTCATATACTTGTAATTTGGCGAGATAAATGAGTGAAACACCAATCTGATCGCTCAAAAAGTTGTACAAGTCTTGTTACTTATTCGGTTTTGAATAAGGAATAAGTAACTGGTTACTTATTCCTTATTCCTTATTCGCGTTTGAATAAGTAACTGGTACTAATACGGTGAAAACCACTTTAAAATGCGAAAACACATCTAGAATACCCTAAAATACGACAAAATACATTCATATGCTTGCAATTTTACGAAATAAAAGAGTAAAACACCAATCGGATCGCATAAAGAGTAGTACAAGTCTTGTTACTTATTCGGTTTTGATGTACATAAGACTGCCGTTACTACACCTTTTGGCTTATTTAATTTCACTAGAACACCGTTTGGTCTACGAAATCCCGGTCAAACGTTTCAGCGTTTTATAGACCACGTTACACGCGGACTTGATTTTGTTTTTGTATATTTGGATGACCTATTGGTAACCAGCCCAGATCATAAGCCCATAACGCATAAGAAACATCTACGAATTCTTTTTGCCCGACTAGCCAAATATGGAATATTAATTGGTCCTGAAAAGTGTCAGTTTGGTACAACTGAATTAAGTTTTCTAGGCCATCACGTTTGTGCCGAAGGAATTTCGCCGTTACCCAGCGCCGTTGACGCGATTGTGAATTTCGTAAAGCCCGAAAAGCAACGAGCACTGCGTAGATATTTGGGAATGGTAAATTATTACCATCGTTTCATACTGCATTGCGCTGCGAAGTTGACACCACTAAATAATTTACTGACAGCTGCCAACGAAGGACATACAAGTCACCGAAGTCAAATTTCGACTTGAAGTGGGATAAAAATGCAGAGTCAGCATTTTCTGAGTCAAAACAAATATTGGCAAACGCTACTCTTCTGGTACATCCAGATTCTACGGCTCAGATAAACATCACGTGCGACGCTAGTGATGTCGCCGTCGGTGGCGTGTTGCAGCAGTTTTTGAATGGTATGTGGCAGCCACTTTCGTTTTTCAGCAAGAAGCTGAACCCAGCAGAGACACGTTACAGAGCGTTCGATCGTGAGCTTTCGGCGGTATATGCCACAATTAAACACTTTAGACACAATTTAGAAGGACGAAATTTCTTCGTTAATACTTATCATAAACCGTTGACATTTGTAATGTCATCCGTGACTGAAAGCGCGTCCCTATGACAAACACGACATTTAGCTTTCATCGCTGAATTCACCACCGATATTAGATATGTAAAAGGCGAGACAAATTTCGTCGCTGATGCGCTTTCACGACCATCAGTGTCTGCGATAAATGATGAACCAGTGATAAACTATAAGGAGTTAAGTCTCGACCAAGCTAAAGACGCGGAATTCACGAGATTGAGACACTCGACTACATCCACTATGAATTTCAAACTACTCAAATCGTTCGATAATCAATTGATCTGGTGTTATGTGTCCACGGGACACAACCGGCCGTACCTTACCGCGAAATTTCGCCGAAAAGTTTTTTCAAGCTTACACAGTTTAGGCCACCCAACGCATAGAGCTACAAAACCTTTGATTAATACCCGATTTGTCTGGCATGGCATGAATATCGACATGCTAGATGGTGTCGTACCTGTAAGGGTTCCAGACTGCCAAAGTTTCACGTCATAACACACCAGTTTACAGAAAGTTCACTGAACCTACCGAGCGATTTGATCATGTCCACATCGATATAGTCGGACCTTTACCCTATGCTAATGGCTTTAGATATCTACTGACTTGCGTCGATCGTTTTACACGTTGGCCGGAAGCCATACCTATTGTAGATATTCGGGCCGAAACGGTCGCCGATGCTTTCTTCAGCGGGTGGATAGCACGTTATGGTACTCCAGCCACTATCACCACTGATAGAGACGTTCAATTCGGGTCCAAATTGTGGGATAATTTATGTAATCAATTCGGGATTATACGGAATCGTACCACGAGCTATCACCCCCAGTCGAACGGCATGGTCGAACGTTTCCAATGTCAATTGAAAGCCGCCATTATGGCGCACGAGTCACCGAACCCGTGGACTATTACGTTACCCGCTGTACTTTTAGGAGTTCGTTCCGCAGTTAAAGAGAGATTAGGCAGGTCGGCTGCCTACATGATATATGGGACAACCCTTAGACTCCCAGGAGAGTTTACGAAACAGTACATCGTCGACGCTAACACTGATTTGGAGAACATTACTATTCAGACAAGCTACGCGTGGCCATGTCGGATCTCCGTCTATGTCTGCCACGTGACACACAACAACATAACATTTTCCAATTCAAGGAAATAGCTACATGCACACATGTATTCATGCGCCGAATCGCCATTGCGCCGCCTCTGACCGCCCCTTACGGCGGACCATACAAGGTCGTCTCGAGGAGTGGCAGAGTCATGAAAATCCTAGTGAAAGGCAAGGTTGAGACGGTCTCTTTAGATCGCGTTAAACCCGCACATCTCGAGTGCAAGCCTACGACAGGTACGAACATACAGCGTACTACGCCAAACAAACCACAGAGCTCGAAGACTACCAGGATCTCTAGTAGGAATCCACAGGGTCCACCTAGACCTGGTAGTGCGGACACTCAGACGTCCAACAGGAGTGTTAAAACGAAAAAGTCGACGGCAGTCAGAAGCAGTAGCAAATTGGCCACACTCCCACAGCAACTAGATGCTAATATCAAATTGTCTAACAAAGACAATACTTATATAGCGCCGCATTCGCGAGCCCCCGCCGTATCCCGCGCTAACGGGAACGGCGGTGGTTTACGAACGTATTCCCGCATATCTTTACATCTACGGGGTAAAACCCCGGGTGCTGCTGACGCCGTAATCGACTCGAATAAAAGCAATCGTTCGAATATCGCTAATCGCGACAAAATTTCGACAGACACAACGGTGCAAAAAACTAGAGTCGGACGAATAATCCAGATTCCTGCCTGGTTCATGCAGATGGTTCACGCCATAGTGGCGCCTAACGACATCTATGGCGGGCCCAACCGCATGCACCGTATTAATAATGTTTTTAAATTGTAAATGAATATGCCAGGCCTGACAACATTGTGTAAAATATGTAAAATGTAAATACATTTTTCAGCAAGTTAATTGCTAAATTATAATGGAAACTTATGTCAAGTAAATGAATCGGTTGGTCACAGCTGGCAGCATATAAATACGCGCATACAGGACAGTTGGTGTTAAGAGGATGGGACAATTTTCATTTATAATGCTGCGACGTCAACTACCCACGCTGTAACCACACACGCTATAATTTTTAAACTATGCTTAGTTATAAGAGGTTACATATTATTACAACCCCCGCTACTTGCACGAAGCAGTCTCCTACATGTCAGTTGGGTCCTACGTTATCACTAACCCGGGGGTAATGTAGGATCCCTACTTCGTTATCCCCGGTTTCCCGGACGCGAGAATCTGTGCACGACTGCCTCGTTTCAGTACTTTGGTGCCGGGCGCAGAGGGCCGGAGCCCATGCGGCCTTGGTACTTTTCCCGCACTTCAGATATTACGCTCAGCGACTGCGGACATGCCGCAGGTCGCTCTCTCTGAGTCAAGTAGGACGTGTCGTGCGCAGGGTTGTACGTTGTAGTTACCAGATGTCTAGACGAATAAACATGACAAGTGGAGGAAGAGTTTTGTGATTTACTTAGAACCGTCCATTTGACGGGGAGAGGAAGTTTACGTTATAATGGAGAATGTTGGGCAGTTTCTCTCGTTCACCCTTACAAGCCCATACTAGAGACCCTAACGGTCACTCACAGGTATCTCCGGCGTGAGGGACTACCCCATATTCCCATAGTGATACAACACCAATAACTGGTGTTGCTTTGACATAGAACCAGCGTCGCAGACGTTGGGCCAACGTAAATCAAATAACAGTGTGTCGATCTTCCAAGTTTACTGAGTCAAAGTCAACGTCTCCCACGTTAAAACAATTATTAAGTCATACTTGAGACACTGTTAAATTTTGTGTGTAACCGCTATAGTTGAGTTGATGAAGATTAATTAAATTACCCTTCAATAAGTCTGTTGTAGATTTATCAGAACTATTATGTTTGATTTTCGTATGTAATGCATTATTTTAAAAATCAATTAACTAAATCTCAGGATCTAACAATTTCTCAAGTCAAATAATTTGATCTCTGGGAACAGATCGTAAATATTCATGCCGTCAACTATGTTGAACACATCAACTTTATATATTATGCTCTAAGCCGTGAATACCTTGTGTTTTGATTAGCACAAAGTGTCAACACTTATCTGAGCATTGACTGTTTTTGCCATTGTAAAAAGACTAGTATGAGAAGCCCTACAATTACAGGAAGACAACAGTCGCAAGTCGGGCAACATGATAGCCACCCGCCCAACCCAGCAAACACAAAACATTTGTATAACATTTGTACAACGTCGGCCCAACGTCTTCGACGTTGATCTAACATTGTACAAATGTCATACAAATATTTTGTGTTAGCTGAGAAGTAATTTCATGCATGGTGCTGTACACAGTAGAATGTGCAGTGGCAGATCTAGGGGGGGGGGGGGTTGGCGCTGTCCCCTAAATTGACTAAAATTTACCAAAATAAACCCCGGGCTCCCCCTTTCTTGAGATCCTGGATCCGCCACTGATGTGTTAGATTTAATCAAGGATGCAATCTAGCTGTCATTAACATCTGAGTTGAGTGATATTGTTTGAAGTCAATTCGACTACAATATGAAAACATCATAGTTTTGAAACAGATTAAAGAAATTATTACTGCTTTGCTCTTTTATTGTGATAAACATATTAATTGTATAAAACAAAAAGACCAAGTTTGTTTGTCATAGCCGACCAGTAGTCATTTAGCCTCACCCTGTGTTAGGCCTACTGACTTTTTCATAAATAAGGTCAAAATGTACAAGTATTATATATTATAAAATCAATCATGTAAATTTATTTAAAACTAGAAAAGGAATTACCGAACTCCGAGGCTTGGCTTTAGGCTGTATGAGTGGTATAGACCAAAATAATTTCGGCTTATATCTTTTGTAAAGATGACTGTCTTTCTCATGAGCAAAATGAAAAGGATTGGGCTTTAGGCCACCTTTGCGCACATATAGGCTAAATTGGGCCAGGAGAACCTCCGGAGGATGTTGAGATGATTGAGATGAAACCGGATTCGAAATTCGAGCCCTGGCGGTCTGAGGCCGAGCACGCTACCTCTCGGTCACAGAGGCTCCCCACAATACTGACTTTCACACGTGGATGGGGAAGAAACATTTTTTGTTTCTTTCAAACCGCCGAGACCGGGAACCGAAATCTGACGTGAAAGGCAGCAGTGCTAACCACTAACCTAGGCCCCCCACCCTTCTCATGAGCAAGAATCCTAAATGTTCAGGATATAATTAAGGAAAAGACCAAGAAGAGAAGTTAAAATATATATCTTCAACGTTTATTCATTCCTCCACCATTGCCGGTTCTGACCAACATCCATTCGATACTTGCCAGTGAATTGTGCTGCGCGTGTCTCTACGATACACACGATGTAGGCCTAGCCATACAATTTCTGTTCAATGGTTGGTCAGAGTCGCAGCCCATATTGCTGATTCAATGCAGGTCAACTGCGTATGATGCTGGCTCAATACCACTCCAACACTGACTGAACACATGATTATTCCACACTAGCGTCTACATCAATCACTGGACGGCTAACCAATGTTGTTTCAATGTTGATCCAACGCGTCTCACGATGGCCCAACAACAACCCAGCATCTGTATATATAGTTACATTGCGGTAATTGCTATATACGGGCAATTTCATCCCCCGTGGTCAGAAAGGCCACTACCCAGATACATTGGCCCCATTGTGAAATAATGTTGGGCCACCATCTGCGACGCTGTGCCAACATTTTTCCAACCAAAACTCTTTAACATGTTTAAGCTCTTATTATGGACGTAACCAAAAATATAATCGTGAATATTATTATTTATGAACACTTGTCAAATACAATAGTACTTAACCTAAGGCCCTGAAACGTTATATTCGACATGTTCATAAGGACTGGTGTACAGAAATGTCAACTGTTTCCCACACACAGCACCCCTCTTTTTCCTAAATAGGACAAAAACTCAGGCAAAATAAACCTAATAGTACTTGCCTCCGGCCAGTCCTAATAATAAAATTATATTTGTATCACATTTATGTTGTTATTTTGTTCGCACAAATAATAGACCTGCATGTATAGACTACTAATATAACAATGTCACAGTGTGAAATTATATATATTGTCATATATATAGCCTACATGTCCTCTATTCGAACATTGCTTAGAGGGGGGGGGGGAGGCTGCTCCAAAAATCTGCCATATTCGAAGTTCCGTCATATTTCGTGGGAACAGATGGTGACGGAACATCGAGGCCTCTCGACTGTAGGCCTACTGTCATAAGATATGTCACTGAAAGAAAGAAACTATATAAATTTACGTGTCATTCCGATATTTCGAATAATCACAAACAAAAATATTTTTTTGGAAGGAGTGTCATGCCGCTTACTTTTCGGGAAAATATAGCCTTTATGATCCATGACCTTGTTCTGATATAATTTAAAATGAATATCATCTTCAATGGGCATGCGTTTCTTTCAATAATTGTGTCTTTTCTTTGCTCCGTTGGTGAAGGTAGGTCGGCTTTAAGGTCTATCTTATATTATCGCCCTCAAATGAAAATAGGCTCAACCTTGTCCTCGGAGGCTCGGTAGATTTAACTTCCTCATTCAGTGATTTCTGTCACCCTGAGGCTGTAGTGTAGCGTAATATGAAATTGTTAATGTTCAGAGAGCGCATGGCCAAATCAATTAGGACATCATTCAATTACTAGAAGGGCCTCAAGGGGGGACTGGGAGGGGCTGGGGTTTTTGAACTCCACAAATTATGTATTTCACTTCCTGTGATCAGAGTGACGTCATTTTGGTGCTTTTTTCGTGTTTTTTTCAGAATTTATGTGAATTTGTGAGACATTGTAGTAAAAAGCATATTTTTCTTTGTGTGTTTGTTCCTTTTGCTCACTATTAGACTACTGGTGGAAATAAAGCCATCAAGGGCATCATTGTATTTGTAGAATTAAAAGAGTTATTTGTTTTGAATGACACTTTTATCACACGTTCTGGGAGTTCCCATCATTAAATTTCTCGCAATTACAAAAAATGATGCCAGCTCTTGCCTTTAATTTTATGATAGCTGCAACAAATGCTTGAAGAGGTGAGTGGAACAGGCATGCTGTGGCCCCTTCTGATAATTTTTTTTACACATGTGCCATTTTTTCAATTTTGTAAGAAAATGCAAAAAAATGAAAATAGACTATGTCCACTGCCCTATGAGGAAGTTCTGGAGGACATCATTAAGACCGTTTGGACAGAACAAAGTGGGAATCTCAAAGAAATGAGATACTTGAGGAAGGCTGCACTAGTTTACCCAGGGTAAAACCTGGGTGAAGTTTTGTTTGCCTACCCTGCACTTCCTCATGGGGCGCACTAAGGGTGAAAACGGAAGTTTCATAGCTATAAGGATGAGAATCCATCAAAATTTATGTTTTTCCTTGACCCCCTCGTGGACTTGAAAGAAAAAAAAAACGGAGGCCGGAGGCTATGCCCAAATTTCTGATTGTTATGTGCATATGTGGTGTATTTGCTTCTGTTATTGTATTGCGGGGCACTCGTTAGGTGCCCTGATGTATCTAAAACTAAAACTCTCAATAGCGGCAACACCTCAGTAGTTTTCTTCAGCTGCTTCAAAATGTTCAAGTGTCTGGGTGATGTTTTGGATTCTGTTACCCCCATAACAATTTTCAACATTAAGGTGCCATCTTGTGAATGTTTTTATAATTTAGCTCAGATTATGATTTAGCACAGCTTTTTTTTTGCTCAGGGAAAACTGTGGAGTATGGTCAAATATTTCTTTTAGCCTGTCAACAGTTAAGAAAAAAGGCTCAGCATAATTTTATTGGACAATTTTAAAATTTATTGAATCTACCTACCTGTGTGCAATCCAATAGTAGGTAGACCTGGAAATCGAAAACAAAGTAGAGGTCCCAGGGGGCAGTCCTAAATACAGAAAACCACTTGATATACTGAAAACCACTTTTTAAACATCGAAAACCACCCTGTATCTACCGAAAACCACACATATATATGTAGTATTAGATCCTAGGAGGATTTTCCCCACGCCCTTTGTCTCAGAAAAAAGAATAATTGTTGGTTTGCGATTGGTTGTGAAAATAGAACAGGGTAGGTAGCAATTTTATTTGTTTTTTTAATTTATTTTATTTTTTTCTAAAATTTATTCAAGGTAGGTAGGACACTTATTTTATTATTTTTTTTTATATAAGACTCTTTCCTCAATTTCCTTGCAAACATCGATACGGTTCAAGAGTTATAATGTTTAAGCCCCGAATTGAAATGAGCGAAGCAGTCTGCACGAATTGCCAAGTCACAGTTAATTTTGTGGAACCTTGTGATTTTGCATAGTCAATAACATCGGTCTTCCCAGAAAAAAAAATGTAGGCCCTGTTGTGTTGACAACAGCATTTGACTACGATTATATGAGCAACAATCATGGCACTTCAACGGGTCTGTAGCATAGACCCCCTACTGTTGAAATCATGTTGCTGGATTTTTTCAGATCTTGGGATGTGATCTTTCACACTCAACGCCACTTTGAAAAACGCTGAATCCTGCGGCAAACAAGTCATTTTAATTTGAGTTGAATATTGAAATAGTTGTTGATATAAATAATATTTTAATATGATATTTTTTAAGTTTAAAAATTCAAAAGATCCACATGGCTATTACTTAGTTCAGCCATAGGGGTTGCCGCTAATAATTCGCCATTCGAGACATCGTCATGCAGTGAGCACTGATGAGGGGGCGGCGAGGATCAGCCGTCGGTGTGTTTGAGCGCGTCGGAAGTGAGCTGTTCCGTATTTCATTTTGTAAGCAAACACAAGATACATACGATCCTACCGGATAATCTGGGGTGTTAAACTTGTAGACAGTGACAGATCGATAATGACGAAAGGCCCTGGCAGACTTATTCGAGGCTAGCTATCCCAAACAACACATGGCGATCGCCGAGTTTGCAGCTGCCAATAAACAGACTTGTTTTCTTGTAAAGAAATTGCAAATACTTTTGCTGAAACCTAACCGCTCAACGGCGGCCGGTCAGCGATATTTTGTTTTATATTTTTGATGACAGGCATAAAATTTAATGAGTCGCAAACATCGGCAAGTGTCGGTCAGCAATCGGAAACCAACAATTAATTTTATTATGCCTAATCATGCCATTTCATTGACAGGAGCCTCCCAATTTTTTTATCTCCAACGTTGTTACTTACCAAACATACTGGCTATGGAATGTGACAATATGGAAACTTTAAAGTGATTGACTATGATGCGGGGGATCTTCAAAGCTTGAAAAAAATGTTTTGGGACAAATTTTCAATGATGAAAAACCTGATGTAGGCAGTTAATAAAAATCTTCAAACCAACTGTATTGGGAAGCTTATGAAATGTAGTATATTTGCTAAAAAAATCATACATTTTATGCAAATCCTTCCTGGTTATTTTTAACATTCATTTCTGGTGATTTTTGCACTCACGAGCCTATACAGACATATTTGGGACCCTGAAATCTACCATTTCATTGTAAGGAGTATCTCATGTATTCTTTTCAAATTTATTCTGCATCTTGATAGTAAACAGGTCTTTGACACGTTCAATAATGGCAGAAAAACATATTCAAAATGACCAATTCATTATGATTTTTCACATTTTACAATAATAATCTTGCTTTGTTTTCCATGTATCCTGCTCAAATTTGTAATATGCATGTTACTCATAACCAGTTCTCGGAAAAATTCAAAAATGGCTGACAAACAATTCAAGTGGCCGATTTATTGTGATTTTTTACATTTTATGTCGATAATCTTACCTTGTGGGCGCATCCTGCTCAAAGTTGTACTGCATGCTGCTAGTAACCAGTTCTTGGACAATTTCAATAATGGCGACGGGCTATTATCGAGTGTGCTCTTGTTTCAAATTATTTTCAATTTTAAACGATGATTAGAGGCCGAGGCCTATTTCTGTCGCATTGGATGTACTAGAACTGTGGTCTAGCCTCTAGGCTAGCCTAGGACTATGTAGCCTGTAAAGGTAAAGGTGCAGGTTTTAAAGACTGATATCATTAAGTCTGAAGACCTATATCATCCAACTTCACATTTTACCCCTGGTCACTGGACCTGTTCATTCGCTTGACCTGTACTTTAGCCATTGCTTGTAGTTAGTGGGTGGGGGCCCTGGTGCAGTGGTTAAAGCTGCCTGCTTGGAAAGCCGTAGATTTTTGGTTTGAACCCCACTCTAGTCTTGAACTTTTTGAAGTTTCAAAGAAACAAACTGTTTCTTTCCTGCACCCTCATAAAGATACATTATTGTGGGGAGCCTTTGTGGCCGAGAGGTAGCGAGCAAAACCTCAGACCGCCAGGGTTTAAATTTTCAGTACGCTCTCCTGGCCTAGTTTAGCCTATATGTGCACATAGGTGGCCTAAAAACCCAATTCATTTCATTTTTTTTAATACCCGGTAGTCTATTAAAATTATGTTAACACTTTGCTGATAGGCAGTGTATAATCATATAGTGATTCTTTATAATATAACTCTACAGTAAAACTCTGCCTTAGCCTATGGATAGCCACTCCGTGTTGATACATACTGACATGTTAGAAGCAATATTTGACCAAACTCAACTTATTTCACTACGAAAAAGTACAAAGTGAACTATTCAGTGTCAATTGATTGACAAATGACACATATCTCTTTTGAGGATTGTTCTCCAGTAGGATGTTATTCTTAGTGCAAAATCATGGCAAGGTGGATAATAAAAATTAATTGTGTGTATATAACATGTGTAATAATTACACTTCTCACTGTTGGCACTTTAAAGCGACACTATCAGACTAAAATAATCAAAAAATCAGTATTTTTATTTTGGCTCTACTTATGGCCATATAAAAAAGCCAAAATAAAAATACTGATTTTTTCAAGATTTTAGCCTGATTGTGTCGCTTTAATTGTGTTGTTGACAAGTTGATTTACCTGTGTACATTAATTATGCGTGATCTTTTCTGGAGTTTATCAGTTTTCCAGTGTAACGTAAAGTTACTCTACATTTAACACCCTTCAGTTCTCCTGTGTGAAGTCTGACGATGCTGGTCCAGCATTGAAACAGCTATGGGAATGGATATAATTAGTTAAGTATTAAACTGAAACCATATTTTGAGTTGCCCTCATGAGACCTGATTTCACGCATAAAAGTGCTCTAAAATCAGATTTGCACCATACGCTCAAATATTCCCACCGGGAACACTGATTGCAGCATATGCATTTCATAAATCAAACATTTTATATCATTTTAGGTTCAACTCTGTAATTTAACTAAATTACACTTATATTTGTTTGTTTTTTGCAGGTGGCCAGATTCTTAGTCAGCTGTGTCACTATGAGGTGCTCACAGTAGACGACTTCAATCATCATGTTGTTAGACGCAGCACTGGACATCGCTTACGTCATGTCACATTCAATGCTCTTAAAAAGTAGGTTCTTTAAAGTGTTTTTAAATTTCATGATGCTCACCATTGCAATACATTAATTAACAAATTATCTTATTAGACATTTCAGGCTTCAGCTGTGGCATGACACGAATATCTTGGCAGAAGATTTCCAAGTTTTTGGTGTAGATGACAAAGGGGAACAGAGGCGGGAAGATATTGACCTGGATGGATTGTATCACGGTCGCTTAGAGGGTGAGTCTCTGATTTGCTAAGCTCCACTTATTATTCTTAGGATCCTGATGGTCATATATTCCAGACTTAACCCTTAACCCTCGCTCTGGTTAAATCCGATATTTCGGATGGGCTGATTCTTGGCCAAATCCGATATTTCAGATGGCCTAACATACTTTAGTATGACCCCTTTTAAGTTCCAGTATTTTGGAAGTCTATGGCTCAAACACATTGTTACAACAATAAAATGCATAATAAAAGACATCTGACCTGAATTTTTATTTTATTTACCCCAAAATAAAGAATTTATAAGTAATTCGAAACAAAACGTGGCCATGCCAGATTCTAAACATGCTAAACTGATTTTTATTCAGCTGGCCTTGAAATGCTCACGTAATTTTCAAATAATATTGTCGATCTAGACTAAAATAATACCCAAAGTTTGTGAATAGTTAAATTATAATATTATAATTAAAATATTGTTTCAAATATTCTATATTTGCGATATTGTTTATAAGAATAATAGTTTAATCTGATTTACTTGTATTATCGTCCATTCCGGGAGTCATGAAATCTGGGCAATCTTGAAGTCCTATCATTTGCAATTACATCTTCACAATATAAAGTGACGTTATTCTATAGATATTTCTTTTTTAAACACACTTTGAGATGTTTCTTCAATTTTATTTGTTATTTATAGCTAGTGAGTGTGAGCCAGAACCAAACTATTGGGTCTAAATCTGTAGGGCCTAGTAGCAGCATCTAGCCCAGATATGTAGCAGTAGGGCCTAAACCTACCTAGTCTCAGTCTATGTAGCTCCATATTGGTTTCCTGTTTATTTGTTTATGTCCCATGTCTGATTAACATACATTAAGATGAATGTACATTAATGTGTATTGTTAAATATTAGTTTATTTACATAATGTTGTTTTGTTTTTGGTATAGGCCTATGTTGGCCTGGATATTGCCCTCATTGTGAATTCGTACTTGTGGTGGCCATTTTTGTTGTGTGGCCGTCACTTTGCATTTTTGAGTGAACATCTTTGGTTTCTTGAAAGCAATACTACTTGATAATTAACATTTGTGGGACATAATTTATTAGTTTTGGCATAGATTTATGGCATAGGCTATATATTTTTGTTTATATTTTGTGTGAATGTTCACATCAATTGGTAATATTGCATAAGATGTTCCAGGAAATTGGATTATTTGGCAGTAGCAGCCATTTCAACTTCTAATTTTTCAATAACTTAAGATACTTTTTATATTTACTTGAGATATAACGTACTGTAAAATAATTCACCAAAGAACAATTTATATTGTCTGGTTTCATATAAACCTGTAAAATATATGCTGAAAAGCAGATATTAGGTAGCTTTGGGAAGCAAAATATTCCAAACTTATGGCCGTCTCTGTTGTCTGCTGGCCATTTAGCATTTTTGGACGACCATCTTGATTCTTGTGACCTTGAGATAACCTTGCCGTGACCTTGGGATCAGAGATATAGAGAATATCTATGCTTTGGATAACACCCCTATGAAACCCAACCCAGAATCATATAGGCCCTAACAATGACTGTGTTCTTGGGTTGGGCATCAATTATTAGGTGTAATGAAAGTGCTGACGATTGGTCAAAAACTGATTATCTGCCTGTTTGTTTCATTTCGTCAGACAGGGGTACCATAAGGGTGATTTGATGGGGTATTATCCCTTCCACCCCCGTAATTTTCTGTGATGTGTTTGATGTATATCTGAACTGTACATGTGTTGTGTATTTGTGTGTGTAGGCCTACCTGTGTTGTGTAGCTGTGTTGAGATTTATGTGGTTTTCAACCATCTTACACATGCCAAGTGAATGTAGTTGAGAGAAGAAAGTTATTCTTAACCATTTTGAGCTGTTTTGACCTTGATGTGACCTTCAGACGACCTTGTCATGACCTCAGAATAACACCCATATGAAGCCCAACCCCAAAGCATTTCGCCATATGTAGCCCTGCTTGGGTTGTGCTTCAGAATCTCCATGGAATATCTGGCGAAAAGTCGCAGCACGACATTCTGCCTGTTATTTTGTAGATTTGTACGCTACCAGACAGAGCTGACGTAAGGGTGATTTGATAGGGGTAATACCCCTCCAGCCCCTATAAAACAACCCCTGTAATCTGTGTTGAGTAGTTCAATGTTGGGCTCTAAGTGGGTTTAACCACCATAGACATCTGAAATAAATAGAATTGGAGGGAAAACAACAAAAAAAGCTATTTCACCGAATATGATCTAATTTGACCTTGCTGTGACCTTGAGATGACCTTTTCATGACCTTGGGTGGCACCTCTCTGAAGCCTGACCCCCAAATCATTTCACCATGTGTACTTGGGCTGGGCCTAATCGCTCTGAAGGCCTATCTTATCACAATGACTTTGTGGACTTGTGCTGGGATTCAATAGGGGTAGGCCTACTGGAAGGGCTGACGATTGGTCAAAATTTGATAATCTGCCTTATTTGTTTTTTTTTCGCTATGGGTAGACAGGGTAGCATATGGGTTATCTGATGGGGTGGGGTATTACCCCTTAAACCCATGTAGTATTCTGGGATGTGTTTGATGTACCTCTGTGTTGGTGTCTATAAGTGGTTTTCAACCATCTTAGACATCCCAAGTGAATATAACTGGGAGAAAAACAAAAAAACAGCTATTTTTCAACGACTTTGAGCTGCTTTGACCTTGCTTTGACCTCTAGATGACCTTGTCATGACCTTACAAACACCCCTATGACACCCAATTCCAAAGCATGTTGTCATGTGTAGATTTGCTTGGGTTGGGCTCCATCTACTCTAATGGTAGGCACATATTTGACGATTGGTTGAAAAAGAACAATCTGCCTGTTTTTTTTGTCAATTTCTATCACATCAGACAGGGCTGACATAAGGGTGATTTGATGGGGTAATACCCTTCCAACCCATATAAAACCCCTGTAATGTCTTGAAATGTGTTTGGCGTAACTCTGTGTTGGGTTCTAGGTGGGTTTGTACCATCATAGACATCTTAAGTGGACACAATTGGAGGAAAAACAACAAAAATAAGTTATTTTCATCCATTTTCAGCTGATTTGACCTTGCTGTGACCTTGAGATGACCTTGCCATGACCTTTGGGTAGCACTCATGTGATGCCCGACACCAGACCATGTCACCATGTGTACTTGGGTTAGGCTTCATCAGGTGTTATAGAAGTGCTGGCCATTGTTCCAAATATGTTTTTTTATATATTTTTTAAACAAAATCCCTTGCCAGTGACACAATGTATATTGGAATATCTCATACCAGAGCGAGGGTTAAAGCGCAAATTTTTTTTATGAAAACCTTGGAGGTCAAATGTTTTTTTTTCAGTTTGAAATCATCATAACTGTCTTAGTTAGCTCTTTCCGATTCATTTGAATACCTATGTCATGGGTCTACGGCCATTAGAAATATTTTTACTCTTACAGTGCGGGGATGGACTTTAGTCGTCAGAATCAGTGCTGATAAGGTGCTCGTCGGTCACACAATTAGCCTGGCTAGGCATTTCCAGCACCCAACCCTCCCCAATTAAGGGTATTAACTATCAGCCATTACAACACACACCCTGTGTGAACGCATGCACCAGTGATGGAGGTGTTTTACACTGTCCCAATGGCCTGGGTAGGGTTGAAGATGACGTTACAATAGTTCAAGGAGGCATGGCGCTGTCTGAATATTGGAAGGGCAACATGGCGCTCATGAAGGGCAACATGGCGTTCACTAAAGGCAACATGGCGCTCACAAAAGGCAACATGGCGCTGCGCCATGTCAGAATAGAAATGGCTAGATGAAACACTGTTCTAGCACCCAGCTATTTATTGTTAGGGCAGGGCTCAATTTGTTTAGTATTGCATAGCGAGCATCCTTGCAAATCGCTACACACTATTTAAAAACAATTTGAATCCTGTCTGGTTAACTGGATTATTAATAATTTGAGAATGAGTGGAATTAGGCTAAATTAGAAGCCAAGTTGGCATTATGACCTAGGCCTATAGCCAATTATTACCTTGAAATAAGTCAGTTCCATATGTTGGTATGAGATAAAAGGACAATATCATGGCTAGAGTTGTATTGTCCTTACATCATCCCTCTCTAGAAAACCGCTGTATTCTCCCTCGGGTCATAACTCTTGCATCATGGACCTGCGGTCCGGAGACAGTGCAAGACCCATGACTCTCTGAAGAATACAACTAGGTCGGGCTGATATGCGGGACAATACCACTTTAGCCTAGCCATGATATAATCATGGATTCTAACCCTCAGAATCCATGATATAATCTAAATATTTCAGTGCTGTAAGGGTTAACCCTTCTAGCCCCAGGTGTTTATTCTCGTTTTAACCGGCAGATGTGAATTGCGTTTTCGGATTATTTCCTTTATTTATTTTCATTAAGATGAACCTCAGTCAGAAGTGAGAGTGAGTATAGATGAAGACGGTGTTATAATGGCCAGCATCAAGTCTCAGGATGAGGAAATATACACTATTGAGGTAAGGCCACTATGTTTTTTTTCTTCTGTTTCAGATGAGCACGCGCAATAGATTTAGACAGCACATTTATAAAAAAACATGTGTTTTTTTCCTGCCCATTAGCGCATTGAAATGTTTTCGATTTCAGAAAAAAACAGTCAATTTCAGGAGATAAAAAAATGTTCTTCCAGCTATGTTTTTTTTGCTTGTTTTTCTGTCGTTCCCAATAACTTTTTTTAATAGGTCAAAAGTTTTTATTTCATAGCCCTCATTGATTTTTCTAGAAATTTGTCCAATGTTTTTTTTCCAAAAATGGATTCAATGTTTTTTTCGCCCTCCCTCATTAGGTTTTATTTTTATTTTAGATCCAAAACAGTCGAATAAAACATAGTGGCCTAATATATCGATCCTTTCTGAATATATAGGAATATGAAGTGAACTGATTTCATTGATCCAGGATTGAGACAATATTTGAATAGGAGCTAAATGTTAGTTGTTACTGCAGCATTGACCCCAACATTTAGACAACTGTTTGTTTGTCGTTGTCCACAACACATCTCAAAATTCTATTCTATTCAAATATGAAAACAATATTTTTTATTTTGTGACAAAATAATTATTTTTATTAATTAATGATGACCACTTTCAATCAATGCTGGCAGTCAAGATCAAAAGATCTACCTAGCAAACACCATACATTGACCCAATGTTGACTTAATGTTTGTCTATTGTCTACAATGCTGGCCCAATATTAAGCCGACATTCTGTCAATGTCTCATGTTTGTTGGTACTCAGTTCTACTTCACGGGTACAATGCATGGTCAACCTCTCACAATGTTGAACCAGCATTGAAACAGCGTAGGCTCCCTGTCAATCAAACTGTTACACAGCGTTGATTGCATGGTAGGAGGAGAGAGGAAGCTCAGCCCATTTTGATGTCATATCTCGCGTAACACCGAAATGCCGGTGAGGTATTGCAAGATTTTGTTCATCCTCACCAGATTATTATAGATGTCATTCGTACATGAAAAACAAAGAACAGTTTTCTAGACTTTGTGTAACTGATTTACCGCTCTATCAAATTAGCGTAAATTCTGATTTTGTGCGCGATCAAAGCCAAAACAAATTCTCCAGATTTTTTTCTGTCCATTGGGCAAACCTGAGTTTAGCCTACTACTTTGCTGTGATTTTGCTGCAACAAGGGTATTGAGAGTGCATTGTCACTGGTATTTATTGGATAGAAAAATCTGTGATATATTTATTTTTCAAGCACAATTTTATTACTCTATGTTTTAGCCGTCATGGCCCCATCTTGGAGAAAAAACAAATAAGACGTCTATGATCGCCTACAGAAAATCAGATATGAATGAGATATCAGACCATGGGTAAGAGCTACTAGATATACCGGCTGCTAAATATACCGGCTATTTAAGACATACCGCATGCTAGATATACCGCTGCTAGATATACCAGATATACCGGCTGCTAGATACCTGCTGCTAGCTATACTAGATATACCGACTGCTAGATATACCACCTGCTAGATATACCGGCTCCTAGATATACCCCCTGCTAGATATATTATACTGGCTGCTAGATATATTGGCTGCTAGATATACCAGATATACCGGCTGCTAGATATACCGGATGCTAGATATACTAGATCTACTGGCTGCTAGATATACCGGCTGCTAGATATACAGGCTAGTAGATATACCAGCTGCTAGATATACCGGCTGCTAGATATACCGGCTGCTAGATATACTGGCTGCTAGATATACCGGCTGCTAGATATACCAGCTGCTAGATATACCAGATGCTAGATATACCAGCTGCTAGATATACTGGCTGCTAGATATACCGGCTGCTAAAGTATACCGGCTGTTAGATATACCAGCTGCTAGATATACCGGGTGCTAGATATACTGGCTGCTAGATATACCAGCTGCTAGATATACCTGCTGCTAGATATACCTGCTGCTAGATATACTGGCTGCTAAATATGCTAGATATACCAGCTGCTAGATATACCGGCTGCTAGATATACCAGCTGCTAGATTTACTGGCTGCTAGATATACTAGATGTACCAGCTGCTAGATATACCGGCTGCTAGATACATGTATACCGGCTGCTAGATATACCAGCTGCTAGATATACCAGATGCTAGATATACCTGCTGCTAGATATACTGGCTGCTAGATATACTAGATATACTGGCTGCTAGATATTCTGGCTGCTAGATATACTAGATATACTGGCTGCTAGATATACCAGCTGCTAGATATACCTGCAGCTAGACATACTGGCTGGTAGATATACCAGCTGCTAGATATACCGGCTGCTAGATATACCAGATGCTAGATATACCGGTTGCTAGATATACCAGATGCTAGATATACTGGCTGCTAGATGTACCGGCTGCTAGATATACCGGCTGCTAGATATACTAGATATACCCGCTGCTAAATATACCAGCTGCTAGATATACCGGCTGCTAAATATACTGGCTGCTAGATGTACTAGATATACCGGCTGCTAGATATACCGGCTGCTAGATATACTGGCTGCTAGATATACTAGTTATACCGGCTGCTAGATGTACCGGCTGCTAGATATACCGGCTGCTAGATATACCGGCTTCTAGATATACCGGCTGCTAGATTCACCGGCTGCTAGATATAACGGCTGCTAGATATACCAGATGCTAGATATACTAGATGCTAGATGTACCAGCTGCTCGATATACTGGCTGACATGTCCTGGCATTATATTTATCTGCATGTGTTGTTCCCATAGGCCTACAGGATTCTATATTTATTCTGCATGTGCTGATATACCGACTGCTAGATATACACCTGCTAAATATACCGGCTCCTAGATATACCCCCTGCTAGATATATTATACTGGCTGCTAGATATATTGGCTGCTAGATATACCAGATATACCGGCTGCTAGATATACCGGATGCTAGATATACTAGATCTACTGGCTGCTAGATATACCGGCTGCTAGATATACAGGCTAGTAGATATACCAGCTGCTAGATATACCGGCTGCTAGATATACCGGCTGCTAGATATACTGGCTGCTAGATATACCGGCTGCTTGATATACCAGCTGCTAGATATACCAGATGCTAGATATACCAGCTGCTAGATATACTGGCTGCTAGATATACCGGCTGCTAAAGTATACCGGCTGTTAGATATACCAGCTGCTAGATATACCGGGTGCTAGATATACTGGCTGCTAGATATACCAGCTGCTAGATATACCTGCTGCTAGATATACTGGCTGCTAAATATACTGGCTGCTAAATATGCTAGATATATCAGCTGCTAGATATACCGGCTGCTAGATATACCAGCTGCTAGATTTACTGGCTGCTAGATATACTAGATGTACCAGCTGCTAGATATACCGGCTGCTAGATACATGTATACCGGCTGCTAGATATACCAGCTGCTAGATATACCAGATGCTAGATATACCTGCTGCTAGATATACTGGCTGCTAGATATACTAGATATACTGGCTGCTAGATATTCTGGCTGCTAGATATACTAGATATACTGGCTGCTAGATATACCAGCTGCTAGATATACCTGCAGCTAGACATACTGGCTGGTAGATATACCAGCTGCTAGATATACCGGCTGCTAGATATACCAGATGCTAGATATACCGGTTGCTAGATATACCAGATGCTAGATATACTGGCTGCTAGATGTACCGGCTGCTAGATATACCGGCTGCTAGATATACTAGATATACCCGCTGCTAAATATACCAGCTGCTAGATATACCGGCTGCTAAATATACTGGCTGCTAGATGTACCAGATATACTGGCTGATAGATATACCGGCTGGTAGATATACCGGCTGCTAGATATACCGGCTGCTAGATGTACTAGATATACCGGCTGCTAGATATACCGGCTGCTAGATATACTGGCTGCTAGATATACTAGATATACCGGCTGCTAGATGTACCGGCTGCTAGATATACCGGCTGCTAGATATACCGGCTTCTAGATATACCGGCTGCTAGATTCACCGGCTGCTAGATATAACGGCTGCTAGATATACCAGATGCTAGATATACTAGATGCTAGATGTATCAGCTGCTCGATATACTGGCTGACATGTCCTGGCATTATATTTATCTGCATGTGTTGTTCCCATAGGCCTACAGGATTCTATATTTATTCTGCATGTGCTGTTCCCATAGGCCTACAGTGTTCTATATTTATTCTGCATGTGTTGTTCCCATAGGTCCACAGGGTTCTATAATTATTCTACATATGTTGTCACCCTAGGCCTACAGGGTTCTATATTTATTCTGCATATGTTGTTCCCATAAGCCTACAGGGTTCTATATTTATTATGCATGTGTTGTTCTCATAGGCCTACAGGGTTCTATATTTATTCTGCATATGTTGTTCCCATATGCCTACAGGGTTCTATATTTATTCTGCATATATTGTTCCCATAAACCTACAGGGTTCTATATTTATTCTGCATGTGTTGTTGCCATAGGCCTATAGGGTTCTATATTTATCCTACATATGTTGTTTCCCTAGGTCTACACAGGGATGCAAATTCACATACGCCCGGTCGCCCGTGGCGACAAGAATTATGTAAGGGCGATCGTAAATCAGCATGTCACTAGCCCTGCTGGCGACTGATTCCCTGCGCGATCAGCAGATCATGTGTGGCTATTTACGCATAACTGCAGAGCGCCGCACAGCATGTACAGGCGTCGTCGTCGTGGCGCGCTACAGAGCGTTGTTTCGGCTCATACGTGGTTGTGCAGGTTTGTGTGTATCAGATACCTTTACGTTTGAGGAGCACTGAAGCGCACATAATTCAAGATTTGGTACACTAAAAAGTGAGCAACTGAATCAAGTTTTAAGTGGACACACGTGGACATAAAAATCACGTTCACCAAGTTGTTAAACAAACTACTGACCAGTAGGCCTACGACCTGGTCAATCAGCGGTGCGTGGGCGCTTGTATTGCATGTGGCCCGATCTGCGGTAGCCATGACAGCCCACAGCGTCACTTATTGCGTCGTGGCTCCCAACAAAATGGCGCTGATCAAGAAGATCATTTATCTAGTTTGCTGACATACATGTGCATGCTGACAACTTTTCATTGCCCAACGAGCTGTGGGTGAATAGATGCAGTCTTGAATTGTTGCTGATTCTAAACGACTCATGCATTATTGGCCTGATACATCAAGCATTATTCTCACATAAAAACGTCTGCAAAAACGTCTTGCAATTTTGTGTGAATACAAGCTGTGGCTAATACTCCAGTTTCAGTCACACATAGGGCTGCCGCTGGCGCATGTATGTCGGCGCAGAAACGATGTGAATAACTGGACGAAACCATGCTAATAATAGGCCTAACACAAACTAAATTACACCCCCAGAAAATGCCTATAATACACCTGAGATAGCCTTTTTATCCCAGTTATTTTGTGCCTTGCTGTGTCATGAAGCCATAGAGGCTAGAGTACGCTTATTTGACATCATTTTTATGTTTAAAATGACGGACTTTATTATATTTGCAGAACGATTTACGTTTTTTTGAGATGGACCCCTTTTTTCATCGAAGTGGGCAACACAGCCCCTTCTTTCTCTAAGTTGGAATAAACACTAGTGAGCCAATGTTGGATTAAATTAATTGTCTGTACATGTAATAATTATAAATAACCAATTAATTAGGGTGGCTGGACATATTCTACTGGCCCATTTACTCTAACCTCACTAGAGCTCAAACAGCTGCAGATGTGCTAATTAAAGCTACTATGCCCACCTGCAGCAAAAATGCTCAGGCTAAGCCTACGGAAGATGGGTCAGAAGGGGAAAAAATCATTAACCAGTGATCCAGCAATATGCACTAGTCCGGCAATTTTTTTCATAAAAAACATTAAACTAGTAAGGGCGATTAAAAAATCATAAGGGCTAGTGGATTTTCACTAGCCCGGCTGGCGAGTGGATAAAAATGACAATTTTTTTTCCCTGCTACAGGGTCCGTACCGGTGCTTGAATTTCATATAAGTATATTTAACCCTTATCCTTCTATTTTCGTTTTTAATCTGTTTTATTAGTCTAAATAAAAGCTGTGACATGGATGCGGCAGTTGTGTAACACCCTGCATTCGGTGCCTACTCTAAGTAGCTGTGAATTAGAAAGACTTATGATTTCTGATTTATGAATGTTAGTCTGAGTCTTGAAGGCAAATTTCTGAAAAAAACATATCAATTTCAGGAGATAAAAAACATTGCTCCAGCTATATATATATATATATATGAATTTTTTAATATTACGTTTCTGGCATAGCGTCTTCTTGTTGAAAAAACTTGTATCTGTACACATAATTTTTTTTCAAGTTTCTTATTTCGTAAACTTTATTAATTTTTCCAGAAATTGGTCTAAAAAATGTTTTCAAATATTTGTTCCCGCCCTAACTCATAGATAGTGTATTCTTTACCCCTTTAACCGCCAAATTATTCAATTTGAATTTTCACACACTTGAAGTTGTGTCTCGCTGACGCGATCCACAACTACAAGTGAGTGAAAATTATATAGATTTGACAAAATGGAGGTTAACTATTTTCAAATCTTGCTGATTTATGTCACGTTTTATCTTTAACATCCTTAAAAGGTTATGCTTAATTTGCTAAAAAAAAAAAGAAAAACCGAATATAATCGGTACCGGCGGTTTAAGGGTTAATATGCCTAAGTTGTTTAAAGGGTTAATAAACATGTTTTATTTTATTTTTTTGAAAAATAATCATGCTTTCTGGTAAAATATTGTAAATACAAGATTTTTCAACAAGAAGACGCTATGCCAGAAACGTTTTATTTATTATCATACATATAATGTTTTTAATAACACTGTTTTTTTGCAGTGATAAATACTGTGGTGATTTCAAGTCAGACAGCGCAGCAGATAACGTGACTAGAGTGCAAGGTTAGTCTAAAATATACCCATAGGCATGGTGGCCGCTCTCAGTTTTGGCAGGTTATTATTGTCCTTATCACGTCTCTTTTTCTGGCCATAATCCCTTGTGATCACGATTACCTGCTAGTTTTTTATTTGAACCATATGTTCACCCTACAAACTTTTCAGGTGATCTTGAAAATGACAAGAACAAGATTTATAATCGACATCATTTGGACGTAAGTAAGTGTCTTTATAATTGTGAATAATTTACAGCTTTTTATGTGAAACTATCCACATATTAACCCTTATCATGCTAAGTAAATTTATTTAACCCCAAAAGGCGACCACCTGGCAGACCGCGGATGTCATCAGTAATTACTGGTTTTAATTAAAAAAATAATTAATTCAGTGCTCAGGAATTTTATGACGTTGTAATTCAGTGGTGAAAGGGTTAAATTTCACCCACTTGAAGTTGTGTCTCGCCACCGCGACCCATACCTTTAAGTGGATGAAAATTACTCATATTTGTTGAATGTGGGATTCAACCTTTGCAAATTGCGATGTTTAAACACACATTTTTTTTCCCAACATCAGTGATTAGACCAATAAATAAAACAAATTAAAAATGTCAAAAGTCGAGATCAGCAGGATATGTGTTAGCCCTACAAGCTGGCTGAATAAGTATGAAAATGAAGGGATTGAATTCATAATTGCCCTCCTCCTCTGGATATTAGCGTTTTTTCTTTCTAAGTATGATTGACTCACAGATTTTTATTACAATTTGCTAAGACTTGTCTTATGTGCTCCCCCTACAAACTCACCAGACAGGTTTGATTTTGTCATCTGAGCAGGTTAATCAGCGCCTCCACTCATATGTTTCTTGTTTTTTTAATATTACCCATGAATTTGATATTCAAATTATTTTGACCATGGATTTTCAATCTATAGTTTTGCTGTGTAAGTCAATCCAATCCAATTTTATATCAAATAAAATCAGCCAAGATGAATGTAAGTTTTTTGTAGATGTTCTTCATAAACAAAAGATATATTTAAAGAATTTTTTATTTCAATACTCATTGTTTCTACCCTGCAAATATATACGGTACCTTGAGCCGGGTCTGTCACATCGAGGAAATATTGTGTCAACTTATTGCCATGTATGTGCTAGAAGCCTGTGCTGGCTGACAGTTGTATAATAATAATAATCTTTATTTTATTTATTTATTAAAAAAAAAAAAGCGCAGTGACTGTCAGCATTATGCATACATGTATACACCTCTTATCCTGATAGCACACTGGTGGAGCTGGCGTTACAAGTGACAACTTAAACCTTTCAGAACGGGGACCGTCTTTATACGTCTCAGATTCTGATGTCAGAATCTGATGTCTAAAGCCGGTCCCCGCGCTGTAAGGGCTAATGTGTTATGCACACAGTATATATTCCCCCATTTTATGTGTGCCCACTGGTCACTGAAGAACCTTCTCCCTTTCCAAACATTCCATTCCCAAACACACATTGTTCCTTGTTAGCAGAAGACAGTGTTCCCCTCTCTTGTGATAATCCTTATAATGCAGAAATAATTTTGTGAAAACCATGACATCAGATTCTGACGTCCAAAGTAGTTCCCCGCTCTATAAGCGTAAAACTTTTTATAATGGCCTCAGACCCATAACATAGGTACTCAAATGGACCAGAAGGAGCTAACTAAGACATTTATGATGATTTCAAATTAAAGAAACCCTTTGGTCTCCATGACTTGTGTAAAAATATTTAAGGGTTAGAGGGGTACACACATGACTGAGGTGAGTTTTGATGGTGGGTTTTCCCATGCTAAAAAATGTGCGTTGTTGATATATGTTAGTGAGGTGTATTTATAGATCTATATTCAGAAACTAGCTACAGATCCTTAAATATTATTATGTTATAATATTATATATTTTATTATATTATAATTAGTCAACATTAATGTTTACATCTTTCTTTGACTTCTAGATGGATATCGTCATTCCTCTAATAAGGCACGACCTCGTCGTCAAACGTTCATACATAACAAATGTTCCTTACTGCTGGTGGCAGACTACAAGTTTTTCCAGACAGTTGGTAGCAGGAGCTTGTCGAAGACATCTAGATATTTGGTTAGAAAATTTGTCATTTGCTTTGGGGTGAATGTGCTAAAAACTTTAGCTTTCTGCTTGTATCCAGTCACATTTTAATCTCTGCCCTAAAACAATTAAATATTTATAAAATTCAAGTCATATACAATAAAATAAGTATTGGATATCAGCTGAAAGAGCCAACTAATCTATTTATGATGTTTTCAAATATGTATTAGTTTGTGTAATTATTAGATATATTTGAATCTTTCAGCACTGTTTGTGTGACATAAAACAAAACCATCATTTTTCAATATGAAAGTGAATAAATTGTTCTCACTTCGGAACTAGGAGTGAAGCGATTTGCGATGTTTAGATCTGCCTTCAGCAGATCTGATCATGCAATCAATGGGCATGTGGGGTGATTTGGCACAGATCGTGGAATGCTGTAACCGTAAACGGGTGGCAGCTGGTAGACCTGGTCTCTGTTTATGGAAGGGGCTCTCTGTATAGTGTGAATGACCTCTTTCACCTTGCACCTCATCCAATCCTGTTCTCTGCCTAAGACTTTCACTTTGTCCGTGGAGACACCGACCGCTGGCATTAGAGTGGTCTCCTAGCATCCCCGATTGGTTTATCCAATTTGCAAAGTTTCTTAACTCTTTCAGCGTTGGTACCGTCTTTAGACATCAGAGTCTGACGTCTGTAGCTGTCAGATTTTGACGTCTAAAGACCGTCCCAGCACTTAAGGTATTAAAAAGAAATTATAATGGCCGTAGACCCATAACACAGGTATTCAAATGAGCTAAGACGTTTGTGATGATTTCAAATAGAAAAAAACCTTCACTCTCTATGTTTTTTATAAAAATATTTCACTGCTTTGAAGGGTTACCCACTTTCACATTGAATCTTGGAACCATGAATAACATATTCTCTATCATAATATTTTAGTACCCTTTTTGTGACATGAATCAAAACCATATATTTTAGTACTGATTTTGTGACATGAATCAAAACCATAATATTTTAGTACTGTTTGTGTGACATAAAGCAAAATCATAATATTTTAGTTCTGTTTGCGTAACATGAATCAAAACCATAATTGTTTTGCAGCATTTTCATCCCCGTGTTGGTGGGGGTGGTTATGACTTCACCCTGGACGTCTGTCCACATTCTTGTTTCTGGGAATATCTTAGAAACTCATGTGGGGGTTTTCTTTATATTGCAGACACATATCTGTTAGGGAGTGTAGATGGGCCTTTTGGGGTCTATGACCTTTGATCTACATCTCTCGGCCAAAATGGCTTTATTTGTTTTAATGCAAGTAATATAAAACAAATTTGAGGTTTTCGGGGTTTTAATTTCAGGGAGGGATATGCCCCAAAAAAATTCAAACTAGATCAAATACAAAATAGCCTACTGGCAGCCACTATTGACTTTAATGTGCCTGATATTTGGCAAACCGTGGTAGACCATTATTGTAAAGCAAAATGTGAGGTTTATGGAGAAGGGGGTGCATATGATCCGATTCATTTTACCATCCTAAGATATTGTTTGTTTCCAATTTCCGACCGACCTTAGCAAAACATGTGCAACCCAAGCTGTGCAAATAAAGTGCATAGACCTGACTCCAGGATATGTCGCGCTCCCAACTCCATGCATTGATAGAAAATGGCTGTGGGCCACACAGAGATGCAAACAAAATACTGTACATGCAGACAAAGTATAGCACATGAAAGTAAATTTGTAGTAAACTAAACTAAACAGTAAAATAAAAATAAAATTCTACATAACCAGTTGGTAAAATGACAACAAATCGGACACAGACATACTATTTTTTGTGGCCCTAGTTAGAGAGATTTGAGTCAAATCTGCAAAAATTGCAAAAGCGTCATCTTAAAATGAAAAATTTTGTTAACTATTTCAATAGTTTGTTTCTACTTTTCAATAATTCTTACATATATTTCAAACAATTCAGCACCTTTGCTCATTTTACTTGTATTTTACTTATTTGTTTGGTTTTAGATTGTTCTGATGGACCGTGTTGATTCTATCTACACAAAGACAGAATTTGGAGATTTTAAAAATATGGGTTTCCAGATAAAAGAGGTTATTATTTGCTGATTCAATTCATTATTTCTTTAACAAACCTTACTTTATTAGAGCTGTTTATTTGTGACCAAACACAGAAAATGGACAAATAGGTCCAAATTATCGAAACATTTTTTTAGTCAATTTTGCCTGAAATATAGGCATAGAAACAATTTTCCATTTTTTTTTTGGTAATGACCCCAATTTTTTTACTTAACCCTTCGGGACCGCCTTTAGATGTCAGAATCTGATGTTTACAGCATCAGATTCTGACGTCTAAATCTATCCCTGCACTGAAGAATTAAACATTTTTTTCATGGCTGTAGATCCGTGACATAGGTACCAGTATTCAAATAAAGCGGAAAGAGCTAACTAAGACATTTATGATGACTTCAAATTGAAATAAAAACATTTAGTCTACGTGTTTTATATAAAAATATTTCAGCCTCGTGAAGATTAACATTATAAGGATATATATTAAGTGATAATATAGAATTACACATACAGTAAAACCTGTCCATACCGGAATGCCTTGGGGACAAAGTTTTATTCCGGTTTGGACAGGTCCCGGTTTGGAGAGGGTTTTTGCTTTCGAGGAGGAACAAACAACGATAACTTGTAGGCTACAATTGACACGAGGGTTATAATTCAGGATGCGTCTACAAATGATAGGTGGATGTATGCAAATAAATCGATATAATAAAAGACACAATTTTTTAAAGATGTTTTATTATATTAAAATAATAAGCATATAATAATCAATTCATACATTATTTTTTCAAGCATGATTCATATATAAAACTAATAATACAGCTAGTATACATAGTAAAACTAGTACCGGGTATACATATTGTGTCGGTGATAATTTATAAATGTATTTACAGTTTTTAAAAAATCTGTGAGACATGATTTTTTTTTAATTATTTATTCATTTGTTTTGCACATATTTTTTTCCTCTGTCATGTGTATCATGTGAGTGCATTTGTCATTTTAGAAACATTGATTATTGGCGCCTAATCTAAAAAAACATTACATTCTTGTAATATTCATCACACATTTCAAACACGGAGAATTTTTGTTAACACCGACATCAGTCCGTTCAAATATCAAAGCAGTAGGAGAAGAGTTAATCAATTGCAACTGTTTTATGACGACAACACCCGTTTTATATATTTTCTGGATTGTATGACGCTAGATTAAATTTCCCGAAACTGTATAATTATGTCATTTAATACAATTAATGCCTTGACTAAGACCAAAATATAATATAGGAGTAATCGAGCGTCAAAATAATAAATCAAATAATTTTATATTTTACCTACAGCTAGTTATTTATTTGTTTGGGTCATTAAGTACATGTATGACAAACAGAATAAATTTATAAAAAAAACTGTCTAACTTATTTCAGAATTATTTATGTTTAATGCACTGGTATGGTTATGAATTTATGCGACCTTCCAATATTTTACCCTTAGTGCACCGCATGCGATTTAAAAAAAAAAAGGAAAAACAAATCTATTCCGGTTTGGACAGGTGAAATACAATGCAATTTATGCATTTGGGGAAAATAATGAGTCCAGTACTCGGAGTAGACAGGTTCTGGTTTGGAGAGGGTTAATTAGTATTGTTTTGAATATAATTAATTCTTGACCAAATAATTATTACGGTATAGACAGGATTCCGGTGTGGACAGGGTCCGGTATGTACAAGTTGCACTGTATATACATAGGGCCACATGAATATAACTACCTTTGATTTCTAAGCACTAATTTCTGTACCATAAATTAAATTTAGCTTGCTATATTTTCTTTAGATTAAGATTCATAAAATGGCTTTTAGCATTCCTGGACATTATAATCACTGGAAAACAGATTGGACACCAGTTGAACTCCTTCAGGTCAGTAATGAAAACATGATGTTGCAAACTAGATATTTCAAGTGTTTGTTGACCCTTACAGCGCGGGGATCAACTTTAGACGTCAGATTCTGACGTCTAAAGTCGGTCCCCGCGCTGATAGAATTAAAATATTTCTAATTGCCATAGACCCATACTCTCTTGTCCCTAATAGAAGATCGTTCGGAATAAAAGCACTTGTTGGGAAAAACCTCTTTTTTTTGTTAATAGAACCTGTCCACAATAAAAGCACCTCTTGGGAAAAAAAATCCCATCATGATATGTCAAGGTATCTGGACATCATTCTATTCTGTGCATTTTGTATTATTCAGGTATTTGTGTACATGTATCTAATCCTTGGACCGCATTCTAGAAGAGAATTTTTATTAAGCCTTACACTGCTATGGGCGACTATATTCGCCCAAATACACCAAGCTCAGCCTGCTCTAGGCAACTCTGCTAAATCCTAAAAAAAAGAAACAAACCTGACGACAACAAGCGAACCTGTATGCAAGAAAGGCTGCCGTTTTAACAAATGAACCGGTTTGTCTATTAGGGACAAGAGAGTAACCTAGGTATTCAAATCAATCGGAAAGAGCTAACTAATACATTTATAATGATTTTGGCCGGCCCCGATGGCTCATTCGTATCGACTTCAGCTTGTAATCTGGAGGTACCAGGTTCGAATCCCGGTCGGGATGGATATTTGTCATCCTGGTCGTGCATATACATGCTCCAAACTGTTCAAAGGAATGGAGTGTACAGTGCTGTCTATGGTACTGTGCACTATAAGGAACCCTTGAAGTCATTCGAAATAAGAGTAGGGCATAGTCCCGGCTTCGGGCTTCCTTCTGTCGCGATATTGCCATGATTGTGCAGAAAACGACGCAAAGCAATATTCATAGTTATGATGATTTCAAAGGTTTTTTTTTTTCTTTAGGCCCTCACGATGCATTAAAGCATCATTTTACATCCCTGAAAACACACTTACTTTTCCTACAACTGAGGGTTTTAGAATGAAAATTTCCCTGAAACTGGTTTACCAATACATGTCATACATGGCAATTTTCTTTAATTTTTAAACCACATCAAATCATCTTCATGCACTACAAGTCGAGAATTGCGACAGCAATTCACGGCTTGTAGTGGATGAAGATGACAATGGTAAACTCAGGCCTGAAAAGGTTAAGGGCTAAGTATATTAGAATTCCCTATAATCAGCCCTTTCACCACTAATCTTGTCTATAATCTTTTTAACCCTTATCCTGCCAAGTTAATTTATTTTAATTTCAAACCACTTGAAGTTGTATCTCGCTACCGCGATCCACAACCTCAAGTGGGTGAAAATTACTAATATTTGTTTAATTTGAGACCAGACAGTTATAAATCTTGATGTTGAAACACCCATTTCATTCCCAATAACAGTCATATAATTGATTAATATATATTTTTTTTAAAAATGACAATAGTCGAAGCAGGCACAGTATAAATCCGTTTTGTTATCTTCAATGGGTGAAATTTAAAATGAGATAATTTGGCGGCCAAGGGGTTTAGTAAATAACAGTAAATTGAACATTCTTTTGTCAAAATTAAATTTTAGTTTAAACTTTCTCATAATCTCCCTTTAATGATAGAAATGAAACACAGTTAAATATATGCTTTAATAATTATGGTAGACATATATGCATGATATACCTAAAATATTCAGTGTCACTTGTGATAAAAAGTTTGAAATGTGAATTTTTAATTTTATTCTTACAGTCTTTACAATACCATATGGACAATGAGGGATTTTGTCTCCAGCACTTGTTTACAAGTCAAGCCTTTGAAAATGGAATTTTAGGATTAGCTAAATATTCAGCAATCTGTTCAGTTAAACATGGTAAGAACAATTCACATGAGTCTTTGATTTTGGGGAATTTTTCTTTCTTGAGAAGCGGAGGTCATAAGTTGGTTCCTAGACCCACACGGTTAACTTTTGATCGCTAAGCACAACTATATCATCTTCCCCATAGCAAGGCTTAACTCCACAAGGCCGTCAGGCCAAGCCATAATAAACCACCTATTTGAGTAGAGAGGAAGATATTAGTTTCAAACAAAATGTCAATTTAATGTTGGCCCACTGTGGCGGGGATTGATGGTGAGCTATCTGTAACATTTCTGGAGAAAATCTTGGCCAAGATGCACATGTTATTTAATTTTATGGGCCGGTGTCGTAGACAGTGGCCCTACATTAAACCAGCACTCATGAATGTGTCATACTCTCCTGTATTGGCAGAATTCGAACTTGGATCAGAGAAAAAGCCTTTTTAGAAAAAACCCACTCTAATATGTGATCATAACACTTTTTCAGCAAGCCTTGCTGTTGAGAAGATGAACTATATATGCGTAGTTGGAAAATAATTTTTACTCACTTAAAGCTGTGATCCTCGTCAGCTACTCTCAACTTCAATTGGACAAATATTTCAGCTCAGAAGGTTTTTTTTTTGTCTTCCATTTGAATTTTCTTTAAAGGAGAGAAAACGATTTTTAAAATTTTGTTAGTGCTATGTTTCGGGACAAAAATTCTGAAAAACTACTAAATTTTATTCGACAACATCTTTTACAATTCAATAAGCTTCAAAATATTATGAACATTAAAATCTAATATTTAAGGCATGCGTTCAAGGTTTGCATAATAAGAATGTAAAAAGTGTGTATTTAATATGCATGTTCTAACCGCTCTATGAACAATTTCTTTCTGGCAAATTGATTACTCCTGTCTTCCATAGAAATATATTGGCAAATTCAGTTGTATTTCATAACAATTTTCAATCGAAAAACATGGGGAAATTGTGCTACTATTGCATACTTTTCTGTTCTAAATATTACTGTACTCTTTTAACAGGAGTATGTATTGTGAATCTTCCATCGCCTTAAATTAAATTTTATTTAAAAATAATGTCTACCCCCGGTAGTTAAAACGTTTTTGAAAGGTGTCAATGCCATTGTCTAATTATGATGTTCCTCATTAAACCTAATAACTGATTAATGTAATTGAAGACAGTTGCGTATTTTTTAGTCTCAGGCACAAATTTTCCACAGAACCTACATGATTATTTTTTGGTCAAATTTATGCAACTGATACCAATTTTTTTATTTCTCTATATGTGGAGTTATATTACAGTTATTAGAAACAGTCTTTAGTGCAAGTAAGTCCTCATCTTCATGACAACTGGACTTCCATGACATTATTTTTTCTCGGGTCACTAAATTACTACACTGCGAATTCCACGCCAATAATATAGAAATTGTTTGGTGTTTCTCTTTCTTTTCATCAAGAAAACAATGTCTTTGAAGTTTAAGTTTTTTACTCAGCCATATATATTATTTCCTCATTGTTGCAATTTGTTACTGTGTGCACTATACCCGTCGTCAGATTAATTTGTATCGCATGTTTTTCGCCGAGTTCTCAGTCAATTCTCAACCGATTTTCATGAAATTTTGCAAGGACTATTTTCGAGTATCGTGAAATTTTCATCGGAAAATAATGTAAAGCTAAAAAGTTAGACCATATGGCATGTAATGCAATTCAGAGCTAAAAACAAACTTAAATTTAACCAGTTTAATGGGTTTATAGAGGGACGTCGTAATTACAAATTTACTACACGTCAAATGGTCTAACTTTTGAACTATATATTATTTTTTGATGAAAATTTCACGGTCATTGACGCAGGAATCGAAAATAATCCTTCCAAAATTTCATCAAAATCGGTTAAGAATTGACTGAGAAATCAGTGAAAAACGTGCGATACAAGTTAATCTGACGGCGGGTATATTAAGATCACATAAACCCTCCAACGCTGAATGTCTTTTATGTAAACCATGGAGACCAGTGGCTTTTTTCCAATTTGAAATTATCATAAGTGTCTTAGTTAGCTCTTTCCGCATTATTTGAATACCTATGTTATGGGTCTACGACCACTATGAATATTTTAATTATTTCAGTTTCGGGATTATCTTTATACTCAGAATCGGTAGTATGAAAAGCGAGGGAGATCTATGAAGCGCCCCACTGTTGGCCGACTGGGCAATCTGACAAAATGGCGGCCGGCTGCCGGTGATCTTAATAACTGTCTCCCTCGTTGTTGTTATCATTCTTTTTGTCAACTATTGCAATAATTATAGCCGGTTTCGATACAGTTATATGTATATTATGATGTTTATAACATATATTTGTATATTTAGTTATAAATTGCCATCTCATACAGACATTCGGCCTCTTATTGATCCTCTCTCGCTTTATAGGTCTCCCTCGCTATTCATACCAACCCCTCAGAATCTGCCGTCTGCAGACGTCAGATTCTGATGTATAAAGACGGTCCCCGCGCTGAAAGGGTTAAGTGTTCGGTCTTGCTACTTTTCATTGTTATACATCAACTTTGGCAATGTCTTCTAATCTCTGTTTAGGTTTGCAGAATCCTGACATCACATGCACGCTTAGCTTTCTAAACCAATCTCAAGCATGCAAGATTGTGAGTGCAAATTGCTGTTGTAAACAGTTGTTGTTTAATATTATCAATATATCATGCCTTTGGAGTTAGAAGGTGCTGAACTGCCACTCTACAAAGTGGCAGTTGTTTAGCACCTTCTAACTCCAAGGTCACGATATAGCGCACTGCCGCATATCATTATCACATAATGGGGCATTGTGGTCATATAACACTGCTTAGCCTGGGCTTTAATTCTTAAAGCGCTGATACTTACGTATAAACCATGGAAACCAAAGGGTTTTTTCAATTTGAAATCATCATAGACATCTTAGTTAGCTCTTTCTGATTCATTTGAATACCTGTGTTATGGATCTACGACCATTAAAATATTTTATTAAATATTTTCACTCTCACAGTGCTGGGATCGACTTTAGACTTCAGAATCTGACATCTACAGACGTCAGATTCTGAAGTCTAAAGTCGGTCCTGGTGCTGTAAGGGTTAATGGTGAAAAGCCTCATACGTTGCAACTCAATGATGTGAATATAACATAAATATCTTTGTATTATGCCATCATAATTATACCAAACAATCAAGTACATTGTGAATCAAATGTGGTGTGAATTTACAATAAACTGTTAAAATGTTATGCAGATAAAAGGAGAATGAAGTGATGAGTAAATAGTTTCACTTGGGCTATCAAATCAAATGAGCCCTTGTACCTGGGCTTCATATCGAAGCATGTAAGACATTTAAGCCCACAGACTAGATGCTATTCTAGTTAGATACATGTGTATGCCCACATTTATCATGTATGTTCACACATGTGTTGGTACTAGCCCAGCGCACACTTGACATCTGTCTGTGTACGGTGGTGTAGTTGCTGTCTTGTAGCCTGTCGACGTCAACTTAGCACAGGCCTACATCTGTTAGTTTTAGCAAGAATTCTAGATCTCTCGATAATAAAGTATGGTAGATTTCGGCATAAAACTATACTGAACCATAATATGCATACAGCATCGATGGGAAGGCGAGAGGGCCTCATCTCAGCACAAGGTCACTTGCTGTGTTGACTAGCGCTTAGATGAGCCCATCCCTGTACTATAAACAATTAGGCAGCCCTATGTTTTTTCTTGTGCACATAGCCTATCTGTCCTAAACGGCAAAATTAAACTCATCAGTTTTGTGGCAGTAGAAAGTAGGCTGTAGAAGCGGGTGTGAGATGGGCTTCTCTCACCATACATCTGGCATTGAAACTGTTAAAGCCAACAGCATAACTGCGAAAATGGTTCATAAACACAAAATAATTTATGCTCAATCGTTTTTACGTTATGTATTTTGATAATCATTTTGATAATAATAGCTAGTGTTTCTCGGATGTTATAATTATCTGAGGCCCTCTCCGTGAAATTTGAGCTGCACCAGAACTATTTGACACCCTTGCCTGCGGCGCGGGTAATAAAACGACTCTGGTGCAGCTCTAATGATACCAACTCGGGCCTCAAATAACCATAACGCCCTTAAAACATGTGCTACTGTTATATTCACACACACTAGCAGGACGTAAATGGCCAGAAGCTCAAATGAACATTTACACCATGTCAAGAGGGTCTGAATGGCTAGAAGCAGGGCCCAAAAGGACATTTACACCATGTCAGCCGAGCGTGAATAGACAGAAGCTGAGCCCAAAAGAACATTTACACCATGTCAGGCGGGTCTTAATGGCCAGAAGCAGGTCTCAAATGAACATTTACACCATGTCAGCCGAGCGTAAATAGCCAGAAGCAGGTCCCACATGAACATTTACACCATGTCAGGACGGTCTGAATGACCAGAGGCAGGGCTCAAATGAACATTTACACCATGTCAGGAGGGTCGGAATGGCCAAAAGCAGGGCCCAAAAGAACATTTACACCATGTCAGCCGAGCGTAAATAGCCAGAAGCAGGTCCCAAAAGAACAGTTACACCATGTCAGCCGAGCGTAAATAGCCAGAAACAGGACCCAAAAGAACATTTACACCATGTCAGCAGGGTTTGAATGGCCACAAGCAGGTTTCAAATGAACACTTACACCATGTCAGGAGGGTCTGAATGACCAGAAGCAGGGCCCAAAAGAACATTTACACCATGTCAGCCGAGCATAAATAGCCAGAAGCAGGTCCCAAAAGAACATTTACATCGTGTCAGGCGGGTCTGAATGGCCAGAAGCAGGTCTCAAATGAACATTTACACCACGTCAGGTGGGTCTAAATAGCCAGAAGCAGGTCCCAAAAGAACATTTGCACCATGTCAGCAGGGTTTGAATGGCCAGAAGCAGGGCCCAAAAGAACATTTACACCATGTCAGGCGGATCTGAATGGCCAGAAGCAGGTCTCAAATGAACATTCACACCATGTGAGCCGAGCGTAAATAGCCAGAAGCAGGTCCCAAAAGAACATTTGCACCATGTCAGCAGGGTTTGAATGGCCAGAAGCAGGGCCCAAAAGAACATTTACACCATGTCAGGCGGATCTGAATGGCCAGAAGCAGGTCTCAAATGAACATTTACACCATGTGAGCCGAGCGTAAATAGCCAGAAGCAGGTCCCAAAAGAACATTTGCACCATGTCAGCAGGATTTGAATGACCAGAAGCAGGGCCCAAAAGAACATTTACACCATGTCAGGAGGGTCTGAATGGCCAGAAGCAGGTCTCAAATAAACATTCACACCATGTGAGCCGAGCGTAAATAGCCAGAAGCAGGTTCCAAAAGAACATTTGCACCATGTCAGCAGGATTTGAATGACCAGAAGCAGGGCCCAAAAGAACATTTACACCATGTCAGGAGGGTCTGAATGGCCAGAAGCAGGTCTCAAATGAACATTTACACCATGTCAGCCGAGCGTAAATAGCCAGAAGCAGGTCCCAAAAGAACAGTTGCACCATGTCAGCAGGGTTTGAATGGCCAGAAGCAGGGCCCAAAAGAACATTTACACCATGTCAGGAGGGTCTGAATGGCCAGAAGCAGGGCTCAAATGAACATTTACACCATGTGAGCCGAGCGTAAATAGCCAGAAGCAGGTCCCAAAAGAACAGTTGCACCATGTCAGCAGGGTTTGAATGGCCAGAAGCAGGGCCCAAAAGAACATGTACACCATGTCAGGAGGGTCTGAACAGCCAGAAGCAGGTCCCAAAAGAACAGTTACACCATGTCAGCCGAGCGTAAATAGCCAGAAGCAGGTCCCAAAAGAACATTTACACCATGTCAGGAGGGTCTGAATGGCCAGAAGCAGGGCTCAAATGAACATTTACATCATGATTTGTTGACTACCCGACTAGTACCTGTTAATGTTAACCCTTGTACTACTGATTGTTTCTCTTTTTATTTACTTCAACTTCAAATGGGGAAAAAAATGTTTATTTTTAAAAATAAATGGAGCTCTTGGCTGATCAACCCTTTCAAGCCTGAATTCACCATTGTCATCTTCACACACTACAAGCCGCGAATTGCTGTCTTGTAGTGGATGAAGATGGCTTGAAGTGGGTGAAAAATGAAAGAAAATGGCAGATTTTGCCATGTGTTGGTAAAAGAGTTTCATGGAAATTTTTCTTCTAAAACTCCTCAGTTGTAGGAAAATTAATGTGCTTTCGGGGAGATAAAATGGTGCTTTGGTGCATCGTGAGGGCTTAAAGGGTTTCAAGCATCTACCTGGTACCACAAACGATTTGATCATCTTCAGTGGTATTTTATTCAGTTTGAAAAATCTTCAACTAAGCCAAGAATATGCCGGTCTAGCAGAGAGATTTATCAACAGTAGATTTGAAGATCACGCTAAATGTTAATGACTGGCACCTCGGCTCTTTTGCTTCTAATGACATCTTTCCTCTATTGTGATAATTAACTTTATTTGCCATGACTTGTGTGATTTTCTCAGCAAACATGAGATTTTGGCTCTGCATGTTTTAATTTTGAACCAGCATCATATACAGTCGTCCAGCATTGAAAAAACTTTGGGTCCGCGTCTTTTGTTTGCTGGGTACCAAGCCCAGACAATGCCGTCCCCTTAGATATGAAAGGGTTTATCTGCCACTTTGCAAAGTGGCAGATAAACCCTTCCATATCCAAGGAGACGATGTGTACATTTTTAGTTGTTATCCCCTGCCCATCGGGGTTCGGGAGCGGGGGATTTTTGCGTCACCCCAGATGTATGTCCAGGATTTTTTTCATATTACATGCACTCTTATTTGATGTTGACGGGGGGTAGGTTATGACCTTCGACCTAGTTTTTTGACCTATATCATTTGGGCGAAGTAGTTTTATTTATTTTTATTTTTCACGAGTGGTTGAAAATTAACTTTCAGGATGAGGGCTAATATATATATATATATATATATATACTGTAGATCTGGTAATTTTCGCATATTCAAGTTTTCGTGAATTTTTTATTCTGGGATTTTTGACAAAGTTTAGTAGTCGCGAATTTTCAATTCTCTTTAGAATAATAATTTTCGCAAGATTCTTAAATTCGCTAATTTGTCTTTCTCGCGAAATTCGCGAAAATTAAAACCTCGCTAATATTACCAGATCTATAGTATATATATATAATCTCAAGCATGTTTTAGATCAATAGAAACATCACTTAACTTGATATAGCTGCTACGTTAATCCAATAAATCAATATTGGAGATGTATATTTGTCATAAATACATGTATAAATATTTTTCTTCATTCGAAGGTAGAAATTGTGTTCGCAATTCCATCTTCAAATGAATGAAAAATACAATAGAAACAACTCAGCAGACTCCTACTTAAATGTAGCATTTCCCGGTGCTCCACAACTGTGTGGTCGAGGGATAATTCTCTTCCGATATGTATTCTGATTGTAAATATGTGTAATTCACACAAAAAGCCTGATAAGTACTTTAGTTTTTAGTGAAGTAAGTGTTTTTGCCTTCAATTTAGATTATAAGATGTTTAATTCTGACGAGTTAAGGCATTATGTTTCAGCCATTTATTTCACTTGAAGAAAAAATCTGCCTTTGTAAATGAGCCGAATTTGATATGAAAAAAATTATAGAAATTTTGTTATTTTGATAAGGAAATAAAACAGTAATAAAAGTAGATCATTTACCTATCTATAACTTTAATCTTGACTTGATCAACTTGCATTATTGTTTTTTTTTTTGCAGATTTTTATGAAGACGGTAAACATTTGTTTTTTAATACTGGCTTCAGCTCAGCGAGGAATACAAAGAACAAGCGCCTATTGACTCAGGAGGTTCAGCTACTTGCTACACATGGTAACTGTATTAGGATACTCATTTGATGTTGTGAAAGATTTTCACTGATTTCTCAGCAGATATAAACCTATTACAGGCTAACATTAAAGCAGCCCCTTGGGATGACATCAATTTTCGTTTTTAATCCCGCACTGAAGTAGTGTATTCCACGGATCATGTTTTTATTTTTTTCAGAATTCTTATATTTTCACAAATATTTTTAATCAACATTTCTATGAAACCAGAAGTAACCCAAACAAACTATTTGTATACCTGAAGGACGATTGCATGTTTTCACAGCATTGGGCCACATGCTGATGGCATCGGCCCAGCGTTGGGTAGAAAATCAGTGCTGCAGGTGTGTCCTCCCGTGTTCTGACTATAAGACACCAATTAGCGGCGACTGCTGTGATCTTACCGTCTGATACGTGGGAATATGTGATGTAAAGTGCTTAATATTGCTGACTTGTTTTGTTTACATGGCAACATACTACCTGGAAATACAACTATTTCGCTCTTTTTCGGTGCTTTAAAATTGTTTTTTGACTTTTTCGTATTTTTAGTTAAGATCAGTAGGCTATAAAGCTTCATATAAATTAAATTTTCAAAATTGACAACATCGAAAATGTCTCATCCCAAGGGGTCCCTTAACATATTGTTTTATCATTTTTAATAAATCATTCTTATTTTCAGTTAAATGACTGGAAACCTGGTACACATATATATGTACAGTTTTTTGGGTCTGCTGGGCTATTTGGATTGTCTGTTTTCATGTGTGGCCGTAAATGAAGCCATGTCCATCTTGATTTTATAAATTTTAATAAATTGTTCTCATTTTTAGCTATTAAATGCCTTAAAACCTGGTATATATATAAGTTTTCCGGATCTGCTATTCTATTTTCATTGTCTGTTTCATGTTTCATCTTGATTCTATCAATTTTAATAAATCATTCTTTTTTTCAGGTAAATGCCTTGAAACCTGGTATATGTAGGTTTTTGGGATATGCGAGTCTATTGGCATTTTCCATTTTCATGCTAGTCTGGTTGATATTTGAGAAATTGTGCATAAAAAACTGACCCAATGTAGAAACCATACAGAAATTGATTATTCAACGTTTTTAACTATTTTCAGTTGTGTGGAATCGTAAATGTTCAGCTAAGTAGTTCAACTTCATGATTTAAATTAACACTTCAAGGTCATATACATATATCACTAAATATAGACTATTCCGTGGACCACATGGCGTTACAGTGCACCCCCTCCCCGAGGACAGTGCTCCTATAGACCTCGCCCAATGTCAAAAATATTGTTTAAGGCAGATTACCCTTATATTAATAATTTTCCTTTGAAATGATATGAAACATTTTTATAAAAGTTTTTCAGTGTCCATGCTATCACTTTTACGCTTTTTGGTGTAATATTTATGGTCTATAAACAAAACACTCAACATTTACAAACAATCAGCAGTTTCCTGTTCACCATTATACAGACTAAATAATGATATAACAATTAATTTTTTGGATTTTAGTTTTTTTCGTATTCGCAAACTCCATCTGGCCCACAGAATAGTGTATATTTATTGCTAGATTTATCAGGATTTGAGGTTTTATTTTGAATAGTGAAATTGACCTACTTAGCAGAATATTTCAGCTTGGCGCACATCGAAGATTTATACACCCGAAAATAGCTGAAATTATATTTTCGTATGTTTCCTACATTGGGTCAGTATTTTCTCCAAATTCAACCAATCTATGTGTATGTGAGATCGATAACAAAGCTGTCAAGTTAAATACCTTAGCACCTCTTGTATAGATGTACACTATATATTAAATATATATGAGTTTTTGTGATCTTCGAGTATTGGCACAACATATTGGCAGCAGTTGTGTTAATTTTGTGTCCATTTTGGGACACTACATTAGCAAGGAGTATTTGAGTGCTTGCACAGTATTTTTAGAGTTGATTTGCAGTGCTTATAAAATTATGATGATTTATGTGAATTTATGTTCTTTTTTGCTGCTGCTACTACTAAACGTTTCTAGAATTAGGTGAGTATATTTATTTTTGAAATTATGGCAAAGTATTTTTTAATTAACACATCTATGCATATTGTTTATTCCATGCCTCTGCTGTAGACATAACAGAATTTATGCAATTAGGGCCTACTATATATTATGTTTTCAAATATGGCTTTATTATTTTAATACATTATCTAGTTTCTGCTATTGCTTTTGCAAGAAAGACATGAGATGACAAGTAATATGCAAGTATTTTTTACTGCTATGGTTTTCTAATTTGTTGTCTATTTATTGTTATGTAACATTGATCTAATTTTGACTTGATGTTGGGCCAATATCACAACCAATCGCTGAATGCCTTGTGTGCTGGGATATTTTCTTCTCTGTTAAACCAAGCTGCCCCTGAGCCATACCCAGGGGTGTTGGAGTACACCACGCACCCCTGAACCTAGCCAGGGGTGTTGGAGTACACCGCGCACCCCTGAACCATAGACAGGGGCTGTTGGAGTACACCATGCACCCCCCTGAACCATACAGTTACACAGGGGTGTTTGAGTACACCATGCACCCCCTGAACCATACAGTTACACAGGGGTGTTGGAGTACACTACACACTCCCTGAACCATACCCAGGGGGTATTGGTGTACACCAAGCACCCTATCTATGAACCATACCCAGGAGTGTTGGAGTACACCAAGCTTTGTGACCCCTTATTATTTCAGCCCAGCCTCTATCATTAAATCAAAGGTACAACAAAACCACATCCTTTTATGTTTATTTTTTTCATTTTCCCTGGTACTCCTATTAGAGGAACAACCCCCTAGACCCCCCCCCCCCCCGATTGAGAGGCATGCCACCAGACCCCCTAATAGAGGTGTATTCCCCTAGAACACTCCTTATAGAGGGGCATGACCCCAGAATCCCCGTGACAAGAGTTGTATGCCCTTAGAACCCCACTAACAAAGACCACTCTGTCAAATGATTAAAATCATCTGATATCTAAGCACATCACACAATCTTTTATCAAATGTCAAAGGGCTCAATTTCAATGAAAAAAACATTATCTTTTGCTGACATTAATCTCAGCACAGATTTATTATTCTTGTTTTTCAGTATGAGAAATTATTGACATTTGGCACAGGCAGGACAATTTTACAAGGACAAGTTAATATTAATTCCTATGTTTGGTAATGATAATTATTATCAATTGAGAGGGCGCTACTAGTGGGATATTGCTTTTTATGCTGGCGTGATATTTGGCTATCAGCCCTACTTGCAGGGCTGCTGGACTATCTGCGTGTACTCTCTGTTACCTGCCTAATGGGCAGCTAGTCTCATGTACGTTGCCACGGATTTACAGTTGCACGCCAGCTCTATGCTGGTGGTGCTGATGGATTTGACCGGGAGGGGCGGGGGGGGGGGGGGTGGGGGTCACAGGTTTACTTGGCTACTATGCGGACTGACACCCGCAGGCTGAAGACCAGTCATGCCCAGTGAGCTCTGATGTTTAGCAAGATAGTTAGTTTCTGTGTTTTCAAGATTCAGTCGATGAGTGATAATAATGGTATTTTTGTATTGTATATATTCATTATAGTGACATGTACACCTTTCACATTTCATAATTATTTCACATTTAATCAACAAAATAGGTACCCAGCCCAAGCGGGCTTGTATGTCACTTTAAAAAAATATTGACATAATTATGTGACATTGATAATATGGTTAGGTCCTGTATACATGGTACATGGTGGTGTTTCTCCTCTCCCAAGCCTTACAGATATATTCGGCTAAGGCTGCTACATTTGAATACATAAATAAATAAAACATGTCAAATATTGGAGTGGTAGCTGAAATACCATGGTGGTTTAATAAAGTAATATATTATAATAGTAATAACATGATTTTGTGGGGCGATATACATTTTTATTGAACCTTCCGCAGATGCTAGCGACTCGAGACAAATCTGCGTTGGGCCAATAAAAAGTATCTATCGCCTTAACCCTTTCAGGCCTGAATTTACCATTGTCATATTCAACCACTACAAGCCGCGAATTGCTGCCGCAATTCTCGACTTGTAGTGGTTGAAGATGATTTGATGTGGGTGAAAAATTTAAGAAAATTGCTATGTATTGGTAAAAGAGTTTCATGGAAATTTTCTTTCTAAAACCCTTGGTTGTAGGAAAAATAAGTTTGTTTTCAGTAAAATGATGCTTTAATGCATCGTGAGGGCTTAAAGGGTTAAAAAATCATGTACTTGTTATATAAACCAAGAACTTTATATAGAAGGACAGACAACTTCGACGGAGAGGCAAACCCAAGCTTATTTACGATCAGTTTTCAATTGAGGCTAATCTGACCACTGACAACAGATTAAATCCAATCCCTCGCCACTGACAATGCACTACTTGTTAAAATCTCGCGCAACCGGCTAGTACATCACGGTCGTCTCAATGGGATTTATTGTTCAAACCGCAGCATGAATTTAAAAAAAATAAAGAATAAACTTTGGACATTTATCTTGAAGTAGGACACGTTGAAACATGCTAGTTATTTTTGTAGAATGGCCTGGATGTCAAAATTATCACTAATGTATTTTATTTTAATGAAGGGAACATTAAGGGTGCCGAGGCTTATAGACATATATTAAATTACAGTGAAATCTATAATTTCTTTATTCATGTTATTTTCATGTTTTTTGTCTGATACATGTAATTTGAGGACATTAATGTAATCTTAATCCACAGCAACATATGAATTGTATCATCGATTCAGGAATACTGATTCACTGTAGGTGTGGATGAAAATTTACATTTAGGCATTTGCAACATGCAAAGGGTTGAAATGATTAAATAATAATATATTCATTTGAATAACAATATATGAATATGGTAAGATTATTCACCTGGATTGGATTTCAGTCAGGCGGGCAAAGTAGCCGTAATAAATATATAACAAAGGACATAATAGTAATTATTAGATTGAAACAACACACTTTTGAACTCAGATTAGAAAAATCAGATGCTGGTAACGATTTTTTTTTTGCGCGTATCACCACTAAAGATATCGCACTTAAAACTATCTATATTCAGCTTACCGCTACCACAATCTGGTATTTAACAAAAGTGATATTTATAATTATGATTAAATTCGAAAAACACACGAACAACTCGTATTGTGGTGTAAAATAGTAAAAAATGATACGATTTTCACAATTCAAACGCCATTCTGAAGCATAGCACGTGGACAATCGGAACAGCATCAAAGTGCATGTGTACCACAACAAGGGAGTTCTGTATCTGGGCTGACATATAGATGACATAGGTCAGGTCAACCCGGTTTTCTTGCTTGGAAACTGGGACGTGAAATCAGTCCCAGCATGTATCATCGTAAATAGGCTCGGCTATCAGGGGTCGGGGCTAATGATATAAAGAGAATAAAGGTCATAAAAATCCTACTTGCGGGATATAAGAGGGGGAGGGGATCCCAACAGTGATAAGATCTCCTTGATTAATGGTGGCGTGTGAGGTTGTCTGTCCTTTCATATAAAGTTCTTGTATTAATCTACTGTTATTTTCAATCAAAAGAGACAGCTTGTTTACAGGTCATACACATGTAAAGCATCAGTGTGCCCTGCATGTTTCAGCCACGGAAGGCCACGCGCACTTGCCCTAATATTTTGCACTGTAAGGCACCCCCCCCCCCCCTTAGGCCACTATGTTTTTTTCTCTGTTTAATATCAGAAAAAATTCAAAATCTAATGAGGGAGGACAGAAAAAAAACAGAAAACAAATTGTACTTATTTTAGGTAAAGTTAGAGAGGGCGACAAAAAAAAAACAATGGACAAATTTCTGGAAATGTTAATGAGGGCGACGAAATCAAAAAAATTTTTTGAGGACTAAGAAAAAACAAACTAAAAAACATAGCTGGATAAATGTTTATTTATCTCCTGATATCAACTTTTTTTATTTCACAATGTTTTTTTGGAAATGTGCTCTGGACAGAAAAACACACTTTTTTTGCTAATGCGCAGCCCTAATCTAATTTACACACTCATCTCAAACAGAGAAAAAACATAGTGGCCTTACATGTATTTTGTTTGTGCATGTGCCACTAATATGTATTACTTGTGAAGGTCACGGCTGGGGAAGTCCTCATGATCCTGACACATCAGAATGCGCTCCGTCTTCGTCGGACCACGGGAAATATGTCATGTACCCCTATTCTGTGACAGGATACGATGGGAATAACTATGTAAGTTGTCCCTTTAACAATGCATTAATCCTACAGCGCTGAGCATCTATATCGGGTTAATGTGTTTTATTAGCATGTTAAATCACTGTTACAACACATACAACTAGCCCCTCTAGCTTTTTTTGATTGGGAGGGTGGTTTAAAAAACAATTATTTGGGAATATTTTTTGAAAGAGGTGGGGGGCAATATGTAGTAGCCCCCTAATCGTAACATTTTAGAACATTTTAGCAATAATGTATGTTCCAAATGAAAGTGAAGATATGTATATTGGCACTTAGCGCAGTTGTAGGTCTAGTTTGTCAATGATTTTTGTTCACCAGGAAATAAATCTTTATGAGCAAAAATTTGAACGAGAAAAAAATATATATAGAATTGTTATCTGGGTTATCTGTACTGATTAATACGAGCCAATCTGTTTTTACAGAAATTTTCACCCTGCAGTCGACGTTCAATTGAAAGACTTTTAAAAGAAAAGGCTGAAGATTGCTTCACTGGTTAGTTATTGTTTTTTTTAACACTTACAGCGCGGGGACCGACTTTCGATGTCAGAATTTGACGGCGACAGACGTCAGATTCAAACGTCTACAAACGTCAGATTCTGATGTCTAAGGTCAATCTCCGCGCTGAGTAAAATGATTTCTAATGACCGTAGACCCATAACATAGGTATTCAAATAAAGCTAACTAAGACAGTTATGATGATTTCAAATTGAAAAAAACTTTTGGTCTCCATGGTTTGTATGAAAATATTTTAGCACTTTAAGAGTCAGTATGTAGCATTAGAAAAAAAACACTATGGGAAAATACAGCACTTGTCCATTGAGTAAAGTGTTAGACTAAAGTTATCCCTTGGCCCAGTTATACCTGTTCTTCCCTTTCCTTTGGCCCATTTATCCCTGTCCTCCCCTATTTTTTGTCCCAGTTATCCCCATCCTCCCCTGTCCTCTATCCCAGTTTCCCCCGTCATCCCCTATCTCTTGTCCCAGTTATCCCTGTCCTCCCCTGGCCCTTCGCCTAGTTATTTCCGTTCTCCCCTATATTTTGTGTCAGTTATCATCGTTGTCCCCTATATTTTGTCCCAGTTATCTTCGTCCTCACCTATCCTCTGTCCCAGTTATCCCCGTCCTCCCCTATGCCTTGTCTCAGTTATTCCGGTCATCCCATATCTCTTGTTCCAGTTATCCCCGTCCTCCCCTAACCCTTGTCTCAGTTATTCTCGACCTCCCCTATCCTTTGTCCCAGTTATCCCCGTCCTCCACCAATCCCTTGTCCCAGTTATTCCCGTCCTTCCCAACCTCTGTCCCAGTTATCTCGGTCCTCTCCTATTTTGTCCCAGTTATCGCGTCCTCCCCTATCTTTTGTCCCAGTCATCCTTGTTATCCCTTGTCCCAGTTATAACCGACCACCCCCCTATCCCTTCTCTCAGTTATCCCCGTCATCCCCTATATCTCGTCCCAGTTATCCCTGTCCTCCTCTGTTTTTTGTCCCTGTTATCCCCGTCATCCCCTGTCCCAGTTATAGCGTCCCCCTTATTCCTTGTCGCAGTTATCCCCGTCCTCCCAAAGCCCTCATCCCAGTTATCCTCGTCATCCCCTATCCCTTGTTCCAGTTATCCCTGTCCTTCCCTATCCTTTGTCCCAGTTATCCTCGTCCTCCCCTACCACTTTTCCCAGTTATCCCAGTCTTCCCCTATCTCTTGTCGCAGTTATCCCCGTCCTCCTCTATCTCTTGTCCCAGTTATTCCCGTCCTCCCCTATCTCTTGTTCCAGTTATAACCAACTTCCCCTATCTTTTGTCTCAGTTATCCCTGTCTTCCCCAATCCTTTTCCCAGTTATCCCCGTCTTCCCCTATCTCTTGTCCCAGTTATGGCCGACCTCCCCTATCTTTTGTCCCTGTTATCCCTGTCTTCCCCCATCCTTTTCCCAGTTATCCCCGTCTTCCCTATCTCTTGTCCCAGCTATGACCGACCTCCCTTATCTTTTGTCCCAGTTATCCCTGTCCTCCCCCATCCTTTTCCCGGTTTTCCCGTCCTCCCCTATCCTTTGTCCCAGTTATCCCCGTCCTCCCCTACCTCTTGTCGCAGTTATCCTTGTCCTCCCCTATCGCATGTCCCAGTTATCCATGTTGTTCCCTATCTCTATGCCCAGTTATCCCTGTCCTCCTCTATCTCTTGGCCCAGCATAGAGGAGAATATTGCGGTAACTCTCGCGTTATTATTTTTTTTGTTTTGTTTTCACAGAGCATAGAGGGGCATATTGCGGTAACTCATGTTATTATTGTTTATGTGTTTCTACAGAGCATAGAGAGGCATATTGAAGTAACTCCCACGTTATTATTGTTTATGTGTTTCTACAGAGCATAGAGGGGCATATTGCGGTAACTCTCACGTTATTATTTTTTGTGTTTTCACAGAGCATAGAAGGGCATATTGCAGTAACTCCCACGTTATTATTGTTTATGTGTTTCTACAGAGCATAGAGGGGCATATTGCGGTAACTCTCACGTTATTATTGTTTAAGTGTTTTCACAGAGCATAGAGGGGCATATTGCAGTAACTCCCAAGTTATTATTGTTTATGTGTTTTCACAGAGCATAGAGGGGCATATTGCGGTAACTCATGTTATTATTGTTTAAGTGTTTTCACAGAGCATAGAAGGGCATATTGCGGTAACTCTCACGTTATTATTGTTCAAGTGTTTTCACAGAGCATAGAGGGGCATATTGCGGTAACTCATGTTATTATTGTTTAAGTGTTTTCACAGAGCATAGAAGGGCATATTGCGGTAACTCTCACATTATTATTGTTTAAGTGTTTTCACAGAGCATAGAGGGGCATATTGCAGTAACTCCCACGTTATTATTGTTTATGTGTTTCTACAGAGCATAGAGGGGCATATTGCAGTAACTCTCACGTTATTATTGTTTATGTGTTTCTACAGAGCATAGAGGGGCATATTGCGGTAACTCTCACATTATTATTGTTTGTGTTTTCACAGAGCACAGAGGGGCATATTGCGGTAACTCTCACGTTGAGCCGTCAGAGGAATGTGATCCGGGTCCTTCATTAGACGATAAATGCTGTGATAACAGGTGTCGACTGAAAAACGGCACAGTTTGCAGGTGATTATCATTATTATAAGTTGGCTTGTGTCATTCATCCCTCCCGGTACATTAGTCAAAGTGGAACCTATAAACTTATAAAACTAAAAACATAAGAGGGTGAAAGCACTAATACATGCAAATACACTAATTTACATGTGTGTCACGTATAATGTGATGAATCAAATTTTCATTTAATTTGAAAAAAATAATAATATGCTCAGCATTAATTTTTGGAAGCAAACAATTTTTAAATGGGCATTTGGTGGGCATTTTGAATTTGAATAATTTCGTGATATCTACGTAAATCAAAAACAAAGCAAAATATGTAGTTGGACCATGAATATAAAACGAAATGTAAGGACTCTCACAAAGATAACCCATGACAAATTGGCAGACTTGCGACCATCATTGACTTCAATATATGTAATATACACAGTCATCTGTGCTAGATAGGTAGACCATTTCTGTAAAAAAGAATGTGAGACTTTAGGGAGGTACACAGCCTGTAAAATTTCTATTACGCGGGCTGGGCGGGGGATTATGGTGGCAGGTTGGCCTCTTGATTCAATTTTAAATCATCATAAATGGCATAGTTAGCTCTTTCCACTTCAATTGAATACCTATATATGAATCTATAGCCTTTATAAATTGTTAAATTCTTTCAGTATGGCGGTCGTCTTTAGACTTTAGAATTTGATGTCCATTGACGTCAGATTCTGATATCTAAAGACATCGCTGAAAGGGTTAACCCTTAAAGCGCTGAATTTTTTATGAAAACTTTGAAGGCCAAAGTTTTTGTCAATTTGAAATCATCATAACTGTCTTCGTTACCACTTTCCGATTCATTTGAATACCTATGTTATGGGTATACGACCATTATACATATGCTAATTCTTTCAGTGCAGGGATCGCCTTTAGTCGTCTGAATCTGACGTCTACAGACGTCGACTAAAGGGTAAAAAACTGAAAGGGTAAAAAACTGTTCATCAGGATTTATCGTGATTTTGTATGTAGGCACTTACTTACCTGGCCACTAAATGAAAAGGTTTTAATCGCAGTTCAATGATTAAAAAAAGTGTGACCATTACGAATTAAACATTTTGTTATTGATGGGATGCTTTTGATTTCGCTGTATGGCGAAAACACGTTTTGAGTTATTTATATACAATTTTTGTATTTTAATTCCAGTGATTTAAACCATGCTTGCTGTGAGGGATGTCAAATCGCTTCGAATGCCACAGAGTGTTATACGACACATGAAGGAACGTGTGAGGCCTCAACAAACTGCACGTATCCTTTATTGAAAACTCAGATGCTGATTTTTCTACAGTTAGTCCCAAACCTAGGGTTAGCTGAACAGTAGCAGATGAAAATACAAAACACTGAAACACAAGTGTGATGTTGTATTTATCATATACCTGTAAAAATCTGTTTTGTCACCTGAATAGGCCTACACATCCTACATTGACCTTTCTCCCTGCACCTACCTGTATCAGATAAGTATATACTTCTATCCCAACACCTGGAAATTCGAACATATTTTAATTTAATGTCAGCTGTGAATTTCTACCACATTTTTAACCTCAAATTGAACCAAACTTTGATTACAATACCTTTGCTTTTCAAGACTCTTTCTTAGTGAAATTAAATATGACTGGGCCAGCATTTGTCAGTGGTAAATGTTACCCTTTGTCAGTGGATGCCATTTGGATGCCATTTTGGTGCTATTTGGTGCATAAAGTGCTGATTGCTCTTAAATGCGTTATACTCTCAAAATCTTATTATATTTTTTTGTTTGGCCGGGATATGATATTCTTAATCTGTTCAGAAACACATGCGATGATGAGAATGTGAAGTAATAATTGGTACTACATAAAAAAACTAAATATTTCAGATCCAACATGATATATATATAAAATAAATATTCAGCAATATGTCAAAGTTGGCAAATAATATAATTAGTAAAACCGGAAAAAGTAGTTTTCCTTGATGGCAATCCAGTGGCGAAGACATGCACTGCCCACAACCGAGCTGGAAAAAAGATGGCACCACATGTAAAGCTTTGTAAGTTAACTCATTTTTTTTATTTAACCCTTTGAGTGCGGGCGACGCTTTTAAGCGCATTTATACTGTTTTTCCACAACTAAAATTTGACAGAAATTGAACAAATATGCATGTATAAATCTTAAGTAAAGCCCCCATTGTGAATTTTAGCAGGTTTAATTTTTAAGAGAGGAGGTATTTTCCTTTCATTTGAAGTTGGCAATTGCGTGAGCAATGCCAACTTCAAATGAAAGGGAAATGTTAAGTAGTAATGAAGCACTTAAAGAGTTAAGAAAAATCAACTCAAAACATTTTACTCAACTGCAACTGCAAGTGGATGAAAATTTAAATTATATGTGTTAACCCTTGTGCTTCTGAATTGTTTTTTCTACTTTTCTTTTATTTGAAAATGATGAAAATTATTACTATAATTTTTTATGAAAAATAAACACATCAAGATGTAATTATTTGATCAAGTGACCATTTATCACAAACTAAACTATTGATTTGGGTGGCATTTTATTTTGTCTGAAACCTTCTATATACAGGTCTAGTATCACAAGTGTTACCCCTTACAGCGCGGGAATAGACTTTAAACGTCACAATCTGACATCTGTAGGAAAAAGAAAGGTTGAGTCCATATATCTCCACATATCCTGTTTTAACATACAAGTCATTATTCTTTTTTTTGGTTGGGCCAGTGATGTAATCAGTTCACACCGAAATGACGTAGTTGGCGCTTTATGCTTCATTTGATCATCTATTTTATTGGCCTAGGGCTATTTATATATTTTAGCCATTCAGCATGGCAGGGTTTCCGCTGGGGAGGGGTCCGGGTGGGGGGGGTCCGGACCCCCCTTCTCAGCACCATAGAGGGGGGTCGATATCCCTCCCACTTGTTGGCAAAGAAAATGAGAATATATTGCAGATTTTGCCGTAATTTCAGCTAAAATAGGCCATTTTAAGCACTCAAATTTAAAACTCTGATTTTGTTTTCTCCTGGGGGAGGACCCACAGACCCCCAACCCCTTTTGAACCCACCCACATTCCTGGCGGAAACCCTGCATGGTATTGACTTTTGATGTCACAAATCAATCCTCGTGCTGCAATGTTTAAAGGTTTTAGTAATCAGGTGATCTCAATAAATTTACATACCTGTGCGGTTATCCACTGGTGTGACACAAAAATAGTCATTTTTGTTAGTTCATGAAGTCAAAATTTACGACACTTTAATAGCTTTGAAAATTTTACTCGATAATTGAATTTTCTTTTAATGATATGATTAATCATAAATGTAAAAATATACTCAGAAATATTAACTATACTTGTCTCAGTAACTATACTTGTCACAGAAAAGGAAATTATCAAATGCGCTATTATGAGAACGTACTTATATTTTAAAATCTGTGGAAATGACAAAAATAAAAAAGCAGTACTTATGTTGTAGTGGTAAGTGTTCTGAGGGGAAGTGTCTGTCGTTCTGTGAGACCCAGAGCCTGGAGTCGTGTAGCTGTGACGCTGTGTCGGAGGCGTGTCTGTTCTGTTGTAAGGATATGAAAAAGGATGGCAACAGTACGTGCCAGCCGTACAGACTAAATGACTATGATGAACCGCTCCCTCTACCAGAAGGTCTGCCCTGTCTTCTGGGAGTATGTTCCGCTGTAAGTTTTGTGTGCCGTTGTAGGTTTTGTGTGCTGTTGTAGGTTTTGTGTGCTGTTGTGGGTTTTGTGTTCTGTTGTAAGTTTTGTGTTCTGTTGTAATGTTTGTGTTCCGCTGTAAGTTTGTGTGCCATTGTGGGTTTTGTGTTCTGTTGTAAGTTTTGTGTACCTATGTAAGTTATGTGTACCGCTGTAAGTTTGTGTGTCGCTGTAAGTTTGCGTGCCATTGTAGGTTTTGTGTGCCGCTGTAAGTTTGTGTGCCATTGTAGGTTTTGTGTGCCGCTGTAAGTTTGTGTGCCGCTATAAATTTTGTGTGCCCCTGTAAATTTGTGTGCCGCTGTTAGTTTGTGTGCCTCTGTTTTCTTTCATAAAATAAAAACTTACAATGTCCTTATTTTGTTTTATCACTTTCTCTTGATTGAATATATTTGTATTTAATTCAAAATATGCTTTGCAGTGATTTCATGAGACAATGTTTTAAATTTTTGGGTTAACATCTCAGTAACATCTCAGTAACAACAGTAACAGTAACATCTCATGCACAAAATAATGTAAGATTATTAAAATATAGGAGCCTTTTATATTATGATAATCATAGTATTTTTATCAAAATCTGATAAGGATGGCCTCGAAATACGAGACCCTCCTTAACAGATTTTGACATCAGTTTGCATATTGTAAGTTTTAGAAAAATGGGAGTGTGAATTCAAATTGAATGATGGCTATCTTGACTGTTAGAAATTAGATCCTTTTCTTCGCTTCATTGTTTAGTTTTATCTCACAACTGATAATTAATTTTGAGATTTTGTTTTCAGAACGGGACGTGTGAAAGACAAATTGTAAATAATGTATTCTTGGAATTTATAAGAAATCTGCATCACAGTAAATTGGGTAGGTAGCCTTTTGTTGTCTCAATACTAGTAGAATGTTGGAAATATTGGCCCACCATCGAGACAACATTTGTCCAAAGACCCGTGATGAATGTTCCAGCTAAGCCTGCTGAGTGAATTTATTTAAATTTTCAACCACTTGAGGTTGTGTCTCGCTACTGCGATCCACAACTTCGAGTGGGTGAAAATTACTGATATTTTTTTCTGCGACCCACAACTTCGAGTGGATGAAAATTACTGATATTTGTTTAATATTAGACCAAACATTTACAAGTCTTGATGTTTAAACACTCACTTCATTCCCAATAACTGTGATTTAATCAACTAAAAAAAGACAGATTAAAAACGGCAAGAGAGGGACATAGCACAATGCTTAGAGCTTAATGTTTTGCGATAGCTGCTGCTGCCTGTGAGTTTGATACCCGCTTGGTGCAGAATTTTCAAGTCTGGGTTATAATTCTTTTGATGTAGCGCTACATTGCCTTCGGGCGATCATCTACATCTCACCATGTTTTACTTAATTTAATTATATATAATTTGGTGGTGAATTATCTGTGGTATTGACTCTTGACACTTCTCCTGTCCTGACTTCTAAATAAATACAAATATATCTACTGCTTCCTGCTTCTCACATGTTACACTGTATGGATACCTGTCGTCCTGAGTGCTTCTAGCCATTACACCATGGAACAGTGAATACATAGCCACGGCTCCTTATTTAGAATCGTTACAGCAGTGCTGTATGCTCCAAAAGGGAGTTGAAATGGTGCATGAATGAACAGGTCCAGTGACTAGGGGTGATGTGTCAGAATCTGACGTCTATAGATGTCAGATTCTGACGTGTACAGACGGTCTCCGCATTGAAAGAATTTAAATATTTATAACGGTCGTAGATCCATGACATAGGTATTCAAATGAACATTTATGATGACTTCAAATTGAAAAAACACTTTAGTCTCCATGATTCAAACAATAATAGTTGAGCGTTGTAAGGGTTTTAAGAGTTAGGTGAATCTGCCTGGCTTACCCTGTTGATATCACTTTTGTAATTGTAGCTGTTGTATTGAAGGTTCTAGCTAAAGTGTTTGTGAAAAACGATGGTATAACATTAAATGTTATATGCTCAAGATACAAATATGGCATTACAATTTTCATTTTTGACATGTTTTAAATTAACAGTTTCTCTCGCAGACGTTCAATCCTTAGTTTTAGTAGTTCCGGGCATACCAGAAAAGGCAGGGATTCTTACTTTTGTTGTCTGAATCTATTTTGTCTTCTTTTCTATTTCAGAGGCTTATATGAGAGCTAACATGGTGGGCGCAGTCATCATATTATCTCTATTTTTGTGGATTCCCGCTAGCTGCCTTGTTTGCTATGTGGTATGTAGTATTGATCATTTGTATATGAAATGCCGACCGTGGGTACAAATTTTACCCTTTCAAGCCTGAATTTACCATTGTCATCTTCATCCACTACAAGCCGCGAATTGCTGTCGCAATTCTCGACTTGTAGTGGATGAAGATGATTTTAAGTGGGTGAAAAATTAGGGAGAATTGCGATGTATTGTAAACCAGTTTCATGGAAATTTTCATTCTAAAACCCCTAGTTGTAGGAAAATCAAGTCTGTTTTCAGGGATGTAAAATTATGCTTTAATGCATCGTGAGGACTTGATGGGTTAAAATATTCCATGAGTGCAGAAATTCAACAAGCTTAACCCTTTCAGTGCAAGGATCGACTTTATACGTCAGAATCTGACGTCTACAGAAAAGCTAACACTGAAAGAATTAAAAAAATTCTAATGACCCTAGACCCATAACATATTCAAATGTAGCGGAAAAGCTAACTAAGACATTTATGATGATTTCAAACTGAAAAAACCCTTTGGTTTCCACGGTTTATACCAAAGTATTTGAGCGTTGTAAGAGTAAAAGGGTTATTCTGTGAAATTATAGATTTTGCAGTCTCAATAAGAATGTTCACTTGGTAATTGATTGATTTTTTGTAGGACCGAAAGCAAATCAAACAATTGAAAGAAGATCATGACTGGGAAACCTCAGAGGTAAATACAATGATGTAATCGTTTATTATACTGATGTGCGTAATTGCGTATAAATTCACTTTTTATATATACATATTATTATTATCATAGATAGAGGGTTCTATTAACATAACAGTTACTCAAGTCATTGCTGAATTTTTTTTTCATAAGTAATATATGTACATGTGTGATTATCTTTTATTATGTGTGATACTTTTACTATTACTATTTACTATTACCTATATATTCTTGCTATTATTATAATGTGAAATGTATCTTCATTTTGGAGGCAATAAAGACATTTATTCATTTATTCATTCTTTATCATTCAAGTACCCAACCTGACTTGAGGATTATAAATCAGTTTTAAGATAAAGATATATTGTACTGTATAGTAATAATGAGATATATATCATGGTCAGTTCTGAAATAAAAATTAGTTTAACTGGGCATTCACCCAGCCCTGGCCAATGCCGGGCCAACATCTGGGCTAAACAAATGCCCCTGCTCACAGAATATCATTGCCTGATTGCATAAACATGACAAACACAAAAATCTCACCAAATGTCTAGCAAACGCTGAACCACCGTCGCGTCGAACAATTTAACAACAAAGGGCCGGAGCATCATGCTCATCGAGCAAACAGTGAGAAAATAATCATTTTTAAATTGAGAAATGTATTAGTCTAACAGTTCATTTATTTGTTGTTTGATTGCTTGGCTTTGTATTGTAATTAAACCATTGAGTGATCATTAGTCATTGATTGATTGATTGATTGATTAATTGATTCATTCATTCATTCATTCATTCATTCATTCATTCATTCATTCATTCATTCATTCATTCATTCATTCATTCACTCATTCATTCATTCATTCATTCGTTGGTTGGTTGGTTGGTTGGTTGGTTGGTTGGTTGGTTGGTTGGTTGGTTGGTTGGGTGATTATTTTCTTTATTAATTGATTGCTTGTTTGATTGTTTAATTGGCTGATTAGTTGATTGATTGATTGATTAATTGATTGATTGATTGATTGATTGATTGATTGATTGATTGATTGATTGATTGATTGATTGATTGATTGATTGACTGATTGATCGTTTAATTAATCTATTGATTGATTGATTGATTTTATATCAAGATTATGTCCATCCTGTCTTTTTATTCATGGTAATATTTGTGACCCGCATGATAATTATTTTTTTTTTATCATTTTATCACTTTTTAATCATTATCAATGTGTTTATTATTTCATTGTCTTACAGTCTGTGATTCGCTAACACTGCGTTTATCATTTCATTGTTTGACAGTCTGTGATTCGCTAACACTGCGTTTATCATTTTATTGTTTGACAGTCTGTGATTCGCTAACACTACGTTTATCATTTTATTGTTTGACAGTCTGTGATTCGCTAACACTGCGCTTATCATTTCATTGTCTTACAGTCTGTGTTTCGCTAACACTGCGTTTATCATCTCATTGTTTTACAGTCTGTGATTCGCTAACACTACGTTTATCATTTTATTGCTTCACAGTCTGGGATTCGCTAACACTGCGCTTATCATTTCATTGTCTTACAGTCTGTGTTTCGCTAACACTGCGTTTATCATCTCATTGTTTTACAGTCTGTGATTCGCTAACACTGCGTTTATCATCTCATTGTTTTACAGTCTGTGATTCGCTAACACTGCGTTTATCATTTCATTGTTTTTCAGTCTCTGATTCATCCGGCTGACACTGTGTTTGTCAGACAGGGCTCATCCATACACAGAAGGAATTTACATCTAGCTAGACAGAGGCCACTCCAGGGGTCAAAGAGGATATATCGCCGTCACCGCAGCCCTCCACAGTCACAACAGTGTGTTGAGCCTCTCAACATCAACGCTAAGAAATCATATATATGAGATTTACTGTCTTAGCCTATCTGATGCTGGTTTAGTGTTGAGCCAACGTCTTTGATGCTGACCCAACATTAACCCAACATCGTTCCAATGCATTAACCTTTAAACTGACAAGTTCAAGTGAGTGAAAATAATTCAGCTTTGACAAAATGAATGTCAACGATTTTGAAATATTGTTGATTGATGGCACATTTTAGCTTTGACATTTATTTGCTAATGAAATTTTCAAAAGCGAATGGTTATAAATATTTAAAGAGCTAATATGCAAAACCTGTTAAAACCAAGGCTAAGACATTGTATCTTAGACATTTACAGCTATATCCCTGCCAACGTAACACTTGTACTGCTGGGAATTATACGTTCAAGAAAGTTTCAAACTGACCATAATGTGACGATCGACTTTAGACGTCAGAATCTGACGTCTACAGACGTCAGATTCTGACGTCTAAAGTCGATCCCCGTGACTGGGAATGATAAAAAGTATTGTGTTAGATACTCGGCTAATCAGATAATTCAACTGGAAGATCATGTCTTAGTTTTCATGAATGGAAATATGTTTCATAATTTGAAGCAGGTAGTTTTCTTAACAAATCCAGCTTTTAGTTTACAACATTTACACCTTTCTCTGGATCTGCCACTGTCCTATATATTATTGATAATGATACATTTATGGAACATTCCATATATTCGGGGGCCTGACACTCAAAATTTACTAGGGTACAAATTTTGCGGGTATAGATTTTGAATCTCAAATACCCATTTTTTAGCAACTTTTATCAATGGGGAGACTTGAGGCAATTCACTTTTAAGAAAGTGGGCGTCAGGACCTTGAACCCCCTGCATCCACCATTGTGATCCATCGGGGGGGGGGGGGGCATAGGGTACTCCTATTTAAGTCTCCGCCTACTTGTGCTAGTGGAGACTTTGCAGAGTTGACCTGTCGCCGCCGTCGCAACTTGTTCTGCCCTCATACAAAAAACCCTGCTTAGATTATTTCTAAATATTTTCAGTATGGATATCGGCCCTGGGGACTTTGTCGGGTAAATTTGTTTTCCTTTTTTGAGTTTCTCCAACAAAATCCAAGATTGCCGCCAAAATTCTATGTCACTCTCTAGAGCTTGAACCGCTTCATAGATTCGTTTCATGTCTGGTTTAAGAGAATGACCTTACCCTGGACTTGTGCCGATTAGTTTTTGGTGTGATTCTGATAATAAAAACTTTGATTTTTTTACGTTTTAGAATTTTAGCGCATTTTTTAGTTTTGCTCATTTTGGTTATTATCAATATATGATAATATAGCTATACAACTCAAATTTGGGTATGCTCACTGGCCCTGAGAAATTTGTGTGGAGAATTGTTTTTCTTTTTTTCATTTTTTCAGCAAAATCAAAGATGGCCGACAAATCACATGTTACTCTCAAGAGCTTGTACTGCTTCACCGATTTATTCCAAGGAAGAACCTTACCCTGGCGGGTGGGGACACAAACTTTGCCCCTCAGACAAATCTAGTTTAAACTGCTGTTTATATATTTTTTTATTTGTTTCTTTTAACATATAAATTTATATTTTTTTGAAAGAGGCCAGCAAAGCTCCCTTTGGACCCCCTTTTTAATTTTGGATCAGCCCTTATTATAATCATAATGCCAAATATTCTTGTTTTATCCTTGATCTACCCTCACATCCTTATCGTGTTAACCCTTGTCCTGCTAGAACCGTATATATGCGGTTTTAACCCTAAGCACTGAATTATTTTGTAAAACACATCGCAACCAAAGGGTTTTTTTTCAATTTGTAATCATCATAAATGCCTCAGTTAGCTCTTTCTGATTCATTTGAATACCTATGCTATGGGTCTACGTCCAACATAAATATGTTAATTCTTACAGTGTCGTCAGAATCTGACGTCTACAGACGTCAGATTCTGACGACTAAAGTCGATCCCCGCGCTGTAAGGGCTAAGCATGATTTAAATCTATAGAAATTTCACTGAATTTAATAAAATAGATTTTGGTAGGTGCTTAGTAAATCCAATAATTCTATATCAGAGATATCTAATTTTCCATAAATATTTTTCGTCATTTGAAGCTGGAAATTCTGTTAGCAATTCCAATTTCGAATGAATGAAAAATATTCAAATACAACTCAGCAGCACAAAGGCTAAGTATTCCCTCAGATCGTGAATATTGATATTTCCGTGATTTTAGGTTGTAATAAACACTGGTGAATCGTCGTGTTAACCGTCGTACTACTGTCACAACTTGGAATTGAAAATGTTCATTATTCACGTTTACATAAGATACCATAATATATACTCATAATACTCTAGTGCTTGATATATATACTGTTAATATTCATGTTCACATAAGATCTACCCTGTATAAAATATCCTTCACGACAGTTTTGTTTTATTGCTGGTGCACAGTATGTGATTTTGACCAACAATAAAAACAAACACTTCTGGAGTTTTGAGATGTATACTGTTGAATAGTCATGTTTACATCAGGTTTAATATTTATGTTCATTCCAACACTTTTACTTTTCACCCACTTAATATTCATAATTTTATAGAAAGTTGTATATTTATTGCCAAGAGGAAGTTTGTGCAGATTGCATCATTAAAATAAACATAGCAATACATTCATTATCCAGTGTGTAATCGAGGTGATGTAATAAAAAGAGGTCATGATGTAAAATGTATCTACAAGTAATAACGAAAATAACAACGAAGATAATATACATGATAATATTACACTTAAAATTGAGTTCAAATTTGCCCCTTTCACGCCCGACTTTACATTGTCATATTCATCCACTACAAGCCGCGAATTGCTGTCGCAATTCTCAACTTGTAGTGGATGAAGATGATTTCATATGGGTGAAAAAGTAAGGAAAATTGCCATGTATTTGCAAGCCAGTTTCATGGAAATATTAATTCTAAATCCCCTAGTTGTTGGGAAATTAAGTCTGTTTTCAAAGTTTAAATATGTGTTATTTAGGCTTATATCATCGTAAATCCATATTATCTTTCCCCACCCTCCATTTGGAAGAGATATGTAGACGATAATTGTGTATTTTGGAATGTTCATACAATTTTAGACAACGATGACAAAAACTCACTTGTCCACTGATGGTCCAGATGAATGGTCCGATGTTGATGTGTTTTTTTTCTTTGAGAGGTCAATCATAAGGAAAATTCCTTTCTTTTTATCATTACACCAATATTGCCAGCGTATTTTTGCAATGTTGACGATGCCCCCGACTTACAACATGTCATTTGGCCGAGTTTAGTGGTATGGAACCCTCCAATCTGAACTGTGTGGCGGTCATTTGCCGATGACGTTGTTATTAAACTAGCAACATTTTCCCTGTCAAATATGACATGTTCATTAGACAAAGGGCGATTTAAATGACAAAATGTAATGACGGACATTTGTCATAATATGGTAATATGATAAACGTAATTACGTTGACAACTGATGTTTCTAAAAATTGAAAGCCATCGGAATGTTGCCGCTAACACATTCAAACACTCAAATAGATATAACAGAGCTAAAATAAGAATATAATATTTGCCTGAATATGTCCCTTTGACAAAAAGATCTGTAATGACAATAAACATGATGATATCAGACTCAGAATTATTTATTTGATACACAATTTACAGCATTAAAGCAACAGTCAGGAGACCCTTACTATGGCATACTTGTCCCGCTAGCGTAGGGCCACCTTTAATGTAGATTGCAATCATCTCAACTGTTCGGGGGTAAAAAAGTCAAATATATATGATGACATACACAAAGAGCAGTAGTTATGCGATGATTTTGATAATGACAGAACGTATTATAGAAGACGAGCGGTAGATAATGAGATCGTTAACATTGCAATAAATTTACGAAAGTTAAACCATGAATAAAGAATGTAAAAACAGATTATAGGATATGAGTTGAGGTCGATTACAAGTATAGTAATTGTACACAGTGCACGATAATTTATACTTTTCGATCAAATAGTTTTTAATGTAATTGGAAAATCCTTTCAAACTATGGGTATTAATTTTATCAACTATTATTTTTGGGGAATTATCAAGTGAAACATAGATTTGGTTGCGTATACATTTTCTGGCGAATTCGTGCTGTATGTTTGGAACTAGTACGTCGTTTCTTTGGCGTGTGCTGTCTTGGTGTATATCGCGATTGTGTGTGACTGTTATTGAATTAAAATAGTGAGGTAAATTATCGTGTCATAATTTGTAAATAAATTTGAATTGTTGCAATGTGTGTATGTCTCAAATTTTTAATATGTCTAACATTTTCAATAGCGGTTCACTGTGTGCAGGTACTATTTGTAATTATTCTTACTGCCTTTTTTTAATTCTAAGTATCCTATTCCAATTATTGTATCCCCAAAACGTGATCCCATAGTACCAGTGTGGAAGAATAAGACTATTGTAGAGTTTTAGAGAACGTTAGAAGAAATATATTGTTTAAATTTTGCTGATTGTACCGATTACTTTTGAAATTTTGTTTGAAACGTGATTCACATTCCCTTCTTCCCATTTTAGGTTCTCATATAAAATTATGCCTAAAAAAAAGAAGGAGGTCATTTGTATGGTATTAATTTTTAATGTTGGTGGATGAACCTGATATAATGTGCCGTGTGAAATATCAGGAATTGAGATTTTGCTATATTCAGAGATAATTTATTAAGTTGTAGCCATTCCATTCTTTTATCTAATTCCAAGCTGATCTTTTTTGTGAGTTCACAGACATTCTTCAATTCTTTTTTTTTTAATGTGCTCCGTAACTGTGTGTCATCTGCGTATATTTGTATTTTAAGGTATTTGGATGTAAATAATGGATAACGATGTGCCTAATATTGAACCTTAGGGTACACCGGTTAAAGTTTTTTGTCAAGTTGATTTTATATGGTCTAGTTGTACAAATTGTTTTCTATTTTGTAGGTAATCTTTAAAGAAGTTTAGTTCGGTGTTGCGTATATCGTACTATTGTAGTTTGCAGATCTTTATGTTGTGGTATAATGTATCAAATGCTTTTGAGAGGTCTAAGAATATATTTATTTATTTATTTAGCTTCATGTACAGTAGAAATATACATATATATATATATATATATATATACACACACATAGTAAATATGATTGTGATAGTTACATATAAAACACTGTACTTAGCTGCCAAGAAAAGGTCGCATGCGACCTCCACCATGCTTGACAGCTAAAATATGTATATATAAAAAACGTTATTGTTGTGATGTGAACAATTGTATATAAGATAAAATATAAAAATATTAGAAATAGTTACGGAAAAGTAGAAAATATATAACATATTGTATAAAAGAAATATGAGCAGATAATAAAACTACTGCAATATATTAGACGGCAACAATATATAGCATAACATATAACAGTACATAGAACACATTCAAAACAGAGAATATAAGATTAGATATGAATGTATGAAAAATAAAATTGTATGAGAAAAAACTATAAGAGTACTATGGACGACAAAAACCACAGGTACACGCCAAACTCCACGTGCAGCGTTCGTTAATATTAAAATTGGCTAATCTTGAAAAATAGAGGTTATTGGTATACTTTTTAAAAGAAAACACACTGCTTGCCTCACGGATATCACGAGGCAGAGAATTCCACAGACGTACTAGGCGATAAAAATACGAAGATTGGAGGGCAGTAGTTTTGACTCTGGGTAATTTCAGCAATGTACCGTTGCTAGAAGACCTTAAACTATGTAGTTCGACAAGTTCGAAATAACTAGAAAAATTGCAATCAACATAACTATTTAAATATTTAAAAAATAACAAAAGATCAATAATCTCCCTGCGAAAACAAAGTGGTAGGATAGAAAGTTTTATGCATCTTTCTGCATATGAGAAATCAGAATAATTGTTTAAAATATACTTTGTAGCGTGGCGCTGTACTCTTTCTAACAATAAAATATCCTTACATTTGCAGGTGACCATATTGGTGAACAATATTCCAGAATACTGCGTATGTGTGACACATAGAGTTGAAACTTAACAGGAGATGGGGCATCAAAACTTATAGAACGTCTTATCATGCCTAGTAAGGAATTAGCCTTGGCAGATATAGATTTAATATTCTTAGACCATGATAAATTAGAGGTAACAGTGACACCGAGGTCATTAATGGTGTCTACACGTTCTAAAGCATTGTGTTCTAACATGTATACATAACTGACTTTCAGAAAACGACATATTGATAATTGTAGACATTTCTTTATATTAAAACTCAATTTCCATAGTTGACTCCATGCAAATAAGGCATCTAAATCGCTTTGTAAAATAAGTACATCATTGATTGTTATAATACGTCGATATATTTTTGCATCATCTGCATAAAGACTAATAGGAGAAGAACAGACTTCACAAATGTCATTTACATACAATACAAATAGTAACGGTCCCAGGATAGACCCCTGTGGTACACCAGATTTGACAGGGAGGGATGGGGAGACCTTTCCTTCAATAATGACAGATTGTGATCGACCATGTAAATAATGGTTTAGCCAATTTGGAAGAGTACTATTCAAACCGAATGCTTGTAATTTATGGAGCAAAAGATGATGAGGCACTGAATCGAAAGCTTTTGAAAAGTCAAGAAAAATAATATCGGTTTGCACTCCTGCGTCCAGATTCTTGCCAATGCTGGAGTACATGTCAAGCATCTGGCTAGTAGTAGAGCGATTTTTAATAAAACCGTGCCTACCCGGTCTGTGAAAATGACCCAACATTAAATAGTTAACCATCACTGCTGGGTGCTCGAGATTTATACTGTTGAATAATTAATTGTTATAGTTATAGTGATACACCAGGTAGTGCTTTTTCTGGGTACACCCCTAACCTGGTGTTTAAGCACAGCAACAGGGATTACCTGTTATAAATGTACAAATTAACATTTTTTGTCTGATTGAGTTTTTTTGTTTTTTTTTAAGCCAGAGGCCTATTCGAGTAGCATCTTTCATTGTAGTATTAAGTATCTTAAAGGTCCTGTCTTTATGTTACAGAAAAAAAGACGTTTTTTTTCAGTAAGATAATTCCGCTTTCAGAAATTATGCAAAGTCGCTGGATATCTTTTCAAATGTTGTTTGAAGATTTTTAAAGCTATAATGCACGAAAGGCGTGGTTTGTCGATATTCACAACTCATGTATAACGTAGGAAAATGTCGAGCTTTACATAACAATCAAATGCAATGTGGAACTGCTATATTTTGTACTTTATTATCTAATTGTTTACAATAAAGCTTTCGATCATTATCATGCTAGTTGATCATGTTAATTATATCTGTATACATATTTTAGAAACACTTTCCTGGTTTTGCTGCTGTTGGTTTTTTTCTCTCTCAAAAGCGAGACCGACTCAAATGTCGTTATGCATAGTGCTCGTATTTCTTATTTTGGACATGCATGAACGAAATAAGAAATCGGGAATTTATTCTCTAGATCTCGCTTAACTTGTAAATTCGCAACACAAAAATTAAAAAACTTTCGCAGTTCTAGTCTATGGACATGTTTACATCATATGGTCATATTACGAAGCCAAAATAAAATTACCGATTTTTTATGATTTTAGCCTGATTAAGTCGCTTTAAACATAACTTATTTAGATAATATTTTTAGAAGAAAAATAATAAAATGTCTAAAAATGCTGATAAAATATGAGTTTCAATAGCTAATCAGCCAAGTACAAAGTTTATAGTGTCTATCCAATTGTCTACAGGTGAAGCAAACGGAGTCATTGAGATGTATTACAATGAAGACCGTAGGCCCTATATATCCATCACATTTTCAAAACAACAATAATTTTACCACTGTGAACATTGATAATGTCGATAAATATAACAATCGCTCTTCAACCTCAAGTCGGGATTCCTCTCATGCATGGTAGCCTATTAGGCCTATATATCGCTATATCTATCACACAGCACACCACCCAGGTGTGGTTTTATATATGGTTTTCGGCATGTTACAGTCCAAATTAAATGTCATTGAAATTGATAATATAGTTTGCAGTTAATAACTCATTTTTGTGATGTATATTTTCCAAAAATAGAAATATTTTTTGTCATTTGGCAGAAATAATGGGCGGACATGAAACTGACTGCAATATAATTTTTATCACCTAACCCTATTGATGCTCTGAAATAGATATACTCAAATTATAGAAACCTGTGAGTGGGGGGGGGGGGATATCAGAAATGGCAAAATTCAAGATGGCCGAGGCGCTATCCATTTTCTAAACAACTTTAAAATGTCATATCTCCCACATCATTTTACAGATATTCCGGAATCGAATGGCGGCCAATTTTTGATTTATCGAAAATTAGAATGCAACGATTCAGCAGGACATAGGCTAAATGTCCATCATTTTGTGGGAATTTCGTCCTGTATTTACAGAATGTTTCCAATAAAATAACCAAATGCATTTCTGCCCATAGGCTTTTAATATAGCAAGGAACTACAAGAACCTAAGTTTATTCATTTGTGACCATAATATAACCAAATGCATTTCTGCCCATAGGCTTTTAATATAGCAAGGAACTACAAGAACCTAAGTTTATTTAATTGTGACCGTAATATAACCAAATGCATTTCTGCCCATAGGCTTCTAACATGGCAAGGAACTACAAAAACCTAATTTTATTCATTTGTGGCCCAAGAGTCATTCCTTTGTCAGTCAGGAGATCTGAAGAGATCTCTGGACTGTTCTCGCTGGACTCGGCGAGATTGGGTGGGGTGCGTTGGACGCTGACCTTCCGTAGATATGCCGCTGTGTGATTTTGTGCCAGGTTTATGGTACCCGGTAGTCCCATATTTAACTAGTTTTATAGAATTTTTAATGTGCTTTTCTATTGATTATTCTGAACTGCTTTTGTGAAAAAATAAAAACTTCTGCAATTTGTGGTGAGCCTTCCCTCTGATCTGTGAGTGGAAGAAGGATGTAGGCCCTAATGTAAAAATCCAAGATGCCCGCCTTCAATTTTCGTAACAACTGTCATATCTCTCACAAAAAATGTCATAAAAAGATAAATCAAGTTTTAGTTTCAATGGCTTTTTACTCTTCTGTTCCAATTCCAACACATTTGCTTCAATAAAACAGAGAAATGAAAAATGGCCGCCATTCCATTCCGGAATATATATCTGTAAAATGGTGTGGGAGATATGACATTTTAAAGTTGTTTAGAAAATGGATAGCGCCTCGGCCATCTTGGATTTTGCCATTTTTTATATCCTCCCCCCACTCACAGGTTTCTATAATTCACAGGTTTTTAATTTCAGAGCATCAATAGAGTTATATACTAACAATTATATTGCAGTCAGTTTCATTATTTCTGCCAGATTGACTGGACTATTTGCAGAGTAGGCCTATAGATGTACTGAAAAATCCCTGAAGTATCAAAGCGAAGACAAACAACACATAAAAAAGAAGAAGCACAATAAATTCTATATAACGTATATTTTATGACAAATAACGTAAAAAATCAATATACATACAATGTACAGAGAAAATACAATAAATCAACAGTAGGCCTAGTTCTGTTTTTGTACAAATTGCATATGTACAATAATTCTCAATGTCTTTTAACTGAGACTCTTGTGATACTCTTTATATGGATCATAGCCCACAAATCACCCGGCTCGCCCGCTATTGGATAGAGAACAGAGAAATAGGTTCCCTTAACATTGAATGAGGTTAATGACTGATAATCATCGTACGTTTGTCAAACAGGAACAGAAAAAAACGCTGGCTCCATATTGGTAAAATCCCTACAAACACAAAACATTGACCAAAAAGTTGGCCCACCGTCTTCGATGCTGGCCCAGCATTAACCCAACATTGGTTCAATGCCTCGTGTTTGCTGAGAATATTTGACCACCGTCTCCGACGTTGATCATACAAAGTGGCAGATACACCCTTTCATATCCAAGGGGACGTAATATTAAATTAACAGATGTTCAATGGCACGTGTTACTTTGGATATTGGTCCATACTTTGTTGTATTCCATGTGAGCTCGTCCAATATTAATTGACCATCGGTTGATCGTCTCTTGTTTTGGGGATTATTCATTTATCGTTGTAATGTTATTGGTTGCTGGCTGATGTGTAAACGTGAAGCTGATTGGTTGAACCTGGGCTTGAGCGAGGACTTGAGTTCGAATCCATACTGGACACTGGGCTGAGATCTGGTCTGAGAGAATGTTGACTTGTGACGTCACTATGCTGCCTCATGACGTCACTATGCTGCCTCATGACGTCATGGTGGCTCGTGATGCCGTGATGTTGATTTGTGACGTCATGATTGATGACGTTATGACTGGGCATGTGTGGAGCACGTGGGGCGGTGGGCGGGGCGTAGTCAGGGAACGAGTGAGGCAGGTAGGGCCGGTGGGTGTGATCTAGAGAATGATTGACAGGTGGTAGCCCTGCCCCGCTACTAGCCAGAAAGTCCGTGGAGTAGAATGGGGCTGTGTAGGGTTTATTGTCTAGGGGAGCATACGGTTTGTTGTCTAGGGGAGCATACGGTTTATTTTCCATCCCAGAGTAAAGCTTATCATCAAGTACAGGATTCATCATAGAGCTGGGGGCTGGCTCTGCTATCTGCAGACGGTTGCCATGGTTGCTGGAGAGGGGGCAGGGGGAGGTATCCCTGGGTGATGACGTCACAGAGGTTACCTTGGTCTCCCGCTTACACTTAGCACGACGGTTCTTAAACCAAACCTAAAAACAAAAAAGCAAAATTGTTGTAAAAAAAGTGAATTACCGTCTTGGGTATAAAGTAATTTAGTTGTGAATCATGCATTTAAATAATTATTTTATCTCAAGTAATTACTATCAGGTATTGATTGATATGACTAGACATGGTTAATTTATGATTATTTTAGCCAAATAAATCCTATAATACATCAATAATATGGCCTACCCAGCAACAGGAGACGTCGACTTTGTGTCGTGTATATAGGGAAGATCTGAAAAGTTTAACTTGACTCATCAAGTAACTTGTAAGAACTGACAACACGGCTCTTTATCATGTTTATGCTGTCATAGGGCCTAACACTTAAAGAGCACTTGAAATTGTGTCTCGCGACCCACAACTTGATGTGAGTGAAAATTACTCATTTTAGTTGAGACCAAGTACTGTAGATCTGGTAATTTTTGCGAGGAGGACAAATTTGTGAATTTTGGAATCTAGCTAAAATGATTATAATAGTGATAGCTATCATCGAAATCGATATTTCGCGAATACTAAGCTAGACATCGTAAAAAGTTACAAATTCGCGAAAATCTAAACACGCGAAAATTACCAGATCTACAGTATTTGCAAATATTGATGTTTAACACTCATCTCAATCCTAATAACAGCGATTTCATTGGGTAATAAAAACACATGACGAGATCAGATAATCAACGCCGTCATTCAGTTGTTATTTAAATTTAAGGCGAGGAGCACCATTCTGGGCTGTAGTATTTCTGTTCTATATAGCTTACCCTAATCACTTCTTCTTTCAGGTCGAGCTCGCTCGCCATCTCTTCTCGTCTGTATACATCCGGGTACTTTTGGTCTCTGAATACATTTTCTAGCGTTTCCAGCTGTAAAATAATAATAAAAAAGGCATGAGGTTTATAAAATCACAGAATAATACTGAAATCGGCATGTGGTTTATAAAATCACTGGCTGATTAAGATTGTGAAAAAAAATCATAATAGAATTTCTATCAATTAAAAATATCATATTACTTTTTTCCCTTGAAGCGCTGATTTTTTGTTATATAAATCATGGAAACCAAAGGGTTTTTCTCAATTTATTATCATCATAAATGTCTTAGTTAGCTCTTTCTGATTCATTTGAATACCTATGTTATGGGTCTACAACCATTATAAATATTTATACTTTTACATCCAGTGCGGGGTTCGATTTTAAACATCATAATCTGACGTGTATAGACATCAGATTCTGACATTTAAAGTCGGCCCCCGCACTGAAAGAGTTAAATATGTCCATGATACATGTATATATGTGTGTGTATTTGTATTTACCTGTTGGCGAGTGAAGCAGGTTCGATTCCGCCTGGCACGTCTGGCTGACCGCTCAGCCTCTAGCTCCTGGAGGGTGGGGGCCACGGGTTTGGAGAGATCTGGTTTCGAGTCCGTTTCTCCCGGTGATCCGCTGGGGTAGGTGCCATAGCTGGTATAGCCGCTAGAGGCACGCGGTGTGTTACCGTAACCTATACACATAATAAAAGTAACGTTAGTATATGGTCTTATAAACAAATATTTTGTATAAGTATTCATTATGAATGTTTTTAAAGTTTCCATAATAATTAACAAAATCTTGCCTCTATCAGATGAATAACTTTAAGATTATCTTATTATAAAATCATATAGAAATACAATGATGAGAATCAATTGAGAATAATAGCAATAAAAAACTTATGCAAACCCCGAAAATGCAAATAGTAATATTAGTTCAAACTATTTAAAAGTTTACTGCTGAGGTTACGAGCATATTAGACTTTAGACGTCAGAATCTGACGTCTATTGACGTAAGATTCTGACGTCTAGAGTCGATCCCCGCACTGAATGAGTAAAATATTTAGAATGAAGTAGACCCATAACATGGTTAATACTGAGAGAATGATAGTTGTATCCATATGAGGGCTTACATACCTTGCACAGGGTAGGTGAGGGGATGTTGTCTATAGGAGGGGTTGCTCTCCCAGTTATATGTAGGGCTAGAGTAGCGAGGTGCCGCCAGTGTGCTGTACTGCTGAGAAAATAAGCTCTGGGATCCCCTCGTGACGTCATAACACTCATTATATCCTCGGCTGTACTGGGGAATCCCCTGGTCGCTCAGGTAGGCGGGCTCCGCTGTGAGTGGCAGCTGGTGGGCGGTGTCGCCCCGCCCATGTATCTGGTGGGAGGGGTCGCCCCGCCCATGTAGAGCAGCCAGCTGCATGTCTGTTTTCACGGGGCTGTCATAGCTGCTGGCTGGGGATAGACTCTCCCCCCTCAGGGCATACTCTGTGGCGCTCAGAAGGCCCTGCGCATGCGCTAAACCCTCAAAACGACCGGCAGGCGTCGCCTCGTTCTTCACCAGACGATCCAACTGAGCTCTCTGTGAATATAACAAAACAAGTTATTAAATTATATAGGCTATATTACTCATATATGATTTAAAATATGACAATAGTATTTTTACTATTCATAATAAATATAAATAATATTGTTCTATATTTAAATGGCTCGAATTTGTTTGCGTAAATTTTGTAAATATATGTACAAGTAATGAATGTTTTAAAATAATTAAAAGACATATACATGTTAATGACACTATACATGATAGATAGGCCCCTATATGTTTCCCGCACCAAAATCAGAGGTAAAATAACTGTTATTACTATAAACAGTAGCAAGAAAGACACTCTGGAAAGCGTATAGAAACCAATAGGTATATTCTTACCTGCAGATAAGATAGGCCCAGGCTGGCACTGATGAGAGAGTCGTGGTTCTTGTCAGCCTCTCTGGACATGCTGGTACCCGGTACGCCGCCCCCGTACGTACTGGTGGGGGGTGAGGGTACCCCCATCATAGAGGGGCCACTGCTACTCCCTGTACCCATCACAGCTGATGGTACGCCGCCAAGACCGTCAGAGCTAAACATGTGGAGGTCTGTAGCCATTGTCACTGCGAGATATATCCTATCAGTTTGAAACTCCTCCGAATTAAATAAGTTGATCAGAAATGTGAGCAGTTTATGACTATGGATAGATCCAGAAACTTGAAATGTTTTGTAATTTATGACGAAAAGTCACTTGACAAGCTGTAACTCTTTTTTCTCAAACTTTGATAAAAAAAATTCTCAAAGACTCAGCGTATTTAATCTGTCATTTATGTTGTATATCTTGTCTCTCTATCCTAGTTACAGCATGGGTTGATTAGTCTGATAGCGGACTTATATTGTTTTCTCCCTGTTATTGCTAGTGTTGGTTGTAGCCAGATGAGCTGATGACTGATTTCACTTTGTCAGTTGTCGCCTCTTATACCAGGAATCTCATGTGAATCTGTAACATCAAAGACAATAGGTGAGATAACAAGTCCAAAGCGGCGTGAATAACAGCGTCCACGACTGTACAGGTGTACAGGGAGGGGGGATTAAAGGCACCGGTATGAGCAGTGTTATAATTAAACCTTTAAGCACTGCAGTTCATTTTGGTTTCAAAACAATGTGTTGGATTTCTAGAAAATATAGCCTAATTTTGTTTTTAGAGGAACAATATCGACAGCAAAACGATGGTGCTGGTAATTGTAAACATGCGATATTTGTTATTTGAAATGCATATTTCTGTTTGGTCAAGATAACCAAGCTATAGCCTATATAATTATATGCATCAGTATGCTGTGTGTGACGTATGTTGTGACCAAAAATGATACGTTACGATAAAAACCGTGTATGTTAATTTATTTACCACTTTTTATATTTAGGCATATATTTTATTTTTTATTTTAAATGCGTTCAAAATCACATCTTACGTAATTTTAAACTTTTATACTCTGAGAATAGAGTGAGCATATAAATAGAAAATAAAAAATCTTATTTCATAAAAAAATATGCCATGTATTTAGAAACAAAATATACTAAATATGGTTGAGCCTAAGTTATCTCTTGATGTGCTAATCTAAAGCCGCTTTTAGCATTTTTGTTTGGCGTTTAAACAAGAGAAATCGAAGGAGAAATCAGCTTATAATTTAATAGATTGACAACTGTTAAGCTTCAAATTATACAGATGTAAGTAATTTTTACCCACTTGAAGTTGGGGGTCGCGGTAGCGAGACACAACTTCAAATCGGTGAAGAATTAAATTCTGCAATGTAGCGGGTCAAGTGTTAGTGTGCATGCCGTGGTGCCTAGAGTGTCAGCGGCATATGAGCAGTGCTCATCCCTATGGTCACTCAAACTGACTGAAACAGATGACTTACTCATTAACAACTGACGCTTTCACTGCTGAGGCAAAGACGTAAAAAATAATACTATACTAAATTATTTGTATCATACACGCACAATAACATAAAGTTCTTAATCAATCAATCAATCAATCTTTCAATCAATATCCTTGAGCTCTATAGAATATTATTAGTGGCGTAACCTACATGAACCAAAAAAAACAAACCAAAACCAAAAATTAAACTACAAGAGAATTCAAGTATCTTAGATAGAATATAGCTTGATCAATTGCGATTTAAAAAACAGATATTATATTATTTAAAACAAGTATTGAGTTTCAATATTTCTGTGTTCTGTAAACCCGATGATTAGCTGTAAAAAGAATAAACTGCTTAAGAAATAAACGAAAGCGCTTCTCAACACAAATTTTAACCCTTAAGCCCTTCATTATGAAATTTAATTTTGTACTCACTTGAAGTTGTGTCTCGCTACCGCGACCCACAACTTTAAGTGGGTAAAAAAATGATTATATATCCACAATTTGAATCTGAGGATGTTTCAATCTTTCAAATTTAAAATATTCATATCTCTTACATTTAAAAAAAAAATCGGAAAAGCTGAAGGTGCCTTTATTACACGCAATTAACACTTTACGGATTACTAAGCTCGTAGCATATTACCCGATCTATACAGTGTATGTCAATCTTACAAATTTAATGTTCTCTTGATTTTTTTAATGGACAATCGGGCTAAAACGCCTTCAGACGCGATTAGCACTTTACAGGTTAGTAAGCCCATAACACCTTAACCCTTAAAGCGCCGAATTAATTTGTAAAAATCATCGCAACCAAATCGTGTTTTTTTCAATTTGAAATCATCATAAATGTCTTAGTTAGCTCTTTCTGATTTATTTGAATACCTATGTCCTTGGTCTACGGCCATTAGAAATATGTTGATTCTTACAGTGCGGGGATCGACTTTAGTCGTCAGAATCTGACGTCTACAGACGTCAGATTCTGACGACTAAAGTTGATCCCCGCACTGTAAGGGTTAAGGGTCAATCAGCCTGGCGTTTGTTAACGAGCCTGATTAGTTAGCTCTGTGTTGTTCAACGACCCTGTTAATGTTTGTTTGTCCAATTCAAAGGAATGTGTTTGTTTAACTGTGAAACATATCTCAACCCTTGGAGCCCTGACACCATTCAACCCTTGGAGCCCCGAAATCATTTATTGTTATTTCTCATCGATTCGTGCGCTAAAAACAAATGTTTAAAAATTATGTTGTTATACATCAATAACTGGAATTAAAAAATGAATAAATACGTATAAAATAGAGTTCAAATGAATACAAATTATATTTCCATCTGTGGATAGAAATAAAATGGAAATTTCCGGTATGAAATTTAACCAATGATTTAAATATCAGCCCACCTACTTGTATGCTCTTACAAGTCACGATAGATACATCGTAGGTTTCCACCCTTTGGATTGATCGAGATGTTGTGTAAATAACTACACATAAAATGAAGATAAATGGCATTGCCATGGTTTGAAAATATCTGTTTTCCCACTCAAAAAATTCATAGATAACCGATATATTTTTATAGCACTACATAGTTGAAATTTTCAGTTATTCTCTGATTTACTTCTCTGATTTACACACCAAACAAAATTAATGTTCAAGATGCAAATAAATATTGCTTTTAACTGTACAGAATTAGGCCTATACGTAATTTTGTCAAGACTTTCAAAGATTTGAAATGAGATGTTTAATATTTTTTAGAGATAAGTAAATCATTTATATAATTATATTTTGCCAGAAAAAGTACATTAAAATGTTTTAGTGTTTACATTTTAGGG
>OZ024915.1:8792956-8827956 GCA_964017125.1 Flabesymbios commensalis
CCACCAATATGTCTTATTATATATTTTAACACGCTTAAAGTTATGCGTCGCTACCGCGACCCACAACTTCAAATGGGTGAAAATTACTTATTTGTTTAATTTGAGACCAAACATTTGCAAATCCTGATGTTTAAACACTCTTTTCATTCCCAATAACAGTGATTAATAAGTTTTATTAAGATTAAAAACGAAAAAAGGCGTAATGGGTACTTTTAATGTGTCAACTACATAATAAACATGAAGCGTTGTCCCAATGTAGGTTCAATGCTGGGTTATCGTCTGCAGCGATAGCCCAGCACTGAACCGATTTTGGGACAACGTCTCGTGTTTATTGGATCAGTGACCGATAAACGAACCGAACAGCTAATGTAACGTGAACCAGTCAACTCTATAAACTGTTGTTTAACAGATATTATGTTGATCATGTTATGGAATAAATATTAGATTATGAAGTTATGGCAGGTTATGAAGGTCATAACCTTTGTTATAACTATATCCATAAGTTATAGCTGATACATCACTCATTATAGGCATCGATATGGGTGCGTTTGTGAGGTTATATTTTAGTGTAAGATCCGAGCATTTCTACCACTATGAGATTAACCCTTATCCTGCGAAGTGAATTTATTAAAATTTTCAACTACTTGAAGTTGTGTTTCGCTACCGCGACCCACAAATTCAAGTGGCTTTAATTTGAGCACAAATATTTGTAAATCTTTATTTTCAGACACACATTTCATTCGCAATAACAGTGATTTGGTCGACTAATAAAACAGAGTGAACCCGACAATAGTCGTGATCAGCAGGATAAGGGTTATATTAAAGCCATGGTCCACTGTGGAACGGCCATGGGCTGACAGTCTGTAAGCGAGAATTTTTCTGAGGTATCATCATACACATTTTAAAAAAAAAGTTTCTGCAGAACTGTTTTCAGTGTGAGAGATATACAATTTAACTCTTACATTCTGACGTCTGTAGACGTCAGATTCTGACGTCTGTAGACGTCAGATTCTGACGTCTGTAGAAGTCAGATTCTGACAACTCAAGTCGATCCCCGTACTGTAAGTGTAAAAATATTTCTAATGGTCGTAGACCCTTAACACCCGTATTGGAATGAATCCGAAAGAGATAACTAAGACATTTATGATGATTTCGAATTTAATAAAACCCTTTGGTCTCAATGGATTTTACAAAAATATTCAGCGCTTTAAGGGTTAGGATGCGATACCCCAAGTTTTCAGTTGGTGATTCCTAAATTAAAAACAATCACGTGGCTGAAAAATATTCAGGTATCGCATAACAAATTGGAAATCGTTCTATAGAGACTGTTCTTATTCATACAGATGCATATGATGATACCTTGGGAAATGACTCAGATCCCGCCTGTAGTTTATGATGTCTACACTCTAAACAATATAGGTTCTTTAAAAAGAACCCTTCAGTACAATCCCCATGCAACCCCAAGAGAACCCAGCAAGGGTTCTCCAGGGGTTCCTTCTAAAGGACCTATACTGTTCAGAGTGTATGGCGCGGTGCTTTGTGGGGGCCCCTTGTCCCGCATATTATGAACAGTGGATTATCTCTTTACCTTTCAGTAATTTTATTTCAAAACTGAATAAACATTTATGTTTTTAGCCTACCAATTCTGCCAAATCATTCATACAGCCTACCATTCAATGTTTGAGTCATCTGTAGCACTGCTGCTATTTGTATCTGTAAATTGACATTTTAATGGCTGTCAAAAAAGGACTCTTTTTACCTAAGTTCTAGATCAGCCCCTGAGGATTGATTAGTTGACAAAGTGGATCTCATCTTTCGCTTTTCACTGCAAACACGAGGTTTTGAACCAATGTTGATTTAATGCTGGTCCATCGTTTACAACGCTGGCCCAACATTAAATCAACATTGGATTAATTGGATCGTGTCAGCCGACTTGTCTCGTGTGATCTCCGTGTGATTTGTGACAGGTGTGAAAAACCGCATCCCGCAAATACCAGACATTCACCCAATGCTGGTATAATGTTGGCCGAGTGTCGTAGATAGTGGGCCAACATTATACCAGCATTTGGTCAACTCCTCCTGATTACAGGGCACAAACAAGATTGGGCAGACAGAATTGTGTCCATAGAAACCAGAGAATTAGGAGATTTAAATGAAAGAATAATATTGCTTTGGAATTAAAATACCTATTTTTTATTTAAAAAAATTGAATCGCATAAATATATATAAAATCAATAAATATCATGTGTAGTTTGCAAAATAAACATGACCAAATTATTGAGGAATAAGAGTCTACAGCGCGCAGAGGGTTAATTAAAACACGTGTTTCAACTAGAAATTGTTAATCTAATCCTTTAAGTGTGAATTGGTCCGGACTCTATTTTTTGTAATTTCTAAATCGACTTGGTTATTTGCAATACAAGTTTGAATGAGTTCAATTTAGGTAATTTTAATGTACAATATCCATCAGCGTTAAAAAAATCATTTTGTTGTTTTTGACATGACTTTGTCCCGACAAGGTGTTCTGAATGTTTTTAACAGCAATTTACAATAAATTTGTCGACAACAGATTAGTAGGCAAGCAAACAGATACCAATTATGACTAATTCATTTGACGACTTTTCACGTTTGCCGTTCAGATTTAGTCACTGCGCGGCACCTATTATAACGACCTACGCTATCAATATATTAACCCTTGAAACGCTATATTATTATCTTATTTATATTTTCACCCACTTGAAGTTGTGTCTCGCTACCGCGACCCACAACTTCAAGTGGGTGAAAATTACTCATATCTGTTTAATTTGAGACCAAACATTTGTAAATCTTGATGTTTAAACACTCATTTCATTCCCGACAACAGTGTTTATTCGGCTAATGTGACAGATTAAAAACAACTATAGTCTATTAGCGTTTAAACGGTTAAAGCGCCCACCTTAACCCTTTCAGCGCGGCGATTGACTTTATACGTCAGAATCTGACGTCATAGAAGTCAGATTCTGACGTCTAAAATCGAAGCCTGTACTGAAAGAATTAAAAAACGTCACAATGACCGTAGACCCATTACATAACATAGGTATTCAAATGAAGCGGAAAGAGCTAACTAAGACATTTATGATGATTTAAAATGGAAAAAACTCTTTGGTCTCAATGGGTTATAGAAAAATATTTCAGCGTTGTAAGGGTTATTATAACTCTGTAATGTAATAACATAGTAAATATAGTTTTTGTCGTATCTGCCACTCAAATGTGTGACAGATAAGACTGTTTGTTTGGGGGTGATTTGTTGTGGATAATAATATCATATTGCCTACCATTTAATTGTGTAAACATGTATATTATACATGTATACCTTTAAAAGGTCATATCCGCGGCTTATATTATAACAGAGACAAAAATTGCCAAAGCGATAATTCCTAATGCAAATATTGCATGTTTTTATATAACATGAAAATTATATATTCAATTTAGAGGCAATAGTGTAATTTAAAAACACGTTCAGGAAGAGTAACTATATAGTGAATCATATATCCATCGTCAAAATCGCCGATTTTTGTAATTATTAGATCTAATTAATTTGTTGATAGTTGTATTAATTTTTTGTATCTTAATAGCTTCTTTAAAAGCTATTTAAACGTTATTTGTCGTTTTAAAACCAGGATTTATTCACTTAATGTACAGTTCACATTCTTTTGACATATTTCTGGGTGTGTCTGATCTTTACTCACTTCAAGTTACGGGTCGTGACTGCGACTCACAACTTGAAGTGAATAAAAATTGCTGCCTATTTATGGTAAACATTTCTGATTATGTCTTGACTAAGAATCAGAACTTGATGAATTTGTTCTAGTCCCGCGAGGGCATTCCTAAATATAGAAAGGAATGTGGTTCAAATCCTCTAATGCCTGATCTGACTATAATAATCTGGACTAGCGAGGGATCCATCTAGCCTCAGTTAAATACTGTATGTACTGACAGTCATAATATGGATTTTACACAGAATACAGACCAGCCTTGTGAAGTGACTGTGCATGAGGTATGGGCTATGGAAGACCGAATTCTAATATTAAAAAATCATTGATAATTATTAAGAAATAATGTATAACTGTTAATAAAATAATAATATATAGAAATCTTTTTTTATTATTAGTTAGAAATATTTTTTTATCATTAGACAATTCATTTTCAATATTAGAAAATGAATTTATAACATTAGAAAATAATTTTCTAATATTAAGAATTCATTCATTACATAATAATATTAGAACATTAATGCTTACTATTTTCTGCTATTAAGATATCATCTTCAAATACCTAAAAATGTATTTTTATTAATAAGAATTAATTTTCTAATATTAAAAAAATTGTTATTTCTTAATATCGGAGAAGCAATTTCTTAATATTAGAAAATATTTATTATTATTAGAAAATTGTTTTTTTTTGTATATTTTAAAACGATTTCCTTATCATTTTCAGTCACTTACAGCTATGTCTATGTAAATCCCGGTACATAATTTTGCATGTGAACTACTTAATTTAGTCATTTCTATTTATGTTATTTTATAATAAGGTGGCTTCCATGCCAGCGACTCTTACGAGTCTTAATAGGAGTCATCCGGATACACATATGTTATTCATTTGATTATATTATTTATAGTGATCTTGTCGAATAAACCATTTTCTTATTCTTAACTGTAATGTACTTTGATTTGTAAAATTTAGGTCGGAACGTTTCTTAATGGCATAGATTGAAGACATGTCTAATTTAGAATATGTGGTTTCACAAGTGATAAAAAAAACCGAAAATACTAGGACATCAGAGCTCTGGATTACTCAATATAGGACCAGTTGACCAGTTGAAGTTATGCCTCGCCAACAACAGTAATTATAGTGAGTAAAATATTACATATATTGTATTTGTCAAAATTGACAATACTGATTTTAAAATCCCACTGAAGAAATGTTTCTCCCTTTGGAAGCTTTATTTAAATAACTAATAACAAGTTTGCAAAACCCCATTAATTGCCAAAAAAATATTGTTGTGTATAACAACTGCGGCATATATAACGCATACATCTCCATATTTGTTGTCCATGATTGCTTTAACTTAGCTTTTACCAATTTAGTCATTTTTATTCAGTTGAAGTTGAGTATCGTGCTGGAGACACACAATTTTCTTCATCTGAATTGACTAATTTATGTCGCAATTCGTTAGGTTAAGTCTTCAAGTAGGCTTAGGCTAACCACTATTGTAAAATAATTGATCTACTATGTGAATCATATTTCTAGAAAATAGAAAAAAAAAACATAAAATTTATTTTTAATTTGATAGATCGAAAACTAGTATTGTGGTCATATAAATGTAACAGCTACATAACTTTGCAATGAATTACTTTACAATAAATTACAAATGTTTTATTGTTTATTTAGGCCTATCAACAATTTTATAAATACGTATCTCTGATGTTGACAAAATGATGTTGTTTCGTTTGTCTTATTGTTGATTTATTGTCTTCAATAGAATATATATCACTAGTTATGAGTGTCATATTTGTATCAGTCATACATACTGTCTGCTATTATTTATATTAAAGGCAATAACTCTTTCATACCCTTATAGAATCCACGTGTAGCGTTAATGTGCTCTTCCATAGTACGTTTCAACGATTACAATTACAGTCTGAGATTATTTTAATCATTAATAAATATAGGCCTATAAGTAAAATCTCAGATTATTTATGATATTAATAATTCCTATCACCTCTTCAAACACATTAAGTTTTCATGATTACAAATATAGTGTGAGATTATTTTAATCATCAATAAATATATAAAGACCGTGTGAGATTACTCCTAATATTAATAATTCCTCTCACCTCAGTTAGTTTACTTGTATGATCCCCTCTCAGTGACTAGTCCTATTGGTGTGTGGCGTATCCAGATCTGTGATTTAGACTTATCCCCTCACCACTACACCCGTTATGTAGTCCCGGATCTCCCCTCCCCCCCCTCGGTATGCCGTGCCGGGAGACGCTCACACTGGTCATAGTGTTCACAGTGACTGGAGATGGTGAGGTGACGTATGGGGGTGAACGGTACACCCTTTACCCTCCTAGAATCATTACCCCTTAAAACGCTGAAATATGTTTTAACTCACGAAAGCAATTACTTTAGTAGAAATAAGAAATACATAACTGTGTTTTATAAATACATATCTATAATTTACAAAACCATATCTGTATTTTATAAATACATAGGCCTCTGTCATTTATAAATACATATTTACAATTTTAGCATTGCATTCATTTCAGTCCAACATTTCGTACTTTTTACTATATGATACTTGTTTTTAAATGATACTTTCCTCCAGATTTTCTCACTATTAGTAACAACATCAAATTTAAAAATAATAATACACACATTTTCATTACTATTCATACCCGGTACAGTTTTAAAATGAAATAAGGTATAAATAACGGTGTAAAAACTGGTGCAAATGTTATTTCATTTTAAACATTTAATATATGCTTTTTAATATCTACGTTTTAATAAATCTTACTACTATACTTTTTTTATCAATTTTAGGGGTCCAAGTTGGAAATTGTGTCAGCAATGCTGGTGTGAAATGAATTTCAAATATCAGACACACAGACAGACAGATGCTTTATTTACATAAATAAGTAATTACATACTTATTCGTCATTTATTTAGTACATGTATATGCAAAATGGTTAGTTAGGTAAAATCACATGAAAATATACATTTTATCAATGAGAGATAGGTCCCACAACGTTTACAAAATAGTTATTATCTGAATTAATATAATAATTACGAAAACCTAACATGAGAAATAAAAACCTAACGAAAAGTATGGTTTTGTATCTTGACCGCTACCCTTAACCAAATTAAAAAAACACTTTTGTCTCTATGTTTTTTTTTTGAATATTTTAGCGTTGAAAAGGTTAAGCAGGTACCTCGGGTTCTGAGGGTGCATGACAGTCAGATTGTGTTCAGGCAGGAATGGATTAACTACAAGGATCAACCTCCTGGGAGCTACAATCACATTATGTTATTTTAATTCCGATGCCAACAATTTATATGAAGTATGTGCTGAATTTAAACAATTGTTTGTGGTTATTAGCATTTTATTATATTTCGTAGAAAATTAATGTTGTATTGATAATGGTAAGATCACTCCAACATACATGACATATTCTAAGTGTGATAAATATACTTTCTCCTCAAATATACGCATAAGTTTAATGAAATACACTTTGTTCTAGCACATATAGGGCGGGGGCCCTAGGGTAGTGGTTAGCACCGCTGCCTTTCACGCCAGAGTCCGGGGTTCGGTTCCCGGTCTCGGCGGTTTGAAAGAAACAAAATTGTTTCTTCCCCATCCACGTGTGAAAGTTAGTATTGTGGGGAGCCTCCGTGACCGAGAGGTAGCGTGCTCGGCCTCAGACCGCCAGGGCTCGAATTTCGAATCCTGTGTCTGGAGGACAGTGTCATCTCAATCATCTCACCATCCTCAGGAGGTTCTCCTGGCCCAGTTTAGCCTATATGTGCACAAAGGTGGCCTAAAGCCCGATTCATTCATTTCATCTAGCACATATATTTAATATGTCATAAAATTTTGCTACATGTACAATTATTTTTAAAGAAAATATAGTACAAATAAAAGAAATAAAAGGGAAAATGTTATAAAACAAGAGTATAGGAATAAATCCGAATTGTGAATGTAATGTAATATCGTTTTGATTATACATCGTTTTCTATGTATCATGTTGAAGAAATCAATTTCCTTCAGCTCATAAGCCCTTTCAGTGCAGGGACCGTCTTCAGACGTAAGAATCTGACGTCATAGACGTCAGATTCTTACGTCTAACGTCGGTCCCCTCACTGAAAGAAATGAAATGAAGGTATTCTAATGAAGCTAAAAGAGCTAGCTAAGACATTTATGATGATTTGAAAAATTGAAAACCCTTGGGTCTTCATGGTTTATACATTTTTTTCAGTGTTGTAAAGGTTAAGTTCCCTGCTGTAGCATGTGAAGGGTGTACACAGGAATTAGCTCCGTTAATCACGTGACAATCCGTGCTAACGGGAGTCGCTAATGAGCGACACGCTGACTCGTAAGTCACACATTGCTTTCACGCGCTCTTTATGTAGAGTCACTGAATTTAGAATATATCAAAACATATGATAATATAACTTAAAGCGCTAAAAACTACTAAAGTCGTTTTTAATTTTTAATTATCCCATCAAATCGTTATTATTATTATTATTTATTCAACCTCTAGGTTGAAGACAGTATACATACATATCAGACCGGGCGCACACATTTAAAACATACAAATGCAATACAAGAATATTACCAGTTAAAAACATGATACAATAAAAACACATAGTACCCTACTCTTTTATACTGATTGATGTCTTGTCAGTAGACGTGAAAGTTTATGGGACACAGATCCCCTAGATTGGATTGTCGGGTCCGTCAATATAATATTGACTAGGGACTCTTCAATGCCACAAATTAAAATTAGTGTTGGCTATTTATATGCATTCGCATTATGAGAGCATAGTTTAAAATTCTGGAAAATAAGGTTTTAGGGCATATATTACCAAAGACAATATACCTATAGCCATGAAATGTAACATAGATCTCTTATCGAAAGTCGACCATAAAAATTATATTTCACAAATCACATACTGTTTTTTTGATAATTTCGCAAACTAGAGCTACATTCAAAGCACGAATTAGTTTTGAGTGATGGCTGTGTATACTTAGGCCAAGAGAAGACTTTAAAACAGTGCCTTGTAGAAACTCTAACTTTTTAATTTGAGCATTTGATAGGTACATTGTAAATTAATTTGGAAATGGTTTTGTTTCAAATTAAACACATATGAGTAATTTTCAATCACTTGAAGCTGTGGGTCGCGGTAGCGAGACAAAACTTCAAGTTGATGAAAATTTAAATTATGTCATTTAGAGGGCAAAGGGTTAATAATCATAATAAAATAAGATTTATTGAATCTAATTGCTTTAATCCATACGACATAATTATGTCTCTGATTTTTTTGATATCTTCATACTAGTAACAATAAACACTCTAAACTACAGACTATCGTGGGTGTATTGTTACATGATAACTTTACCTACTACTGGGGAACGGTTTTTATATTGTATATTTAAAACACCTTTTAAGTTATAGAATCATCCACGGACATAGACAACTTTAGATACAATCGCACTATACGATATTCTAACACGGTAGTACTTAGCTGGTCCTCATTAAGGGGATTAACCTCCTCAATCCGCCACTGTTTTCACTGTCTATATACCACTGCTGTACCCCATCCTAACCCTTTAACCCTTTGAGTCCTCATGATGCATTAAAGCCTCATCTTACATCCTTGACAACAGACTTATTTTTCCTACAACTATAGGGTTTTAGAATAAAAATTTCCATGAAACTGGTTTACCAATACATGGCAATTTTCTTTAATTTTTAAACCACATCAAATCATCTTCATACACTACAAGTCGAGAATTGCGACAGCAATTCGCGGCTTGTAGTGGATGAAGATGACAATTGTAATTTCAGGATTGAAAGGGTTGAGACCCCCCCCCCCCCCTCAGCACTGGTTTATATTTATTGTTTATATATTTTTAATATGGCGTCAGTCCTTATTTATCCAATTTATTTGAACAGTTTGGGTTACTATATGTGTGCTCGCCAAGGAAAGGAAATCGGCTGCAGCGGGATTCGAGCCGGGTACCCCGGCTTCTGAGTCAACCACGCTTCCAGTGAGCTATCCTGTGCCGCATTCAGGCAATACGTTTTCTATTTAAATGTTCATGCTTTATCAGCCCTCTTACATGAATAATTTCAAATTTCAGTAATTTTTATACATAAAAATTGAATTCCATACAAACAACTAGTACTTGATTATTTAGGAATATAAATATGAAATATACGTTTGTAAATTTCTGGGTTTGTTTACGAAAATATTTTTTAATCTACTTCAACAACAACAAAAATGTCGTGCTAGTAGTTAACAAACTTGAAAAGTTTAAATATAAACTATTGAACGTCTCGCTATGACTAGACATTTAAATATGAACAGTTCATTAAGCATATGCCTCTAATCCCCCAGTGGCTTACCGGCCTAAACACGCCTCATTGTACTCTCTTTATCATAAATTCAATTGCAGTAATTAGGTAAGTATAATAAAGCCAGGACATATGTAACCTAGTTTATATACATGTACATGTTTATTTGTGTCAAAAATATGCTTGTAATAAGTAATCATGTATGCATTTTAATTTTTAAAGCAAATTAACCCTAATGTTATCTGAAAAAGAACAAAACAAACATAAAGAAAAATAATATTTATCTCTTAATAATAAGAGAAATCATAAGTATATGTGTAATGTAAACTAAGAGTGTAATAGACAAGTTCACAATTATATCTTTTAACCCTTTGACTTCCAGGCCGGGGTGCATGTCAGGATCCAGATATACTGGTGTAGGAGCTCTATTTTTCGTCATTTGAAGCTGGAATTGCTAACGCAATTTCCAGCTTCAAATGACGAAAAATACATAAATGTAGTATATATTTGACGAAAATTTGTGTCATTTTATGGTTACGCTCATTGACGAATGACGACGGAAATTTCCGTCATGTATGGTAGTGAAAAGGTTAATTTATAAGTACACATGTCCATAATATGAAGAAGGTGATATATCATTTCGTAGCAGCAGTATATAACTTTTATCTGGCATACATGTGAAATATTTTTGAGGTTTTTGAAATCTTTAATAAACATTCACACTAAGTTTTCTATTGATGTATTGTGCCTATGTGAGCAGGCTATTCATGTTATTGGAATTATCCCAGCAAACAAAAAACTTCTATCAAATATTGTTTCGATGTTGGGTCAGCGTTGTGGACAGTGACCCAGTAATAAAACAACATCCTATTGAAACATGTTGGATGGGAACTACTAGCAAAGGCTTCAGCTTTTCTCCCAGGTGTACATTTACTATTTATATTTTAGTGATATTATTACTTATATTGTGTACCTCGTGTATATATTTTTATGGTATTTGATTTCTGTTATTAATATTGACTAATACACTGAATAAACGTTTTACACAGGATACAATGCTTCACAGAAGTAAATTGAAATATTGCCCCACACCTTTCCATTCACTTTAAAGGATTGTGTAGATGTACAAATCCACAGGTTGTAATACACAACCCAACATTTGAAGAGTTTGAAGCACGTACAGTATTCCACTGTGCATTGCATTTTTACTAATATAGAGAGAGATCAAATTTTACACTCTGGTCTGTTTAAGATTACGGTACATCATTAGTGTAGAGTTGCAATGAGCAGAAAAAAATGTAAATTTGCTGTTGCTCTACATAATAGAAAGAGAGCAAGCTTCGTTATTACAGTGTTGCATGTTTATTATATCACTATAGTTTAGAGGTCCGTAAACATAAAAGTGTGTATTTTGATGTTGTTTTACATTGCTACTTGTGTGTTTATAACCCTTCCTTTCTGCATTGTTAAATTTTTTCATCCATTTAAAGCTGGAATTGCTATTATACAAAAACCATCCATACGTAAACCCACATTTACTGGTGATACACTGTAGATTCGCTTCCTGAACACGGATTGAGTTAATCTACTAATCTGCCAAATAAGATTGGCTTAGTTACCGTTTTATGTTGATTTTCCTTCATCAATATTGAGATCTCAATCAACGTTGTTTTGATGTTGGGCTACCGTCTACGCCGCTGGCCCAACATTAAAACGACTTTGGTACAATGGTGAACAAGTTTTTGTCATGAATGGTTTCTCTATAGAATCTTACGAGAGAATATATAATAAAACTGATAATATTTGCATGCGGCTTTTGCATTTTGTAATGCGTTTGTCACAACAAAAAATACGTGGTTATTATTATCTTTTTTTTTGGGCGGGAAAATGTCTTCGCTTATCACAAAAACGACTCCTTTTAAATTTATTTGACTTTAAAATTAGGCATATATTAAAAGATAGTATGTGTTTTCACAAAAGTAATTTCTTGTATATGTGCATGTATACATATATGTTTTAGCGTGAAACATATGTTGATAAAGCGTATATATGTTAATAAAGCGTGTATCTATTTCAAGTGTGATAACTATTAAGCTTCAAGCAAAACAGATTTTTCAAATATTTATAGGGTGGATGTTCAAGTAGTAAATAATTAATTTTGGAAAATATAAGTTTCTGATCAATTTAAGCACTCTTTATCAAAAAGTTGATTTTCAATTTAATTGGATCACGTATTTTTTCACACTTGCCCTTCTATGGTTTGTGGGATTAGTTTCACTAATTGACACGTGATAGCTCCCGGGATTAACCCTTCTATTTTAAAGTTATTGCATTATTTTTTTATCCACTTTTAAGTTGTTTCATGCTATCACAACCCACAATTTAAAGTGGGTAAACCTTACGCAGATTTGCTTAATGTAAGAAAAAACATTTGCAATTATTGTTAACTAAATGCAGATTAGACTTTCAAGAACCATAAATCCATAGGGCAATAAAAAAGAATAAAACGAGTTTAGACGATATTGGAGATCAAATGGTTAGCCTATACACTGGTGATCATACCGTCACGGCAGATCATGACGCTGATCTCTCTGTGACCTCACATAATCCACTGAAAGTCACACCTGAGATGCGGGGCGATACCATCGACTAGGAACTAATCGATCTTTTATCATTTGTATATTCACTTGTTTATATTGTTTATCTGCGTAGATAATTTAGCTACAATCGCACCTTGTGAAATACACGTTTTCACCCATTGTTGAATTGAGATCTCCTGTCGCAATTTTGCACCATATTTTATTTCGTGAATAGAATCTACAAAAAAAATGGTATGGGACACATTTATTTAACATTGATAATGTAATTGGATAATCGTCAGTTCCTTTGCAATTTGAATATAAATCACGTACCTAGCAAATGGTCAAAATACACACTTCATTTGTGCATTTGGCAAAATAAAATAAAAACAATCTAGAATTTCGTGATCTGTAATTCAGAGTGAATATATAGCCGAATAAATGTAAAAGTAGTCACATATTTTAGCTAGTCAACCCTTACAGCACTGGAATATTTTTTGTATAAACTATGGAGAGAAAAGGGTTATGTCAATTTAAAGTCATCATAAATGTCTCAGTTACCTCTTTCTGCTTCATTTAAATACCTATGGTATAGGTCTACGGTCATTATTAAATTGTAATTCTTCCAGTGGGGGGATCGACTTTACGTTAAAATCTGACGTCTTCAGACGTCAGATTCTGACGTCTAAAGACCGTCCCACCACAGAAAGAGTAAAATAATTATATTCAACTAATAATACAGTTCTTCGTATTTTCATTCACAGTGATAATGAGTGAATTTCTTTAGTAATTTTCACATAATCCATTTTATTTGAATGTTCAATGCATCAAATAAAAGCTTTAAATGTGCCCAGTTTGATGGGCGTAATATTTTAAACCAATTTTATTCAACATTTTTATTGGTGATAAGTACCACAGGACGTACTCCTGCGACATGGGTGATTGAATGCTAAAGAGGATCAGAAACTACAAACACGGGCTCTGGTCCAAAGCTGGTTCAATATTGAGCCATCGTCCACGGCGTTGGTCCAACATTAAACCAATTTTAATGAATGTTGAATAAACCAATGTTAGACACACGTTTTTTCGACAGATCTGTTTTTTGCTGATATCATTCTTTGTATTTCAAATATCGATAATACTCGATATTTGCTGGTCTTTGTTCGCAGGGGAATGTGTGATATTTTCGACCAAATATATAGTGTATTTAAGGGTATTCACATGACTAGCTATAGGGCTCTCTAATTCTGTCACGTGGTTGGGAAATGGCGCCGTTAATTCGTCACATATGGATTTATATAGGCATACGTTCAAAATACACCTGATGACGTCAGTATACTGTGGAAACAGTAGATTCTGATGTACGACTCTACATTTATTGTTCATACTGATCCGATGTTTGACCTATATATCCGACAATACCAATACCATAGTGGGCTGGAGCCCAGAGTCTGTATTCTCGTACAAGTTACGATATATCGTAGGCTTTTGATTGGTCGAGATGGCCATCTCGACCAATCAGAAGCCTACGATATATCGTAACTTGTACGAGAATACGGGTCCTGATACAGTGGTTAAAGCATGCCTGCTTGGAAAGTCAGGGACCGCGGAATCGTCCCCATTCTGGCATTCTGGTTTCAAACAAAATATGTTTATCCCCCGCTCATTCGTAATGATTCAGTATTACAGAGCCTCAGTGACCGAGAGGTAGGGTGTTCGACCTCAGACCGCCAAACTCGAATTTCGAATCCTGTGTCTGAAGGGCAGTGTCATATCATTCATTCATTCATTCATTCATTCATTCATTCATTCATTCATTCATTCATTCATTCATTCATTCATTCATTCAATACCAGTGCTTAATACCACATATAGGAGCGTTGTGCATTCCATCATACATTTGAACAGTTTGGAATACTGTATAAAAAAAACGATAAATAACATCTTGACCAATCACGTGACCATGCAGGTCATCTCGACCAATGCCTAAGATCTGTGTCAGTCGATTTCACACTACCGGCCCAGTGCTTTAACCTTTTCACTACCATACATGACGGAAATTTCCGTCGTCATTCGTCAATGAACGTAACCATAAAATGACACAAATTTTCGTCCAATATATACTACATTTATGTATTTTTCGTTATTTGAAGCTGGAAATTGCGTTAGCAATTCCAGCTTCAAATGACGAAAAATAGAACTCCTACACTAGTATATCTAGATCCTGGCATGCACCCCGGCCTGGAAGTCAAAGGGTTAAAGAAACGAATAAGACGAAACAAAATGAAATTACATCGAACTTTTTTTTATTTTAACTGATAATACTAATGATATTGTATACTCAAACAGAAGTTTTGCTGAAAAATGATGAATTTTCTGGGCCCATTTTATGCAAAGATAGCGGGTGTGGATATCATGAAATAAACGATGCAGTAGGGTTATTTAGATCACACGTTTCAAGGTCTTATTTCAAAGTAAAATTGTTGACTGTAACACTTGATATATATATGGCCTCAGATAGGCTCAACTGGACCAGACCATAACACGAAAAAAATAAGCACATAATTATTCAATTTATAACCACGGCTATGTGATTTATTGAATTAATCGATGTGAATTTGTGGGCATCGCCCTGTAAAGCAACTTTCACATGTCACCGCTCAGCTGAGCGGTGACATGTGAAAGCTGCTTATCCAGCAAACACAAGACGCTGTCATATGGTCTCAACACCCTCAATGAGCCGAAATCCAAGGGCGGTGGCTAGAGTCACTACCCAAATTACTGCTTTAAATGGTTGTTTCCGCGTCTGGTGAGTTAAGAAAAATACAGGAATGTTGTAATTATGTGGATAAATTGTAAGCACATACTGCTTTCGCTATCTGTGATATGAGGTGTATGTAACTGTTATGTGAGATTTTCGGATGGACACATGGGGTGAGAAGGATTTGTGTCTTTTTTTTCTGGGAATAGGCGCAATAATATTTAGGGAGATCTGGGCAATCTGGACCTTTTTCCTCATATGGGGGCGTAGGTCAAAATCTAATTGGTGAGCATACCATTTTCGGAGCTGTTTTTCATGAAGGACAGCAAAAGGCTGATTATGGTGTGTGACATTGGAGTGTGGCTAGGGACGAAAGTGGTGAAATCGGCCCTTAGAATGTTGGCATTATACATGTATTTCAATGGGACTGGCATTTCGGGTGGTGTGAACATAATGCTGTTTTAACGTTGGCTCATCGTCTACGGCGCTGGGCCAACATTAAACCAGCATTATAAGTGAATCCCTGCTCGGGATATGACAGCGTCGCGTGACAACATACAATCACGGATGATCCCTACGACCCGGGATATAATCACTTCATCCCGGACTTTATCCGGGATCATCCCCATTTCTCCTTCAGACGTACACACTAACTGATGACGTCACTGTCAGACTACACACAAACTGATGATATCACTGTCAGACGTACACACAAACTCATGACGTCACTGTCAAACGTACACAAAAACTAATGACGTCATTGTTAGATGTACACACAAACTGATGATATCAGAGTCACATGTACACACAAACTGATGATATCACTGTCAGACTACACACAAACTGATGATATCACTGTCAGACGTACACAATAACTGATGACGTCACTGTCAGTGTCAGGCGTACACAAAAAACTAATGACGTCATTGTCAGACGTACATAAAAACTGATGATATCACTGTCAGATGTACACACAAACTGATGACGTCACTGGATCATGAAATTTTGAAAAATTACCGGCCGATTTCAAATTTATCATTTTTGTCAAAAATCGTGGAACGTGTTGTCACTAAACAAATTCAAGATTATTTGACGCAATTCAACCTCCATAAGCCGTTTCAATCAGTTTACAGGAAGAACCACAGTACTGAGACAGCCTTAGTATGAGTGCAGAATGACATCCTTACTGCATTGGATAAAAATGAAGCCCCAGTACTAGTGCTTCTTGATCCATCAGCGGCATTTGATACAGTTGATCATAATATGCTGCTTGGCCGTCTATCTGAATTTGGTATTACTGGAACTGAATTGGTTTAAATATTACCTCTCACCAAGATCACAGAGGGTGCGGGTGATGAACGCATGCTCAGATGCTACCTTCCTAAAATTCGGGGTTCCCCAAGGTTCAGTCCTTGGTCCCGTACTTTTTACTCTTTACACAATCCCTCTAGGTGAAATATGTCTTTTACCACCTATATGCGGATGATACCCGACTTTTTTGTTTTTGTACTTTTTCAGTTGGCAATGACGTGGAACTCGAAGAAGCCCGTCGGCGAATTTAAAATTGTATCTCAGAAATAAAAATGCGGATGTCATTTCATTTTTTAAAACTCAATGATGATAAAACAGAAGTGATCCTAATTACACCAAGGAGCAACAATAATAAAATATCACTACCAACAATTCAAGTGGGAAATTCTGATGTGACACCATCTGAGTCAGCTCGCAACATTGGGGTGATGTTTGATGCTAACATGAGTATGGCAACCCAGATCACTACCATGTGTCGATCTGCATGGTACCAGCTTAGGAACATTAGAGAAGTCAGGCATTCTCTCACGACAGAGTCAACCATTCGCCTCGTATGTGCTCTGGTGTTCTCGCGAATCGACTTTGGGAACATCTTGCTGTATGGGGCGCCACAAACTGAAGACGTCACTGTCACACGTATACACAAACTGATGACGTCACTGTCAAACGTGCACACTAGCTGATAACGTCGCTGTCAGACGTACGCAAAAATTAATGACGTCGTTGTCAGACGTACGCACAAACTGGTGATATCACCGTCAGACGTACACACAAACTGATGACGTCCCTGTCAGACGTACACACAAACTGATGATGTCACTGTCAGACTACACACAAACTGATGACGTCACTGTTAGACTTACACACAAACTCGTGACATCACTGTCAGACGTATACACAAACTGATGACGTCACTGTCAGACTACACATTAACTGATGACGTTACTGTCAGACTTACACATAAACTGGTGACGAAGATGACACAGACTGATGATGTACTGGCAGACATTACCACGGAATAATTCTGGGTATCCAGACAAAGTATGGCATTAGCCGTCGACTGGCTAACTTAGTTGTTATTCAGGGTAACTATGGCTTCATCTTTACATGCATGATATTTTACAATATATGAAACATTACGAAAAAAAGTACAAAAAAATTACGAGTTTAAACAATATTAGTTGAACGTGTGATGTTTGCTGGGTAGAAAACAGAGATTATAACAGTTGATGGTGGTTCATAATATAGGCAAAAATGAAATAAAATGAATGGGGTTTTAGGCCACTTTGTGCACATATATGCTAAACTGCACCAGGAGAACCACCTGAGGATGGTGAGATGAATGATGACATTACCTCCAGACACAGGATTCGAAATTCGGACCCTGTTGGTTTGAGGCCGAGCACGCTACCTCAAGGCCACAGAGGTTCCCCACAATATTGTTTCGTTGTAACCATAGATCTAGAGCTATGGTTGTAACCTGATGCCACAATGGGGACGAGCCCGCGATCTCCGATTTTCCAGGCAGGCAGCTTTAACCAGTGCCTCAGGGCTTCCGCCATACATATAGTCACGTCTATGAATGTATGAAATACATATAATAAGAGTGATATCTCAAATGATTACTCACAACGACCCTATTTTGATGAATTGCACTCTTTTTTTTCCTGGAATAATTATAATCTTATTCTTGGGTAGCTTTAGTCCTGTTTTTGAACAATACTTTATAATCTTTAAGTTACGAAAAAATATAATGTAGACAATAAGATAGTCGTGGATTATTTAGTCAATAATTGCATTTTTTGTGATATTTGCAATGATTGTGTAACATATTACTTAAAATTATGGCCTAACTCAGAAAACACAAAGCATTTGTTCTTCAACGTTGTTTCAATGTTGTGCAAATGCTCTACAAATGGGCCTTTAAGTTTCGAAGAAAACAAATGTTTCTTCCCATTCACTCGTAAGGATTCAATATTGTGGGGGGCCTCAGACCACCAGGGCCCCGAATTTCGAATACTGTGTCTGGAGGGCAGTGTCATCTCATTCATCACAGTTCCCCCCTGCCCACCCAGTCGATTGTGCTGTATCAGGCACGTGTGTGAGTGTCCTATCATGCAATTAACTCCATAATCGGCAATCACGCGGACAGGACAAACGCGGCTGTAGCAGGTCCCCAAGAACATCAAAGAAGCAGGTGTGGGCAGTAAATGCCGGCTGCTCCAGGTGAGCGTTTACATTGAGCGAGCGGTGCACCGTTTGATTGACGTTCAGCGCACGCGTTCAGCGCATGCGCTACTAGAGATGTTACGCAATACTGATGCAATCAGTGCAGTTAGCACACGAACATGAGAATAAACGTTATTTTATGGCACTTTGGTGAAAATTGCTGAGATGTACCAAGGCACATAATGGCAAAACTAAACACTGTTCTTCTAGTGTATCAAGCTTGCCCCCGGGGAATATTTTTGGAAAATTAAGGGGGTGGTCAAATACTCAAAACACTTCATCTGGCTACGCCACCTTGCATATTAACCCTTAAAGCACTGAAATATTTTTGTATAAAACATGGGGACCAAAGGGTTTTTTCAATTTGAAATCATCATAACTGTCTTAGATAGATCTTTCCGCTTCATTTGAATACCTATGTTATGGGTCTACGGTCATTATGATGGTTCACTCTTTCGGTGCGGGGGGGGGGGGGGGTAGTAGTAGAATTCCTTGAAGATTGAGATGAGTCAGGTGACACTGTCATCCAGATACTTGAACCAAACACGAATATGAACTTCGAACTCAGGTGGGACAGGTGGGACAGGCGTTTACGCTAACAACTCCGCTTGATATTTAGAATGTGTATTAGTATTGCTGTTAGTAGGTGCCTTGGGGGCGGGGGCGGGGCGGTACCCTTAAATCGCTCTGAAATTAAATAATTTAAACTTTTATCTTGAAGTTGTGTCCACAACTTCAAGTGGGTGAAAATTACTCATATTTTTTGGATCAAGCCTTTGCAAATCTTGATGTCTAAATACACACTTCATTTCCAATAGGCCTAAAAGTGATTTAATTGGCTAATGCAACAAATTAAAGACGGCTATAGTAGAGATTAGCGATGAAAAGGTTATATACACTTCCAGTGCGGAGACCGTCTTTAGACGTCAGAATCTGAAGTCTAAAGACGGTCGCCGCACTGAAAGATTTGAAAAATTGAAAATGTCCGTAGACCCATAACGTATAGAATCTCAAATGAGGCGGAAATTTCTGATTATTTCAAATTGCAAAAAAACCTCCTGATCTCCATGGTTTATATAAAAATATTTTGAGCTTGAGTGAAAAAACAGGTTTTCCTTTTATTGCTCCAGTATCGTCTCTTGTTGAACCTGTCGGGCTGTACAGTAATATGGTGATAATAGGCCGAGCGGTAAATCACTGTAAATCACTGCAGATGAAACGGATTAAATCGTAATAACTTTGACGTTGACATTTGATGACCTTGAACTTCGCCGCTAGTGGCGCTTCAAGGTCACGCATGAGCGACATGAGTCAACCAGATATAATGGTGGTTATGTCATAACGAGCGGAGAACGCGAGCTACTGAACCATGAACGCTGGCTCAATGCTGGTTCACCCTTTGTGATGCTGGCCCAACATTAAAACAATATTGGATCATCCACCTCGACTTCTGCTCCTCTAATTGCTATTTTCCAGCATCAAGGGGGGAATCGCGACCGCGACTCGCGCCGTTGTCACAAAATGCGACTCCGCGACACATGCACATAATGCCTAGTATAATAGCGTGTGCTGTGCGTTTAATTTAATTTTAGTCATGGCTTCCAGGTCCATCAATAGCTTTTTTATTGAATTTAAATTTAAATGTTATTTTAAAAATATATCAGTTAGATCTATCAATAGTTTAACAATAAAAAAATAAAGCTAACCAATCGTTAATTCACCATACAATTTCAGTCTTTTTGACAACCATGACTAAACTCGGTGGTAGCACCCTTTAATCTTTAGGTTTATAAGCGGGTGGAGTCGAAGGGTTAAGCCACGTTCTGCGACGCTGGGCCAACATTAAACCGTCATTGGTACAATGTCTCGTGCTCAGTGCGTTTTTAAGAGGATGTTCATATAGATCCATCATTACCAGATATTGATAAAACGCTGCTTTGTTATTGTCCAGCGTCAAAAATATGCCTTAAAATCACACCACATGTATTATATTTTTGTTTTGTTGGATTTTGCTTATTAATTGTGGTGGCTTGGATCAGAGCGATCTACATTTGAATCTTAATGCGAGATTCCATACCGATTACATCCTTAAAAATATTGATATCATTATCAAACTTTTTTATTTGTTAACGAGCATGATTCTGAGTTATGAGTTTCGTAGTTATATGAATATAACCCTGATATAACAGGAGTGACATCTGAGATTTACACGGGGAGTGAACTCACTGAGTGACAGCGTTGACGTCATCGCGATCACGTGACATGAGCTGCCGACCAGGGGCTGTGACGTCATAGATGTTTACGTCCCTTTGAGTCACATATTGACTCCATGCCATTCATGCCTGGAGTCAATCTCAGTACGAGACTTTTACCCAATGTTGGTTCTATGCTGGGCCAACGTTTCAGACGCTGGTCCGACATTGAACAAACTTTGTGTGTGAAATTAATGCCTCGTGTTTGTTGAGAATTGCCTCATTGTACAAAACACAAAAATTCACCCTGGAGAGATTGAAGGCACATTTTTAGCCACAACTTTTTCCAAACAAAATAGGCGGAATTTTGAATCACACAATATTTCCTATTTCAATACATTATTAAATAGTCTATCAGCTATCATTGCATTCGAACACATTGCATTGGGACAAATCGTTAAAATGTTAGCGACATATTTAGTGATATTTTAGCGCGTGCACCGGCCGCCGAAACGACTGACAATCATTTTGAATCATGAGTAAATCTGGTGTCACGGACCACAGCTCAGTGAGTTGACTACACATCAGTTGAGGGGACACTTGTTTACATTCTCTACTGTGTGTAGATCCAACAATGGCACAAGACGACTGACCGAGGATTTAGAAGCAGCTGGATTAGGATACCTTTATTACAATAGTCTCCCTAAGGTTGGTGGATTAATTTATCTTCATAACAATGCCATTTATTTCATCATAATCCTATTATCATGAGTAGGATATTTGATTGATTCTCGATTTTGCCAGTCGGATCATTTCGGTTTAATGTATGAGTTGAAAATGAACTATATGGTCTCATTTGATGTGCAACATTCAATTACCAGGGGGGGGGGAGGTGCTGGGGTATTTTTGAAATGCAGAATTTTAAACTGAATTTATGAATGTCTGAAGGCCAAGGACATGTTGTAAATAAATATTGTATGGCCCTTGCCTCTGCTTCTTTACCTCCAGATTAATACTAAGCCTAGTTTGTGATCTACCTTTGTAGACAGAAAAAAATTCTAAGAAAGTTAGATAAATATTCTTCTTGAAGCAGAATGTTCTGCAGAGAGGAAGTGAAATAAAATAATAATAATAATAATAATTTGCACAATTCAAAACCTATATGCCCCCTTTAGTAATTGAATAGTAGCGCCCTAAATTGTCAAGTAGACACGAGATCAGATTATGACGTCATAAAGGTGCCGCGTAGTTACAGAGGAATAAGGGTTACACGCTCTGGGGCTGTATTCTCGTACAAGTTACGATATATCGTAGGCTTCTGATTGGTCGAGATGGTCATCTCTACTGTTCTACTGCTCTGCTACTAATGAATTCAAAATACTCTTGTATTAAAAGAAAAAAAACATAAATCTTTACAATTGATGCTATACATCATAATATTATATACATCATATATATGTTGGTGCTATACTTAAGATTTATTACATCAGTTTACGTTGCTGTTCCGCATACTAAACTCAATCGATAACACTGGTTTAGCACTTTAATCATTACCGAGTTCAAAGGCGCATACATCTTTATCATGACCATATCTCATAATCCTGGTGAAATCTAGTTCGTCAACAGGAAGCCGGACTCTAGAGTGAGGGTGGACGAAACTGTAAATAAACAAATACATTCTTTCATTTGTTAAAAAACCCAGCAAATTTCACTCTCAATGACTTATGAAATGATCGTAAACAGTCATACGATATCATTTTCAGATTTCAGCATGAGATTTATAACAGGGATTTGAATGGAAATATATCCGTTATTGGCTTAATTATATTAATAATCCATATTATACTGTGATATAAAGTCACCGTATATAGCGGGATTAACGATCCTCTTATGGATTATATGTGGCCGGACAATAACACTAAGTTTATTGTGATTCCTATATCCACTTTGAACAATTTCTATTTCATGTTAGTCGATCGTGAGCTAGGTGTCTTAAAGGCAAAGGTGCAGGTTTATGGTCTGACTTATCATCAGACTTTACATTTTACCTTTTGGTCACTAGACGAGCTCATTCGTGTGCCATTATAACTCCACGGAGAGAATACAGTCCTGCAGCCATTTCGGCGCATTGAACTTATTGTACACATTGCCATCTCTATCCTACCAGGTACTCATTTTCACCTGATTTAAGTGAATCATTTGAGGGTGAAGTGCCATGCCCGAGGTCATAACATCGAAAGAATGTCCCAATATTGATATGGATTCGAAACCACACGGCAGGGAGCGCCATCGTCAAAGCTCCGTGCACGCTCTAACCATTGGTTCATGTCGCTCTCTTACGTTTTACATTAAGACAGAATTCCAGTAGTGCATGGTTTTAGGTGAATTCGAAGTCAATTATTAACCGATTTTCCTGAACTGTTGTAAAATTATATTGAGTATTTCAATAGTTACACTAATGACACGAAGGCCTAGTAAATGGCAAATTGTTATGACGCCCCTGTGCAACCCATAAAAGTTATATCCATAATTACACTAGCCTGCGTGTCAAATGGTCTAACTTTTAATACAGCAAGAAGAAAAGAACCAACTTTATTGTGATATGAAAAAGTTTCTAGATGTTGTTTTGTGTTTCTACATTTTTTCATTTTTTTTATTGCTACTTTGTATAATAATATGTAGTTATTCTATTACTAACCACTTTGGGGAAGTTTCTATTCGGCAAAGGTTGTGCGAGGTATTTAACCCTCTAACGTCCAAATTATTTAATTGGAACTTTCACCAACTTGAAGTTGTGTCTCTCTGACGCGATCCACAACTTCCAGTGAGTGAAAATTATTCAGATTTGACAAAATGGAGGTAAGTTATTTTGAAATCTTGTTGATTGATGTCGTATTTTATCTTTAACATTTCCTGCTACTTAATGTGCTAAAAAGACCAAAATAATCGGGAGTGGCGGCTAAAGGGTTAACCCTATCGAGCTTGAATTTACCATTGTAATCTTCAGCCACTACAAGCCGCGAATCGCTGTCGCAATTCCCGACTTGTAGTAGATGAAGATGACATGCAGTGGTGTTATTAGTAAAACAGTTCCATGAGAATTTTCGTTCGAAAACCCCTATGTGTAGGAAATTAGGTCATCCTTCAGATGCAAAATGATGTTTTCATGCATCGTGAAAGCTTATCCCTGAGGCGCTACACGAAATATGTAATTTATCATCCACTTAAAGTTGTGTCTCGCTATCGCGACCCACAACATTAAGTGGGTGAAAAATTATCTCTTTTTTTAAACCAAATATTTCCAAATCTTGATGTTTGAGCACACAGTTCGTTCCCAGTAAGTTCACACATTTCATTCCCAATGACAGTGATTTGATCAGCTAATAAAACGGATTGAAAACGACTATATACTCGCCGTCAAATTAAAAATGATCAACCAGGATCGCATGATTTTCGGCGATTTCTCCGTCAATTTTGCACCGATTTCCTTGAAAATTTTCAGAGGCTATTTTCTATTAAAATCCTAACATGGGTAAAAATTTCGCCAAAAAATATTAAATATTTCAAAAGTTAGACCATTTGACATGTAATAAAATTCCAAAATTAGTTTAATGGGTTTAAAGAGGAGCGTCGTAATTTCAATTCATTACATGTCAAATGGTCTAACTTTTGAACTACGCTATATAATTTTACGAAATATTCAGGGCTGTTAGGATTTGAATAGAAAATGACCTTTGCAAAATTTTAGGAAAATCGATTTAGAATTGACGGAGAAATCGCCGAAATCATGCGATCCTGGTTAATTTGACGGCGAGTATAGTCGTGCTTCGCGTGAGGGCTTAAAGGGGTTTAAGCGGGTAGACAGACAGTCACTGCGTGTGTGTAATCAGACTGATAATGTAGTATGTTTACGTCACAATGCGCAGTACATACGTACGGGTAATAACTCTGTAGTAAATTAAGTCATTTCTTACGATAGGCAGTACATGAGTACGGGTAACTCTGTACACAGACGCACACCAAGTTATCTTCTCAAGTTTTCGGCCACATTTTAACCTTTAATACCGTTGTATAAGCCATGGAGACTAAAGTTTTTATTTCAATTTGAAATCATCATAGACGCCTTATTCAGCTGTTTCCAATTCATTTGAATACCTATGTTATGGGTCTACGACCATTATAAATATTTTTACTCTTTCAGCGCGGGGACCGACTTTAGTCGTCAGAATCTGACGTCTACAGACGTCAGATTCTGACGACTAAAGTCTATCTCCACACTGTAAGGGCTAAGTCGGGTCTCGTTACCGTGAGTAAATATTATTCTGATGTCAGTTTAATTTGAAACTAAGCATTTGCAAATCTTGATGTGTAACTACTCATATAATTGTCAATACCAGTGATTCGATTGGGTAATAAAAACGGATTAAATTGATTATAGTCGGACTTAGTGTGAAAACAGTTAACCGTTACGAAGCTGTTGATCAGCCATGTATCTAGTGTGACAAAGGAACTAGATCAGAAAAGCTTGGTTAGAATAAAAAGTTATTATTTTTTTCTTGAAAGATTGAAGAAGAAATTTTTAATGTCACAGAGAAGACGGCTCCACATTTTTGTTGCCGCCGCTCCTGGTCACAAGCGTACTCCAGCAAACATAAAGAGACTATAATAGTTACGTCCTTATCAGCACCACATTTAGGCACATTCTCTATCTTCAACAACCATCAAAATTAACTTGAAAATATAGTGTTAAAAAGTGTATATATTCGTTTCCTTAATAGAATTATTAAACTGTTAGATACGATGTCCTGTAATTAGTTCTTTGCGAACTCTAATTTGTCAGGGTTCAGCTACAGATTATTTTTTATCACAGCGTGAAACTAGAGACGACTTATTTCCACGCGCGGCTAATGTGTTTTTCTATGGGTGACGTGACAGCTACACTAGAAATTAATCCGCCGTTTAAATCAGACTCAGCTTTGTCAGGCTGGCCGCGTTAATACCACGTGTGTATTAATCAGAATTAACGACGCATAATTGTTTCTCTCATAAAGCCGTCTTGCTGTTTTTATTATGGATTGTCCCGTGGCATTTTCGTTTATTTGACTCCGAAATAGCTAGCACAATCACCAACTTCAATAATTACAACGCTGAAATATTCAGTCTCAAGTCCCCTTATTTGACTTATTTATCCATGCCTTATTTGATTATCTAATTTTTCAATTCTGCTAAATTCGCCTAAGTTAAATTTATCGATTTTTTTGTTTCTCATGTAATTTGGGTGGCTTCAACGCCAGCGACAATTCAGTCTTAGTGGAAATCTCCCGTTCTCTCCTTTTTGTATGAAAGATTTGTTTTGTTAACAATATTACTATATAGAAAACACATAAATGTGTCCCTTACTTTTGTATAAACCAAAGTGGGGGTTTTCAATTTGAAATTATCATACATGTCTTAGTTAGCTCTTTCTGCTTCATTTAAATACATATGTTATGGGTCTACGGCCATTATAAATGTGGTAATTCTTTCAGTGCGGGGACCGTCTTTAGACGTCAGATTCTGACGTCTGTCACGGTCCCCTCGCTGAAAGTGTTAAATATGGATTTTTCTGATGCATTTATTACAGATTTAAATTAATCGAATGCAATCATGGTAATATTGAGTTTGTACTTTTTACGATGTATTTTATTATTTTCCTTACTAAGGTGCAGAGGTCATGAAAGTTCGTAGCCTGCTTTTATACTTGTAGACCGCTTATATGTTGGTGTGAAGGCATAATACTGGTTTTATTATTTTATATATTTTTTATATATATTATTTCCTTTAACCCTTTGACTTCCAGGCCGGGGTGCATGCCAGGATCCAGATATACTGGTGTACGAGCTCTATTTCTCGTCATTTGAAGCTGGAATTGCTAACGCAATTTCCAGCTTCAAATGACGAAAAATACATAAATGTAGTATATGTTTGACGAAAATTTGTGTCATTTTATGGTTACGTTCATTGACTAATGACGACGGAAATTTCCGTCATGTATGGTAGTGAAAAGGTTAAATAGACAGCTTAGTAATACATAATATATACGCAGGCTATCTGTTGATGCCATTTTGATCCCAATTATGTATCTGGATGACGCCCTTCAATTTAATTTTATAGTCCTATATCCAAACATCATCCGATTAGTGTGCAGAGTTGTAAATAGGTTAAGATGTCTTACGACGTGACAAAGGCTATTAAATTAATGTGCTAATAAAATATTCCGAGTACCGTAGTTAATTTTTTTAGACACGTCTTAACTTTATAATATAAAAGGTTATCTTTTTTCTCCACCACACTGGGTCATAGTTTGTTTATTGTTTTATTATTTATTTTATTATATCCTTTGTTGGTATAATCCATCAAATGAGAGACGTTCGGAGCTTTGAATTGATATAATTATATTAGTAGAGCTGAGTTTTTCTTAAAATCATACCACCTTATTCGCCTCGAGATGGGAATTGTGAAAACAATTGACATGACAAATGAAAATGACAATGAACACCGGAGTGCCAGATGGGCCGTGAATCACATGTCATCCATATTTTTTCATGCAAATAATAATAAAAAAATATTGCCTTGAGAAAAATTGAACGGTCGAAAAAAGTAAAATAAAAATCCGCGAAACAGGCAGACTACTTCTTAGAACGGGCTTGATTTGAGTACTATTCGCTGATGTCCCTAACTGACATCAGACGTTGAGCCGATGTTGTTTTGATGCTGGTTCATTGTCTGCAATGTTGGTCCAGCATTAAGACAATGTTGACTCTACTTTAGGTTTTTTGATAACGCAACAATGTTGATTTACCGTTGGACCACTCTCTTCGAACATTAAACAAACATTGGGCCTATGCTGTCGTGTTTTCATTGACCTAATGTTGGTTTAACCCTTTGACTTCCAGGCCGGGGTGCATGCCAGGATCCAGATATACTGGTTTAGGAGTTCTATTTTTCGTCATTTGAAGCTGGAATTGCTAACGCAATTTCCAGCTTCAAATGACGAAAAATACATAAATGTAGTATATATTTGACGAAAATTTGTGTCTTTCTATGGTTACGTTCATTGACGAATGACGACGGAAATTTCCGTCATGTATGGTAGTGAAAAGGTTAATGTTGGCCCGACATCTACGAAGATGGCCCAGCTTCAAGCCGGCATTATCTCAACGTATACTGTTTGTTTTAAAACATTTTCGTCATTTGAAGCTGGAAATTGCGTTAGCAATTCCAGCTTCAAATGACGAAAAATAGAACTCCTACACCAGTATATCTGGATCCTGGCATGCACCCCGGCCTGGAAGTCAAAGGGTTAATGATACAATGTTTGTTGTCGGCTGCGGCGCTGGTCCAACATTATAACAGCATCACGTGTTTGCTCGATAATAAGTTTATTCTCACCTCACATAGAATACCGTGGTCATTTCCAGACAGGAAACAAATCCTTATGGTGAACGTCAAGAGTTTGTGAAAACAAAGATTACTAAACTAAACCAGCATGAACGAGTTTCCACAGTGTCCGCAAGGTCCGAGATCACCAGCAGGGTACGTGTTCTGGTGATGCCGAATCCATCCATGTAGCAGAAACAATGTCCATCGGACACTGATCACGCCTAGATCCACAACTCCTCGTTGTATCCACCTCAGGGGTGTAGCCAGGATTTATCGGAGGGGGAGGGCTGGATTGGGTGGGTTTATTTTTTAAGAATATATAAGTTACTTTGGAGGTTAATGCTCCTCGTTTGCGAAATATTTTGAAATTAACTTATACAAACAAATCGTTATGCTTTGTCACATCTGTTTTTTTTAGTCTATTTTTATGGGATTACTATAATAAATAGAGGGATTCATGCTTCAACCCACCAAGCGAGGTGTCAACCCAATGCTGGGTTAATAATGGCCCACTGTCTACGACGCTGGCCTAACCTCAGCCCAAGATTGGGTCAACGACTTTTTGTAAGAATATACTAGACTTCCTAGCACTCTATTCATTCAGGGCAGTAGCTAAAACTAGCCATGGTGACTAAGATTAACTATAATCAATAAAACATCAATTATTGGTCTTCATCTTCAGTTACGCTAGAAATGGAAACATCTATTTTTTATTAGATGAAAAGATAACAGTTCGTTTTTAGATGAATCATAGCACACGGGGATGAGAGCGTCCTAATATGTATGCACATAATAGGATTGCGGCGTAAAGATTAGGCGGTGAAAGCGAACAACGCTAATCTTAACAGTCTGAGAGCTGAGACCGATAAAACATTATCTACAAGAGAAAAGTGGATAACATAACTGTAACTGATATCGTCATGAAAAATAAAATCATTTTTAGATATTTTAATTATAACTCAAACAACTATATATATTTTTTTCATACATTTATCATGCTATGATAAATATATTTAGAGCTCCATAACGCCTTCAGTTTCACTCTCTGGCGTCACAACTACTATCCATGATGCCGAATCACATTCTGGTCCCTTATGCAAAAAATGTCTTTGACCATTTTGTCTTTTTATTGTGAGGATATGTGTCATTTAAGCGTATTGGACTGATTCATTTAATTTGGAGTGAGTGAATATTGCTTTACGTTGTTTTCTGCATAATCATGACAATATCGCGACAGAAGGAAGCACGAAGCCGGGACTATACCCTACTCTTATTTAGAATGACTTCAAGGGTTATTTATAGTGCAGAGTACCATATGCACCACTGTATACTCCATGCCTTTGAACAGTTTGGAGCACTGTATCATTTAGTTTGGAGCCTACATTTACGTCAATAATAAGTTTTCTTTACAATCCAATAGAAGTGATTTCAGTTTAGCAAAATAATAGAAGTGTGAAAAGCGTTGGACATGAACAGCTACATGTAGGCTACATGTACAGACATCAATTACGCACATACCCACTGTCTGACGTCAGAAAACACGACCCGACGTCACAAGAAGCTCCGCTTCGTCCCCACTTTCGGATCCAAGAAATCGATCCCATGGAATAAAACGTACCGATGAAGCATTGTGGCCATAAAACTTGCAGACATAGGACTCATGAACCCTTTCAGCACGGAGGGCGACTTTAGACGTCAGAAACTGACGTCTAAAGTCCATCCCCGAACTGAAAGAGGAAAATATTTATAATGGCCGTAGACCCATAACATAGGTATTCAAATGAAGCGAGAAGGGCTGACTAAGATATTTGTGAATATTTCAAATTGACAAAAAACTCTTTGATCTCCATTTTTTAAAAGGTTAATGAGTGGAAACCTGGACGTGTGAGGTCCAGTACGTTACTTCTCACAGAGGCTTCACGCAATATTTTTTTTTTAAGGAAAGTGCGGCTTTAATGTTTCTTTGAAACCCGACTAGCGAGGATCAAATAAAATAAAATAAAATAAAATAAAATAAAATAAAATAAAATAAAATAAAATAAAATAAAATAAAATAAAATAAAATAAAATAAAATAAAATAAAATAAAATAAAATAAAATAAAATAAAATAAAATAAAATAAAATAAACTTTATTTCCAGATGGTATACCATTTAGCGCTATAGCACTAATTTGCAATGGGCCCTCATAATATATACATACACTTAAGTTTATTACAATGTACACATCTAAGTTATGAAAACGGTTGGCTTATAAGCAAAGTCAAACATACGAAAATGTTTATGAAACAGGCAACTCTAACGTGATATAAATTGAGAGTGGGGAACCAGTCCCAGACTCCGGCGTGACAGGCAGTAGCGTTAAACACTACACAAGCCACGACCCTTTCTTTTAACCCTTGTAACATCATTGTATATTATTGTACAAATGATGGAGATAAATAAGCAATGATCTGTTTTCGCGAATGTGTCAATGATATGTTGAAAGTTGAAATTCAACTTGAAAAATCGATCACCGCAATGAAAGATCAAAATATTTAAAACGGACGTAGTCCCATCAACATGATAAAGTAGGTATTTCAATGAAGCGGAAACAGCTAACTAAGTTATTTCTGATGATTTCAAATTAAAAAGCATTTGTTCTTCATTGCTTATGCAAAGATATTTTAGCGATTCAAGGGTTAAACTACAATATCTTCATGTTTCTAGTCAGGCCGCTTAGCAAGACGACAGGGACACGACGGACAAAATCACAACATTTTCAGGGATGTTTCAGTAGGTCTTGAAGTTTGACTTTTTGCTAGGTACTACCATGTACTAACGGTACCACCAAATCTTGAATTTTTTCTCTAAAGAAATGACGTTTTTCGATATGCCAGAAAAATTTGCGTTACAATGTCTTTTAAGCATAGACTATTGTCAGCAAATGACAGCTCAATGTTACTGTATTATTTTGTATCTGGCATAAGTCAAACTATTTTTTATTTAAAATACATCATATCCATCAGATATGGTCAACATTATGTGGTCAAGTTACTACTGGTCACCAAATGGAAACTGGTGCTAATGGGATAAATCGTCAGAATCTGCCGTCTGCAGACGGCAGATTCTGCGACTAAAGTCAACCCCCGCACTGTAAGAGTAAAAGTATTTCTAATGGTCGTAGACCCATAACATAGGTATTCAAATGAAAGTGCTAACTAAGACAGTTGTGACGTTTTCAAAATAAAAAAACCCTTTGATTTCCACGATTTATAGAAAAAAATTCAGCGCTTTAAGGGTTAATATTATCTGAGAGTGGTGTGGATTCACTGACCATCACTGACTTTAAAATAATTTATTACAAATAAAATTGAGCTAAGTTAAAACAATTTACACAATTTCCTAAATTTGACTGTACTCGGCGACCATTTTGTATGCTATCCTGAATAGCTATACACCCAACTTATTGGTATCAGTAAAATCATCGTAGAATTGTCCTTAAAAAAATTATAAATAAATAACATTATGAATTAAAATTGTGTGCTTAAATGAAATTTCAGAGGGTGGCCCTGGTGTTCGCAAAAATAGTCTCTCTGTGCTAAAATGGTTGAATATGTGGTTTAAATGGACTTACTAAACACTAAGCTAGTAGAAATAGTTTAATACAAATCAAAGCATTCAAGGTATTTTGTATTGAGGAGCTAAAATTAAACAATTTACTCACTTTCTATTTTTTTACATACTTTGGCGACCATCTTGAATACTGGACTATAGGAGGCCTAACACTTCCAGTATGGTTTTCTGTGGTTGATGTCAGCCATTTTGGATTTCAAAATGATCAATTCATACTACATCTATGCGAACATGTAAAATAAATTCCTTGTGTATAGAAACCTGAGCTTAAACAAACTAATTGATGTTAACGTTGATCAGAAAATAAGATATAGGCACATTCTTATAAATCTAGTTAGTTATGCAAATTATATCAATTAAAAACCCAGAAAGTTGCAAAAATAGTATTTACCATTTTTGACACCTTTCACCATGTATGTATAAGATTTTCATAAAAAAAACTTGTAGTAAAGAACATTTTGAATTGACCATTACCCACGAATATAGCCTGCATGCATGGACGCCATTTTGAAACAGCCAAGGTAGCACCCTAAAACCCAACACTATTCTTCGTACCTAGCAGAAATTGAAAGTTCATATATCTGAGGTTCCTTAACTCTTTAAGTGCTTCATTACTACTTAACATTTTCCTTTCATTTGAAGTTGGCATTGCTCACGCAATTGCCAACTTCAAATGAAAGGAAAATACCTCCTCACTTAAAAATTAAACCTGCTAAATTCCACAATGGGGGCTTTATTTAAGATTTATACATGCATATTTGTTCAATTTCTGTCAAATTTTAGTTGTGGAAAAACAGTATGAATGCGCTTAAAAGCGTCGCCCGCACTCAAAGGGTTAAAAAAACTGGTTTTGTCCAGTCCGTCCCTTTTTCATCAAAATCCTTCTCTAAGTAATCTCACTATTCCTTCAGCGTGGAAAGAGTGTCGGGTCGATAGTCAAAATGAGCAGTGTAGACAAGAGACACCTGGTGATTAAAGCGTTAACGAGTGAAATGAGCAGTGTAGACTGGTAGGGCCACCTGGTGATTAAAGCGTTGATCAGATTAACTTATTAGTGGAGACTGATGAGGATTTATGAGTCCTGTGACCAACAAGCGGTTTTACCCGCGTCTACTTAGCTACGTGTGACCAAGAGGTACGACTTACCAGCAAACACATGACATTGAGCCATTGTTGGTTCAATGTTGGGCCAGCGTCGTAGACGGTAGACCAACATTAAACAAACAATGGCTCAACGTGCTGAGTTACCCCACCCTCCCTCATTGCAAACACGAAGGGTGTCCCAATGTTGTTTCAATGCTGGCCAACGTCTCAGACAAAGGTCCCGGCATTAAAACACAACTCGGGCAACACTTCCTATTTGCTGGGAGGCAACAGTAAATACGGGATATTAAAGCAATGTTGGTTTCCCGTTGGGCCACAATCTGCAACATTGGTCCAATATTAATCCAGCATTGAGCTAATTATTGCTTTGTTTTTTTCAGGATATATCTAGTTGAATGCTGGGCATTACTGTAGATCTGGTAATTTTCGCGTGTTTAAATTGTCGCGAATTTCTGATCTTGGAACTTTTTACGAAGTTTACAATTCGCGAATTTACATTTTTATTTACTATAGCGCTATTATAATAATAATTTTCGCGAGATTCTTGCATTCGTGAATTTGTCCTCCTCGCGAAATGCGCGAAAATTAAAACCTCGTGAAAATTACCAGATCTACAGTAACCAGATTTTGTTTCGATGCTCGCCCAACGTTTACGCCACTGGCCCACCATTAAACCACCATGTTGTTGGTAAGTGGTAACACAGCAACGCCCGATGTCCACCTAATGCTGGCTTGATGTTGGGCCACCTACTACAACGCAGGCCCAACACCAAACCAGCGTTGGGCAAACATCTCATTTTTGTATGGTAATATGGTTTCAATTTGGCCATTGTTACAGACGCAGCCCAACGTTAAGCCTTTCAGCGCGGGGATGGACTTTAGACGTCAGAATCTGACGTCCATCGATGTCAGATTCTGACGCCTAAAGTCGATCCCAGCTCTGTAAAATAATTATAATGGCCGTACAACCATCACATAAGTATTCCAATGACGCAGAAATAGCTAACTGAGACATTTATGATAATTTGAAAAATTGAAAAAATTAGTCTCCATAGTTTATATAAAAAATATTTCAACGCCTTAGGTGTTATACCTAAAAATTAGGGCTTAAAATGTTGAACCTTAAATGTTAAACTTAACCTTTTCACTAACATACATGACGGAAATTTCCGTCGTCATTCGTCAATGAACGTAACCATAAAATGACACAAATTTTCGTCAAATATATACTACATTTATGTATTTTTCGTCATTTGAAGCTGGAAATTGCGTTAGCAATTCCAGCTTCAAATGACGAAAAATAGAACTCCTACACCAGTATATCTGGATCCTGGTATGCACCCCGGCCTGGAAGTCAAAGGGTTAAAATAAAGGCTTGGAGTTTGGTGTTTTCCAAACAACTAAGAGATGCCTACATGTATTCGATACCGAAGCATTAAGAATATTAGTAAATTTTGGCCAACAAAACCTAAATAAGAAGTTCATTCTGATAACAATAACATCACCTTTCCCTGCAGGTCATCTTGACCCAGTTTAGCCTGTATGCACACAAAAGTGGTCTAAAGCCCTATGCATTTCGCTGAGCAAGACGTCACCCAACAACTTTCTAAGTGCTGCACTTGACATTTCTGACACATTTTAAGCTGATATTTCTCACTCGATCAAATG
>OZ024915.1:8832956-8840456 GCA_964017125.1 Flabesymbios commensalis
ACATAATTATTGAAATAGCCTAATAAAAAAACATTCAACAAATACATTTAATCAAGTTTTATTTCCAAATTAGATCCCACCTAGTCCATTTCCCGTTTTTCTTTGTAATAATATATCCTATGTTTTTTTTACATTTTCAATGTACATCTTAAACTCGTGAAATAAAGGTATTGCTTCTGCAAATCCCGAAATGTAAATATTTTTTTGGGGGCCAAGGAAATACTTTGTACGTCTTGATGATTTTCATATTGTGGCGTCTATAGAGAAGTGTCTTCTCTATCTTTGATTTTCCACCAGGCTTTCTATGTATTCTGGGCTTAGGTTCTCCCTGAATTCTCCACCTTGAAGATCTTCTACAATTTCTTCCTCTCCAATAATCTTCACCTTCAAAACTGATAATGCAATATATTTCAACACCACATGGCATATTTTTCCATACCATTCACATATAGAACATGTTACATTTCATAACAATAAGAATATTCTCAGTTGCCAATACATATGTCAACCCGATCCACAACTTGTAGTTGTCAGATTCTGACGTGTAAAGTCGGTCCCCGCGCTGTCAGGGTTAAAAATAATAGTAAACATTTAGAAATGCCAATATTTAAACATGGCAAATTAAATTTCCATTAATATGTTCAAAATCATTAGGCTATAGATATTTAGATCACGGTTAAAATTTTAGTTCACGATCTCTTTACTATAATTAGTATTGATACTTATAACCTTTCGCTCACAATATATTCGCCTCTCCTCTCTTTGCGTCCACTACAATTGTCGACTTGTAGGGCTTGTAGTGGAATAAGATGCTTTGAAATGAGTGAATAACTAAAGACAATTTCCACATATTGTTAAAACAGTCTAAAAAAATTGGGGCTTCAAAACTTTTAACAGGTTTTCAGAGACGCTTTGAAGCATCATGAGAAAAGATCAGTGATTCAACGTTTTCTTGAAGTCATCTGATTTGAGATAAGGCTTACCGTCTCTGTATAGGCAGTATGTCCTTTGTAACACGGTGGCTGGGCAGTCATATGACTGAGCCTGTGACGTCACGACGACAGCGGACAACACAATGACGAAGTAACAACAAATGTCATCACTGCAACCCTCAGATCAGCGCAGCAGGCGTTTCTATTAGCTGAAAATGGTTGAAAAATACAAATAAGCTTACGTGAAAATTAACAGTGCGGGTACTGACTATAGACGTCAGATTCTGACGTCTACGTCAGATTTTGTCGTCTATAGAAGTGAAAAATTATAACTCGCCGTAGACATATAGCATATGTAACAAAATGAAGCGGAAAGAGCTAGCTAAGATATTTAATATGATGATTTCAAATTTAAAATAACCCTTTGCTCCCTTGGTTTATATAAAAATACTTCAGCGCTTCACGGGTTAATTAAGCTGATCGTAAGCTTTTTTCACCGCTCGATCTGTCATGAATGCTCACAGTGGAATATTCGTCACTCACTCACTCACTCACTCACTCACTCACTCACTCACTCACTCACTCACTCACTCACTCACTCACTCACTCACTCACTCACTCACTCACTCACTCACTCACTCACTCACTCACTCACTCACTCACTCACTCACTCACTCACTCACTCACTCACTCACTCACTCACTCACTCACTCACTCACTCACTCACTCACTCACTCACTCACTCACTCACTCACTCACTCACTCACTCACTCACTCACTCACTCACTCACTCACTCACTCACTCGTTCTCAGCAGTACATTCAAATACTCACAGGTATTACAGTCACATTATGAGCCTATGCCTTAATCCATCTATGAACATATGTCGCCGATCTCTCTGTAATCTGCGGCCCAAACAGAAATCATATCATGTACTGCGGCCTTCCCAAGATCGTAAAAACATTATAATCTGAAACATATTGTCGTAACTTACGATGTTTAAATAACGATACCAGTTATTAAATATCAAAATTATAATAATTTAGTACTTTATGGTGTCATTTATTTAAATCGTACAGCGACAGGCTCTCGATAACACATTGTGACTGCAATTCTCATCGACTATATTATTATTATGCAGCTTTTAAAACAGTGATATTCGCCACGTATATAGATTACATTAGCATGGCTCAAATGTCAGCGCCTACTCGTTGGCTCTAATGACAGAGCCTATTCGCTGGCTCTAATGACAGAGCCTACTCGTTGGCTCTAATGACAGAGCCTATTCGTTGGCTCTAATGACAGAGCCTATTCGTTGGCTCAAATGACAGAGCCTACTCGTTGGCTCGAATGACAGAGCCTATTCGTTGGCTCGAATGACAGAGCCTAATCGTTGGCTCGAATGACAGAGCCTATTCGTTGGCTCAAATGACAGAGCCTACTCGTTGGCTCGAATGACAGAGCCCACTCGTTAGCTCGAATGACAGAGCCTACTCGTTCGTATACTGGTACACTGTTGGTTTAACCCTTAACCCTTGTCCTGCTGCGCCCGTATATATACGGTTTTAAGTATATTGTAAGTCAAATAATATGTCACTGAAATGGATAATATAGTTTGTGGTAGATGCTGAGTCAGTCAAAGAACTCATTTTAGAAGATGTGTATTTTCAAAAAAATATAATTATTTTTCGTCATTTGATGCTGGAAATTGTGTTAGCAATTCCAGTTTTAAATGAATGAAAAATACTCACAAACAATTCAGCAGCACAAGGGTCAACCCTTAAAGCGCTGAAAAAATAAACCATCGAGATCAATTTTTTTTTTTGCAATTTGCAATCATCATAAATCTCTTATCCAGCTCTTTTTGATTCACTTGAATACCTATGTTATGGGTCTACTGCCAATAGGAATATTTTTATTCTTACAGTGCGGGGATCGACTTTAGTCGTCAGAATCTGACATCTACAGACGTCAGATTCTGACGACTAAAGTCGATCCCCGCGCTGTAAGGATTAAAGGGCTGAAATGTTTTAGTATAAACCAAGAGCCCAAATTAGTTTTTTTTTTAAATATGAAATAATCATAAATGTCTCAGTTTAAAACTCTTTCCGCTTCATTTGAATACCTACGTTATGGGTCTGTGGCCACTTTAAATATTTTACTCTTTCAGTGTGGGGATCGATATTAGACATCAGATTCTGACGTCTAAAGTCGATCCCCGCGCTGTAAGAGTTAAAGCTGGTTGTGCCTCGCTGACGCGATTCTCAACTTCAAGTGAGTGAAAAATATTTACATTCCACAAAATGGAATTCAACGATTTTAAAATCTTGCTGAATAATGTCACATTTCACTTTTCACGTTTTTGAAAGCTGGCATTTAATTAGGTAATACAAATAAAAAACGGATATATTCGTGATCAGCGGCTTGGGGGTTAATATGAACCACCATTGATTCAATGTATCGTGTTTCCACGTCAGGGGCCACAATTCAATCTCCAGGGGGAGGTCTGGAATATTATTTAAATAAATAATTTCGTGCAGACTCTGCCTGAAATAAATAATTTACTTCAAGAACTGTTCTATATAAAACATGTCAAGTTGACGCCGAGCCGGGTTGAAATAAATATTTTTTCCGCGACAAAACTCCAGCCCCCCCCCCCTTTCTGGGGATTGGATGGTGGCCCCCTAACTGGATATTGATGCATAACGCCGTACCGGAAAAGGTGAAGCGCCGCCACCTGGCGAATTGCTAAGCAGCGATTGAAGCGCCCCTTGTGAATTGAAACCAACAACGTCATCTAAATATCTAATTTTAATTTTCTTTCTAAATACAAACACTGATGTGATGGGAAAGGGTGTATCTACATTCAGAAAGGTACCTCGAGGCGGAATTGTTGGAATTATTTCTGATACCACATATTTGTTCTGTTTTAACCCTTATCCTGCTAAATTAAATAATTTATATTTTCAGAAAATTGCTGATCTGTGTTTAATTTGAGACTAAATATTTGCAAATCTTGATGTTTAAGCACCCATTTCATTCCCAATAACTGTGATTTAATCGGTTAATAAAACGGATTAAAAACGACTATTGTAATGATCAGCAAGCAAAGGGTTTATGATCACGTAACGGAACATAAAATGTTAAAAATCTCATTAAATCAAAAATAACAAAGATTTTTCAAACAAACATTTTAGTTTATGAAACAGGAAGATATGTCACAGTTATCAAATCGACTAAAAAATGTCTTTCAGTGTGACGGGCTACATTTATTCTCAATTCAAATATATCCATTTTGTTTGCACTCTGCCTAAAACAATCCTGAACACTATCATACTTCTGATGTCCCAGGTACAACTTTGTAAATAAATGATTAAGTGGAGAAAATACCTGTTATTTAATTTAATTCATATTCGCCCGTCATTTGCTTATTCGATACGCAAACGCAGCAAAACACTAGACGTTGATCCATTGTTGGGTCAATGTTGGACCAGCGTCGCAGACGACAGGCCAACATTGACCCAACATTGGGTCAATATCTAATGCTTGCTGGAGCTCAACCAAATAATAACTCGGCAATAATATGTAAGTATGCGATGCGGCAGTACCTGTTTAATAATCATTTATGTTAAAGCGACACAATCAGGCTAAAATCATCACAAAATCTGTATTGTTATTTCGGCTTATGGCCATAAGATGTGAGCATGACCATAGACTAGAATTGCGAAAGTCTTTTAAATTTTGGGTTGCTGTTGCAACGTAGTACCCTGATGACATCGCAAGGCTCTGACACAGTGACCTCCATTTTTAAATGTAATAGTTCTAATACGATCAAAAGTTTACGCCTGCTAAAAATGGCCTAGTTTTCGTAGGCACTTGAAATATTCGTGTCAATTTCATGGCATCCGAGTTTTTTTGGTAGGCGGCGTGAGTGTCGTTTTTACACAGCTGGCTGTGGAAACAAAATTGCGGTCAGTGTGACTGGGCCTTGCGCAGTAAATGAGTCAGGCAGCCCAGTCATACAGGGTAGCAACGTAGCAAGTGTGACGAAATCCCTGTTTATCAGTTATTCCCATATTTCTTATTTTGGACATACATTACATGTCCGAAATCAAATTTCGTCCTTATTTCTAGCTTAACTGGCTAATGCGCAACACAAAATTTTAAAATTTTAACTCCATCTGACAGATTGTATAAAAATATACGCTACTCTTTTCTTTCTTAGTGAATATTTACCTTTGATGCCGTAGATCGATATTGCTATTGCCTTATTTATGACAAAAATGGCTATCAAATTTTGTTACTCTGCAAAACGTTAATTAAACACGTATTTTTTCTATATAATATCACTCGATGGATTTTTTTTGTTCATATCATATACTCTGACATTTTCAATGTATTATTTATTTATTCTCCATCCTAATATGTATATGTTGTTGGAAATACTGGCTCTTGTATTTAATTAATCGTTTAATTGAATATGCAATCTGGTACATGCCACATTTAACAGCACACTCCACGCATTCCTGACCCCCGCCACTTCAATGAACTTTTACATTTATGTTTTTTGCAACAACACAGCAAAGGTAGTATGTGTATTAAATGACATTGCTTATTGGAATACACTCCCAGTTCAATAGGTTAAATTCAACTACCCAGCAAAAAACGATGCATTGAACCAATATTGGTTTAATGTTTGCCCAGCGTCTGCGACGTCTGCGACGCTGGCCGAACAATAAACCAAGACTGGGCTGATATCTGGTGTTTGCATTGAGAATATTTCTACAATTGCTACAATGTTGTATTCACTCTGAATTTTGTAATTCTACAACACTGCAATTAAAGAAAGAAATCACGCTGAATATTCAGATTAGGCCTACTCGAATTGGGCTGAATTCTGGGCTAGAGTTGAAAACATTCAACCAACCTTAGCCCAATATTTGGCAAACGTATCGTCATATCTATTGAATGAAAATGAATACCTGAATGAGAAGAGGTTGAAAAGGTTAACCCCGATAAACCCTCACGATGCATCATTATTTTTCATATATCTGCAGAATGACCTAATTCCCTAATACCTAGGGGTTTTAGAACGAACTTTTTTATGGATTTGTTTTATTAATAAGAATATTTTATTGTTATTTGCCACCCACTTCTAATCGTCTTCATCCAATACAAGTCGAGAATTACGATAGCAGCAATTCGCGGCTTGTGATTGATGAAGATGACAATGGTAATTTCAGGTTGAGATAACAGAAAGAAAATCTGTTGAAATAATTAGATAATAATACATTTCTCAAATGTCTTAGATTTGCCAATTTAAAGAGCAACAATGAAAAAGCAAGAGTAAGTAATTACATCCTGAAATTATTTTAAATTTTTCGACTTTGAATACACGTAAACAGTTTGATACGTTAAATATGTATTGTTGTATTAATATGTTGTATTATTTTTTTATGTGAATAAATTAGAAATGATATGTATTTATAACATAGCTATAATTTGTTATGTACAAATGTTTTGTTCTATACATGCCTTCCTGGTATGTATAAAAGAAAACAAGCATACATGTTTGCATATGCATATGAAATACATTATGACCTATGAAAACTTGTTTACGATTAGAGAATGAATTTCGGGACTTGCAGGGTTATTTTTACATTCTTATTGTATACAATGTATGGGAACATAGGAAGATTAAAATTATTGACCCTACCGTCAGCATCAAACTACCCTTTGAGTCTCACAACCATGTTTACCATCAACAAGGTATCAAATAGCCATTTTCCCTATAAGTTTCGTAAAAAATAATTCCAAATAAAATATATGTAAACCTATCAGCGGATGTATATAATATTTTTAACAATCTGATTGGTAGCCGAAACGTTAACTTGTGTTTCAAATTAAAACATGATTATAACATAAGACTTGAAAAATTGTGATAACTACATCAAATAATTCAACATAATGAAGTCTACTTAATATTTACATTTGTTTCAATTTCTCATTTATTTGAAGCTAAAGTTTTTTAGCGCAATATCTAGTTTCAAATGACAATAAATACATATGTCTGGGTAAGGAAAAAGAGAATCCCTTATTTTTTTTTAATGTATTTAATACTTCTTATTTTATATGAGCTTATCACATCTACCCAGCAAACACGAGGCGTTGGGCCAATGTTGGGCTGATGTTGGGTCAGCGACGTAGACGATGGGCCAGCATCAGCTCAACATTGGGCCAACGATTCGTGTTTGCTGGGTAAGTTGTTAGTTTTGTAAATCCACTTTTTAGCTAAACCCACAATTTAAAAAGTGCTGAAAATCACAAATTATAACTGATTAGTTTGGCTTAAGAGTTGAACACTCATATCATCTAAATCCACATGTATATGACCGGGCCCTGGTGCAGTGGTTAAATATACCTGCTTGGAAAGTCCCAGATCGCGGTTTCGTCAGCGCTGGCATTCAGGTTTCAAAGAAACAAAAGGTTTCTTTCTTACTAACTAGTAAAAATTAAGTATTGTGGGGAGCATTCGTGACAGAGAGATAGTGTGCTCGGCGTCATATCA
>OZ024915.1:8845456-8898231 GCA_964017125.1 Flabesymbios commensalis
AACATGTTACATTTCATAACAATAAGAATATTCTCAGTTGCCAATACATATGTCAACCCGATCCACAACTTGTAGTTGTAAATACGTCAGATTCTGACGTGTAAAGTCGGTCCCCGCGTAAACATTTAGAAATGTCAATATTTAAACATGGCAAATTAAACACTTCCATTAATATGTTCAAAGTCATTAGTCTATAGATATTTAGATCACGGTTAAAATTTCAGTTCACGATCTCTTTACTATAATTAGTATTGATACTATATAACCTTTCGCTCACAATATATTCGCCTCTCCTCTCTTCGCGTCCACTACAATTGTCGACTTGTAGTGGAATAAGATGCCTTGAAATGAGTGAATAACTGAAGACAATTTCCACATATTGTTAAAACAGTCTAAAAAAGTTGGGGCTTCAAAACTTTTAACAGGTTTTCAGAGACGCTTTGAAGCATCATGAGAAAAGATCAGTGATTCAACGTTTTCTTGAATTCATCTGATTTGAAATAAGGCTTACCGTCTCTGTATAGGCAGTATGTCCTCTGTAACACGGTGGCTGGGCAGTCATATGACTGAGCCTGTGACGTCACGACGACAGCGGACAACACAATGACGAAGTAACAACAAATGTCATCACTACAACCCTCAGATCAGCGCAGCAGGCGTTTCTATTAGCTGAAAATGGTTGAAAAATACAAATAAGCTTACGTGAAAATTAACAGTGCGGGTACTGACTATAGACGTCAGATTCTGACGTCTACGTCAGATTTTGACGTCTATAGTCGATCCCCACACTAAAAGAAATGAAATATTATAATCGTCGTAGACATATACCATATGTATTAAAATGAAGCGGAAAGAGCTAGCTAAGATATTTATGATGATTTCTAATTGAAAATAACCCTTTGCTCCCTTGGTTTATATAAAAATACTTCTGCGCTTCACGGGTTAATTAAGCAGATCGTAAGCTTTTTTCACCGCTCGATCTGTCATGAATGCTCACAGTGGAATATTCGTCACTCACTCACTCACTCACTCACTCACTCACTCACTCACTCACTCACTCACTCACTCACTCACTCACTCACTCACTCACTCACTCACTCACTCACTCACTCGCTCGCTCGCTCGCTCGCTCGCTCGCTCGCTCGCTCGCTCGCTCGCTCGCTCGCTCACTCACTCACTCACTCACTCACTCACTCACTCACTCACTCACTCACTCACTCACTCACTCACTCACTCACTCACTCACTCACTCACTCACTCACTCACTCACTCACTCACTCACTCACTCACTCACTCACTCACTCACTCACTCACTCACTCACTCACTCACTCACTCACTCACTCACTCACTCACTCACTCACTCACTCACTCCCTCACTCACTCACTCACTCACTCACTCACTCACTCACTCACTCACTCACTCACGCACTCACTCACTCACTCACTCTCTCACTCACTCACTCACTCACTCACTCACTCACTCACTCACTCACTCACTCACTCACTCACTCACTCACTCACTCACTCACTCACTCACTCACTCACTCGTGTCGGCGATCTATCTGTAATCTGCGACCCAAACAGAAATCATATCATGTACTGCGGCCTTCCCAAGATCGTAAAAAACATTATAATCTGAAACATATTGTCGTAACTCACGATGTTTAAATAACGATACCAGTTATTAAATATCAAAATAATAATAATTTAGTACTTTATGGTGTCATTTATTTAAATCGTACAGCGACAGGCTCTCGATAACACATTGTGACTGCAATTCTCATCGACTATATTATTATTATGCAGCTTTTAAAACAGTGATATTCGCCACGTATATAGATTACATTAGCATGGCTCAAATGTCAGCGCCTACTCGTTGGCTCTAATGACAGAGCCTATTCGTTGGCTCTAATGTCAGCGCCTACTCGTTGGCTCTAATGACAGAGCCTATTCGTTGGCTCTAATGACAGAGCCTACTCGTTAGCCCTAATGACAGAGCCTACTCGTTGGCTCTAATGACAGAGCCTATTCGTTGGCTCTAATGACAGAGCCTACTCGTTGGCTCTAATGACAGAGCCTACTCGTTGGCTGAAATGACAGAGCCTACTCGTTGGCTCTAATGACAGAGCCTATTCGTTGGCTCTAATGACAGAGCCTACTCGTTGGCTCTAATGACAGAGCCTACTCGTTGGCTGAAATGACAGAGCCTACTCGTTGGCTCTAATGACAGAGCCTATTCGTTGGCTCTAATGACAGAGCCTACTCGTTGGCTCTAATGACAGAGCCTATTCGTTGGCTCTAATGACAGAACCTACTCGTTGGCTGAAATGACAGAGCCTACTCGCTGGCTCTAATGACAGAGCCTATTCGTTGGCTCAAATGACAGAGCCTACTCGTTGGCCCGAATGACAGAGCCTGCTCGTTGGCTCGAATGACTGAGCCTACTAGTTGGCTCGAATGACAGAGCCTACTCGTTGGCTCGAATGCCAGAGCCTACTCGTTGGCTCAAATGACAGAGCCTACTCGTTGGCTTGAATGACAGAGCCTACTCGTTGGCTCGAATGACATAGCCTACTCGTTGGCTCAAATGACAGAGCCTACTCGTTGGTTCGAATGACAAAGCCTACTCGTTTGTATATTGGTACACTGTTGGTTTAACCCTTAACCCTTGTCCTGCTACGCCCGTATATATACGGTTTTAAGTATATTGCAAGTCAAATAATATGTCACTGAAATGGATAATATAGTTTGTGGTAGATGCTGAGTCAGTCAAATAACTCATTTTAGAAGATGTGTATTTTCAAAAAAATATAATTATTTTTCGTCATTTGATGCTGGAAATTGTGTTAGCAATTCCAGTTTTAAATGAATGAAAAATACTCACAAACAATTCAGCAGCACAAGGGTCAACCCTTAAAGCGCTGAAAAAATAAACCATCGAGATCAAATTTTTTTTTGCAATTTGCAATCATCATAAATATTTTATCCAGCTCTTTCCGATTCACTTGAATACCTATGTTATGGGTCTACGGCCAATAGGAATATTTTTACTCTCACAGCGCGGGTATCGACTTTAGTCGTCAGAATCTGACATCTACAGACGTCAGATTCTGACGACTAAAGTCGATCCCCGCACTGTAAGGGTTAAAGGGCTGAAATGTTTTAGTATAAACCAAGAGCCCAAATTGGTTTTTTTTTTAGATATGAAATAATCATAAATGTCTCAGTTTAAAACTCTTTCCGCTTCATTTGAATAATACCTATGTTATGGGTCTGTGGCCACTTTAAATATTTTACTCTTTCAGTGCGGGGATCGATATTAGACATCAGATTCTGACGTCTAAAGTCGATCCCCGCGCTGTAAGAGTTAAAAATAGTGAGTGCAAATTATTTACATTCCACAAAATGGAATTCAACGATTTTAAAATCTTGCTGATTAATGTCACATTTCACTTTTCACGTTTTTGAAAGCTGACATTTAATTAGGTAATACAAATAAAAAACGGATATATTCGTGATCAGCGGCCTGGGGGTTGATATGAACCACCATTGATTCAATGTATCGTGTTTCCACGCCAGGGGCCACAATTCAATCTCCAGGGGGAGGTCTGGAATATTATTTAAATAAATAATTTCGTGCTGACTCTGCCTGAAATCAATAATTTACTTCAAGAACTGTTCTATATAAAACATGTTAAGTTGAAATTTTCAGCGTGACGCCGAGCCTGGTTGAAATAAATATGTTTTCCGCGACAAAACTCCAGCCCCCCCCTTTCTGGGGATTGGATGGTGGCCCCCTAACTGGATATTGATGCATAACGCCGTACCGAAAAAGGTGAAGCGCCGCCACCTGGCGAATTGCTAAGCAGCGATTGAAGCGCCCCTTGTGAATTGAAACCAACAACGTCATCTAGGTGGTTTCCTTTCTAAATACAGACACTGATGTGATGGGAAAGGGTGTATCTACATCCAGAAAGGTACCTCCAGGCGGAAATGTTAGAATTATTTATGATACCACATATTTGTTCTGTTTTAACCCTTATCCTGCTAAATTAAATAATTTATATTTTCAGAAAATTGCTGATCTGTGTTTAATTTGAGACTAAATATTTGCAAATCTTGATGTTTAAGCACCCATTTCATTCCCAATAACTGTGATTTAATCGGTTAATAAAACGGATTAAAAACGACTATTGTAATGATCAGCAAGCAAAGGGTTTATGATCGCATAACGGAACATAAAATGTTAAAAATCTCATTAAATCAAAAATAACAAAGATTTTTCAAACAAACATTTTAGTTTATGAAACAGGAAGATATGTCACAGTTATCAAATCGACTAAAAATGTCTATCAGTGTGACGGGCTACATTTATTCTCAATTCAACTATATCCATTTTGTTTGCACTCTGCCTAAAACAATCCAGAACACTATCATACTTCTCATGTCCCAGGTACAACTTTGTAAATAAATGATTAAGTGGAGAAAATGCCTGTTATTTAATTTAATTCATATTCGCCGTCATTTGAACTCTGTTGCTTATTCAATACGCAAACGCAGCAAAACACTAGACGTTGATCCATTGTTGCGTCAATGTTGGACCAGCGTCGCAGACGACAGGCCAACATTGACCCAACATTGGGTCAATATCTAATGCTTGCTTGAGCTCAACCAAATAATAACTCGGCAATAATATGTAAGTATGCGATGCGGCAGTACCTGTTTAATAATCATTTATGTTAAAGCGACACAATCAGGCTAAAATCATCACAAAATCTGTATTGTTATTTCGGCTTTGGCCATAAGATGTGAGCATGTCCATAGACTAGAATTGCGAAAGTCTTTTAAATTTTGGGTTGCTGTTGCAGCGTAGTACCCTGATGACATCGCAAGGCTCTGACACAGTGACCTCCATTTTTAAATGTAATAGTTCTAATACGATCAAAAGTTTACGCCTGCTGAAAATGGCCTAGTTTTCGTAGGCACATGAAATATTCGTATCAATTTCATGGCATCCGAGTTTTTTTGGTAGGCGGCGTGAGTGTCGTTTTCACACAGCTGGCTGTGAAAACAAAATGGCGGTCAGTGTGACTGGGCCTCGCGCAGTAAATGAGTTAGGCAGCCCAGTCATACAGGGTAGCAACGTAGCAAGTGTGACGAAATCCCTGTTTATTAGTTATTCCCATATTTCTTATTTTGGACATGTCCGAAATCAAATTTCGTCCTTATTTCTAGCTTAACTGGCTAATGCGCAACACAAAATTTTAAAATTTTAACTCCATCTGACAGATTGTATAAAAATATACGTTACTCTTTTCTTTCATAGTGAATATTTACCTTTGATGCCGTAGATCGATATTGCTATTGCCTTATGTATGACAAAAATTGTTATCAAATTTTGTTACTCTGCAAAACGTTAATTAAACACGTAGTTTTTCTATATAATATCACTCGATGGATTACTTTTGTTTATATCATATACTCTGACATTTTCAATGTATTATTTATTTATTCTCCATCCTAATGTGTATATGTTGTTGGAAATACTGGCTCTTGTATTTAATTAATCGTTTAATTGAATATGTAAGCTGGTCCATGCCACATTTAACAGCACACTCCACGCATTCCTGACCCCTACCACTTCAATGAACTTTTACATTTATGTTGACCAACAACACAGCAAAGGTAGTATGTGTATTGAATGACATTGCTTATTGGAATACACTCCCAGTTCAATAGGTTAAATTCAACTACCCAGCAAAAAACGATGCATTGAACCAATATTGGTTTAATGTTTGCCCAGCGTCTGCGACGTCTGCGACGCTGGCCAAACAATAAACCAAGACTGGGCTGATATCTGGTGTTTGCTTTGAGAATATTTCTACAATTTCTACAATGTTGTATTCACTCTGAATTTTGTAATTCTACAACACTGCAATTAAAAAAAGAAATCCCGCTGAATATTCAGATTAGGCCTACTCGAATTGGGCTGAATTCTGGGCTAGAGTTGAAGACATTCAACCAACATTAGCCCAATATTTGGCAAAGTATCGTCATATCTATTGAATGAAAATGAATACCTGAATGAGAAGAGGTTGAAAAGGTTAACCCAGATAAACCCTCACGATGCATCATTATTTTTCATATATCTGCAGAATGACCTAATTCCCTAATACCTAGGGGTTTTAGAACGAACTTTTTCATGGATTTGTTTTATTAGTAAGAATATTTTATTGTTATTTGCCACCCACTTCTAATCGTCTTCATCCAATACAAGTCGAGAATTACGATAGCAGCAATTCGCGGCTTGTGATTGATGAAGATGACAATGGTAATTTCAGGTTGAGATAACAGAAAGAAAATCTGTTGAAATAATTAGATAATAATACATTTCTGAAATGTCTTAGATTTGCCAATTTAAAGAGCAACAATGAAAAAGCAAGAGTAAGTAATTACATCCTGAAATTATTTTAAATTTTTCGACTTTGAATACACGTAAACAGCTTGATACGTTAAATATGTATTGTTGTATTAATATGTTGTATTATTTTTTTATGTGAATAAATTAAAAATGATATGTATTTATAACATAGCTATAGTTTGATATGTACAAATGTTTTGTTCTATACATGCCTTCCTGGTATGTATAAAAGAAAACAAGCATACATGTTTGCATATGCATATGAAATACATTATGACCTATGAAAACTTGTTTACGATTAGAGAATGAATTTCGGGACTTGCAGGGTTATTTTTACATTCTTATTGTATACAATGTATGGGAACATAGGAAGATTAAAATTATTGACCCTACCGTCAGCATCAAACTACCCTTTGAGTCTCACAAACCATGTTTACCATCAACAAGGTATCAAATAGCCATTTTCCCTATAAGTTTCGTAAAAAATAATTCCAAATAAAATATATGTAAACCTATCAGCGGATGTATATAATATTTTTAACAATCTGATTGGTAGCCGAAACGTTAACTTGTGTTTCAAATTAAAACATGATTATAACATAAGACTTGAAAAATTGTGATAACTACATCAAATAATTCAACATAATGAAGTCTACTTAATATTTACATTTGTTTCAATTTCTCATTTATTTGAAGCTAAAGTTTTTTAGCGCAATATCTAGTTTCAAATGACAATAAATACATATGTCTGGGTAAGGAAAAAGAGAATCCCTTATTTTTTTTTAATGTATTTAATACTTCTTATTTTATATGAGCTTATCACATCTACCCAGCAAACACGAGGCGTTGGGCCAATGTTGGGCTGATGTTGGGTCAGCGACGTAGACGATGGGCCAGCATCAGCTCAACATTGGGCCAACGATTCGTGTTTGCTGGGTAAGTTGTTAGTTTTGTAAATCCACTTTTTAGCTAAACCCACAATTTAAAAAGTGCTGAAAATCACAAATTATAACTGATTAGTTTGGCTTAAGAGTTGAACACTCATATCATCTAAATCCACATGTATATGACCGGGCCCTGGTGCAGTGGTTAAATATACCTGCTTGGAAAGTCCCAGATCGCGGTTTCGTCAGCGCTGGCATTCAGGTTTCAAAGAAACAAAAGGTTTCTTTCTTACTAACTAGTAAAAATTAAGTATTGTGGGGAGCATTCGTGACAGAGAGATAGTGTGCTCGGCGTCATATCAGCAGGGCTCGAATTTCGAACTCTGTGTCTGGAGGGCAGTGTCAGTTCTCCTGGCCCAGATTAGCCTATATATGCACAACGGTGGCCTAAGACCTCATTCATTCATTCATTCATTCATTCATTCATTCATTCATTCATTCATTCATTCATTCATTCATTCATTCATTCATTCACTCATTCATTCATTCATTCATTCATTCGTTCATTCATTCATTCATTCATTCATTCATTCATTCATTCATTCATTCATTCATTCATTCATTCATTCATTCATTCATTCATTCATTCATTCATTCATTCATTCATTCATTCATTCATTCATTTATTCATTCGTTCATTCGTTCATTCGTTCATTCGTTCATTCGTTTATTCATTCATTCATTCATTCATTCATTCATTCATTCATTCATTCATTCATTCATTCATTCATTCATTCATTCATTCATTCATTAATTCATTAATTCATTAATTCATTCATTCATTCATTCATTCATAAATTCATTCATTCATTTATTCATTCATTCATTCATTCATTCATTCATTCATTCATTCATTCATTCATTCATTCATTCATTCATTCATTCATTCATTCATTTATTCATCCATTCATTCATTCATTCGTTCGTTCGTTCGTTCGTTCGTTCGTTCGTTCGCTCGTTCGCTCGTTCGTTCGTTCGTTCGTTCGTTCGTTCGTTCGTTCGTTCGTTCATTCATTTATTTATTTATTTATTTATTTATTTATTTATTTGTATATTTATTTATTTATTTATTTATTTATTTATTTATTTATTTATTTATTTATTTATTTATTTATTTATTTATTTATTTATTTATTTATTTATTTATTTATTTATTTATTTATTTATTTATTTATTTATTTATTCATTCATTCATTCATTCATTCATTCATTCATTCATTCATTCATTCATTCATTCATTCATTCATTCATTCATTCATTCATTCATTCATTCATTCATTCATTTATTTATTTATTTATTTATTTATTTATTTATTTATTTATTTATTTATTTATTTATTTATTTATTTATTTATTTATTCATTCATTCATTCATTCATTCATTCATTCATTCATTCATTCATTCATTCATTCATTCATTCATTCATTCATTCATTCATTCATTCATTCATTCATTCATTCATTCATTCATTCATTCATTCATTCATTCATTCATTCATTCATTCATTCATTCATTCATTCATTCATTCATTCATTCATTCATTCATTCATTCATTCATTCATTCATTCATTTATTTATTCATTCATTCATTCATTCATTCATTCATTCATTCATTCATTCATTCATTCATTCATTCATTCATTCATTCATTCATTCATTCATTCATTCATTCATTCATTCATTCATTCATTCATTCAAAAGTTATATACTTTGAATACCTTACTAAATCTAAGTCTAGTTTTCATTGTTGTTTAATACTTTTTAAGTCTGGGCCTATTTATGTTTTCAAAACTAACTTTAATGCAATATATATATTTTTTTTCACTGAACATTTGTGCCAAAAGATTTTTTCTAATAGATCTTCCACACTGTTTGGTAATGGGAGCTCTCTTATTTTAAAAATATACACGCATGATAAATGGCGATGTTTGTATGTGCCCCAGATCTATAAGGGTTGACCCGGAGTTTCACATGGTGATCAGAGCGCAGTGATCGGCTTATCATCTTAGCAGATTAGGCATCGCTTCCTTTTCAACCTGGCCCATAATCCCTGGCGCGCGGCGGGCGCGGGGGACCTTGGGAAGGGAGGTGTCATGGCCGCCAGGACCACGTGGTTCACCGCGTCCTCTACCGGGGATTAGAGTTGACGTGATGGACGTGGTCGTGTGGATCAGGATGACCTAGTTCTTAGGCCTGTGATTGGCCGAGAGCACGCTCTCGACCAATCACAGGCCTGAGAAATAGGTCACGTCGACCTAGAATGCCGGCTCTGGATTCCTTCTTGTTTTGACACTGCTATATGCAGTGTATCGTATCAAAACACCATAACGCGATCCATGTAGGCCTTATATGCATTATTCGAGACGTGGTGGGAAAATTATTATTGTAAGTAGACCTACATTACATTTGAAATTATTCGATAATAACCAATACACGGTTTTTAGAATGTGTATATTTGCATGTGTGCCGTTATTTAGTTATAGCCTACTGTTGTGAAATGTGTGTCAAACAAAACAAAACTCTTGGTCTGTCACCACAATAATATTAAACATCTAATTATGTGAAATTGAGATCAATTGTAGTAAATGTGAGTAAAAGTAAATGTGGTGTTTTAAAATCTGCATATATATAGGATGCTAAATAATGTGTAGATATCGCATATTCTTGGATGTAAATAAGATATATATGATTTAAATGACTATACACTCTAAACAATATAGGTTCTTTAGAAAGAACCCTTCAGTACAATCACCATGCAACCCCAGGAGAACTCCTGCAGGGTTCTCGTGGGGATACATGGTGATTGTACTAAAGGGTTATTTTAAAGAACCTATATTGTTTAGAGTGTATAATCCGTGTTTGTCCAGTAGCTATGGGAGTGGTTTTAGTGTATGATTTGTTTGCATACTTAACAAATAATATGAATTATACGTATAATTATAATCATAGAGAAAAACATAGAAATGAAGTATTTTAATTTAGATGACTTATATTGGCGCCTCTGAGCTCGTTCTTTTCATGAGCTTATGCGCTAGAAATTTCTTTTTACCCCTTAATCCTTTCATGCTTGAGCGACTCCAGACGTCAGAATATGACGTCTATAGACGTCAGACTATGACGTCTAAAGTTGATCCCCACACTGAAAAAGTAAAAAATACATAATGACCACAGAACCATAACAAATAAAGTCAAGTCAAATTTAGTTGCTTCACAAATGTTACACTGTGTTTGCAAAATCCAGGGTTACAATAGTAGATAACATAAGTATTCCAATAAAGCGGAAAGAGCTAACTAAGTCATTTATAATACATTAAAAAAACTAAGAAAACAAACATTTAGTCGCCATGGTTTATACAGAAAAATTCAATGTTTTAAAGTGGGGTTGAGATAAATTGAAATATTAATAAATTTGATAAAATAGTGTTTGCTAGATGAATAGTAAATCCAATACTTCAATATTAGATGTCCATTTTCCATAAATATAAACTATTTTTTTTCGTTTGAAGCTGGAAATCGCGTTCGCAATTCCAACTTCGAATGACTGAAAACCAGAAGTGAACAATTCCTGAGCACACGTGTTTATTTTGTTTTATTAGCTGATTGACAAAATTAAAATACAATCAACACTTGAAGTTGTATCTCTCTGCCGCGCCCCACAACTTTAACCCTTTGACTTCCAGGCCGGAGTGCATGCCAGGATCCAGATATACTGGTGTAGGAGTTCTATTTTTCGTCATTTGAAGCTGGAATTGCTAACGCAATTTCCAGCTTCAAATGACGAAAAATACATAAATGTAGTATATATTTGACGAAAATTTGTGTCATTTTATGGTTACGTTCATTGACGAATGACGACGGAAATTTCCGTCATGTATGGTAGTGGAAAGGTTAACAGTTATCCTGCTATAAGTTGAATTATTTAAATTTTCACCCACTTGAAGTGACCGCGACCCACAATGACAAATGGAAGTAAACCATTCAGCAGTACACGGGCTTATTCTGTTTTAGTTGCGACTGAAGATGCATAAATTACAGAAATTCAGAATCAAATATTTGTTTCAAAATCAATTGCAGACGTTTGGTTACAAAATAAATAAATTTGAGAATTTTTTTTCACCCACATTAAGTTGTGGGTCGCGGGAGCGAGATATGACTTTAAGTGAGTGAAAATATAAATAAAATAGGCCTCATTAGATTGAATTGTATTGAGATAATGATGGTAAAATGTCTAGATTGTTTGAAGATAAGACATTGGTTTTCTTATCAAAAAAAAAAAAAAAGGGCGGAGGCCCTAGGGTAGTGGTTAGCACCGCTACCTTTCACGCCAGAGTTCGGGGTTCGGTTCCCGGTCTCGACGGTTTGAAAGAAACAAAAATGTTTCTTCCCCATCCACGTGTGAAAGTCAGTACTGTGGAAAGCCTCCGTGACTGAGAGGTAGCGTGCTCGGCCTCAGACCGCCAGGGCTCGAATTTCGAATCCTGTGTCTGGAGGACAGTGTCATCTCAATCATCTCACCATCCTCAGGAGGTTCTCCTGGCCCAATTTAGCCTATATGTGCACAAAGGTGGCCTAAAGCCCGATTCATTTCATTTCATTTTCATTTTCTTATCAAAAAATGTACAGTTCCTGGCAAATTCTCCGTAACAGAACGGCTTAGTACCTTATACTGGAGAAAGCATGAGTTTAAAAAAAATGTATAAAAATATGCTAAATGAAATGAATTGGGTTTTAAGCCACTTTTGTGCACATTTAGACAAAACTGGGCCATGAGACCATCCTGAGGATGGTGAGATGAATGAGATGATACTGCCCTCTAGATACAGGAATCGAAATCCGAACCCTGACGGTCTGAGGCCGAACACGCTACATCTCGGTCACGGAGGCTCCCCACAATATTGAATCATGACGAGTGAGCGGGGAAGAAACATTTTTGTTTCTTTGAAAATTGAAAGTCAGAGTGGGGTTTAAACCCACGATCTCCGACTTTCCAAGCAGGCAGCTTTAACCAGCACCAGGGCCCCCGCCGATAATAATAATGGTGTGTTTTTTTAAACAAAATTATTGACACGAATAAGACGACTATCTGACAATCATCATAGCTTTTTTAATACTTACAATAAATTAAATAATTTAGTTAGATGGGGATTTTTATTGAAAAATGTCTTCCCTTCTGCATTTAAAATTAGACATTCTAGCTTAGACTAATTCATACATTTAAAAAAGACCAATATGATAGGCTTATGTTTCCCACGAAGTGAACAAAATATTTACATCAAATAAGTAGTAATTTTAGATGTTTGATAGGATTTATAATTAAACAAAGCATTACGACATAATCAAGGCCGGTGAACAAGTTGGGATCGGCCTGGATTAAATAACCCTTACAACGCTGAAATATTTATAAAACCATGGAGATCAAACGGTCTTTTCAATTTGAAATCATCAATATGTCTTAGTTAGCTCTTACCTATGTCATGAATGGGTCTACGGCCATTATTATTTGTTTAATTCTGTCAGCGCGGGGATCGTCTGTAGACGTCAGAATCTGACGTCTGACGTCGAAAGACGGCCCCCGCGCTGAAAAGATTACCCTTTGCGTTCTAATTTACGTGTATTTCATACTTTGAGTTTCAAATTAAATGTATGGTTATTATCGGTATGAGATAATCAATGGAAAGACGCGCTAGAAATAATATAAAGTACAATTAGACCCACTGTACTACAAAAACATTATAATATGTCGGCAGACATTGAACGGTCATCAAAAATATTAATAAATGTATCAGTAATAAAAACATAGCTTAAACAGTTAAAGTATCTCACTTCATACCTTTTAATATAATCTTCATAATATGCGCTATTTTTTTCTTTTTTGACGAAGGGAACACTTCATACGTCATTTAGCAGGTGTCAACCCCGATGTAATTTGCCCAAATAATAAACCACGCTGAATAAAATGTCTAGAAGATGTAAAGTATTCACTAATTTAACCATCCCGTTAAATTTAAATATTGAAAGTCCACCTACATAACGTTTTGTCTCTCCACCTCGATGTACAAATTACTCATATTTCCAATTATTATCTGATTAGGTACACATTTCACTCGAAATAATTATGCCCTATATTATATTATATTATACCAAATCGTGATTGAAAATCAAATCACGACTATACTCGCTTTCAAAACGTTTTAAAAGTAACAAATACCGTTTTTGAAATAAATTGATGTTCAATCGGCAGAGAATAAAATGTTGTTATCAAATTAGACAAATACGTAATAAAAGGTTTTATTGACCGTTTAAATTTGCATGTCAACTTTGCCATATTGGTCATTTTTATTTATATTCTTTTTCGTACGGCGCGAATCGGTTATACGTTCGGTTATTATTATTATACAGTTTGGGTCACTGCATATGTGTGCACCAAGGAAAGATATCGACCGCAGCGGGACTCGGACCCGGTACCCCCGGGTCTTGAGTAAACCACGCTACCAATGAGCTATCCTGGCGTAATTTCCAACCACATGAAGTTGTGGGTCGCGGTGGCGAGATACAACTTCAAGTGGGTGAAGAATTCAACCAATTACCATAGCGGGTAAATGGCTGCTAACCTTATGTCTATTTAAAGCTGTATTTGGTGCTGGAAGAAGTCACATTTACATGACGATCTTACCACATGTATAATTCTACAGTAAAAGAGCTTGAGTCGTCCAGTAAATGTGACGCCGATTTCTGTAATCCACTAACTGTAAATCCTGTCACCATAATACTGCCAAGGTTATACTGCAGAAATCACTTCTTTAGGTGTTGAAATAGTATCAGAATTGCCGCGTGTCGTTCACGACTGCTGCAGATCTGCTCCGTGACGCGTGAGAGGTGTGATTATGACGGGATGATATGTGTACATAGACAATGTCAGGGCCATGAACAACTTAATAAGTGTCAATAGCACTTGTCAAGTCGTCAGCCTGAAGTAGTACTAGTAGTTGAAACTGCTACTGATCCAATAGATTTATTTTGCCAACATTTTTATTTTTATATTCTCGACTACGTTTATATTAATAAATAATGTGTTATATCATTTTGGTATAAAACAAATCTTTATTGTTTAACCTCTACAGCGCGGGGATCGACTTTAGACGTCAGATTCTAAAGTCGATCACCGCACTGGAAGAATTAAAAAAAATATATTATTTGTAGACCCATAAAATAGGTATTTAATTGAAAAGGAAAGAGATAACTTAGACAATTATGATGATTTCAAATAAAAAAACCCCTTTGGTCTCTATAGTTTGTATAGAAGTATTTCAGCGCTTTAGGGATTATTGTTTAACCCTTTAACCGCCGGTGCCGCATGAATTCGGGTTTTCATTTTTTATTAGCACATTATGTACCACCTTTTGAACATGTTAAAGATAAAATGTGACAGCTATCAGCAATATTTGAAAACAGTTAACCTCCATTTTCTTAAATCTGAATAATTTTCACTCACTTGAAGATGTGGATCGCGTCAGCGAGACACAACTTCAAGTGGGGGGAAATTCAGATTGAATAATTTGGCGGTTAAAGGGTTAATGATATCGACCAAAATTGTCCGTATGACTATGGCTGCACCTAACGTCAGGAATAGCGCTCAATGTATAATGTATCAGCTTTATCATATGACAATATACATAGTATGACATACATAACTAAAATCATGTTAACTGGCATTGCCATAAAAAACACTGGGTATTACGTTATATAAATGACTACTACTTGAAATAAGATTAAAAGGCATTGCCAAAATAACATAGGGTCTATCATTTTGTCTCTTGCACCAAAACCAGAGATAAAATAGCTACTATGTATAACATACTAATTATATATAGTAGCAAAAAAAAATGGGAGCCTCTAATTTTGATGTCCTATTTCATTTTTATCACCAGAGTAATCTGTTAAAGGTAAACCATAATACTGTCAATTTTAAACCACAAAAATCACTGGCCCGGGTGTGAAAATAGTAACGGAATGACTGCAGGAGATCCACTCCGTTACCAATGAGGTGTAAATGTGACGTGATGATTTGTGTACACAGACAATGTCCGAGTGACGAGCAACCTAATGAACGACATCAACAGCTCTAAAATAACAACCCGTCACCCGCAAATCCACTATAACTGTTAGTAATCGCTTTTCATTGGGGTATCAAATATGCTTTATGTTTTATGTAAATCACACCGTTTGTTTAATCTATAGAATGGCAGATTATGTGACTAGAATTCAGTCATGGACCTTTTAATTGATAACTTAACTAAATTGGCAATTGAAATTTTATGCTTAATTCATCCACAAATGTGTTTGAAATGTTAAATGTCATAATCATGTTTTAAGGCAAGTTTGCATGATGAAATTGTGATATTTGTATGTATATATGCATTGACAATTATATGCATATTGTAGTAACCTCCACAATTAGAGAGCCTATGCATTTTAACAATACATATCATACAAACATATACATTCAACAGTTTGAATAAGAAATTAAAATGTCAAACAGTGTGTAAGACTAAACTTATATCAAATTGTAGTATGGTTTATGTACTGGGAATGTGGATATTAAAAGTATTTATTGTTTTTTTTTTCAAAAAGGTTTATCAATCTGCATCAGATAGTGATAATGATAGGAATAAAATTTGGCTTATGTGTTATATATTTTATTTTATAGGACTATCGTATTCAAAACAAAACAAAATTTCAATGTGACATTGACTTATTTTAGGCAGGCATTTTTATTTACGTCGATCATTTTGTTAGTGCCACATTTTTATTCTGTTAAATGGCGCATATATAATAAGGGGGCGTGGTTATTACTAGTGTGAACAAGTGGAGATCTGTCTGACATTAATAACGACAATACACCTATTGTTTCCTGTAAAACAGGTTTGGAATCGTCGGGGGGTCCCTCGTGAACACAATACCCAATGCTGGGTTAACGTTGACCCACCGTCTACGAGGGTGGGCAAACGTTAACCCAGCATTGGATTATCATCTTTGCTGGGTTTCCCCGGCACATTTGTTCACAGTTAACCTCCTAAGGGCTGTAGAACTGTTTAATTAAATTAAAAACATAATAATAACTGACATGATATGTGCAGCTTCAACTAATAAAAAAACATTTAAAATAACAATACAGTATATCCCTTTGGTGCAACACAGATGAATACAAAACGTTTTATGATATAAGTATAAAATATGTTTCATGCATAACACAAATGTTTAATTGAATATAGAGTTATACCAGCGGTGTGAATAATTATTATCCATGCCTGATACATAACATTTTCACGCATTCAGCGTTTTTATTCTTCTTCTGCGATAAACAACTACAAATCAGTAAAAATGCAAGCTTGTTAAACCCGCAAAATAATACCATTTCACGCAAAATTTATCACATTAGAACAATATATATATGTCATATCATGTATATTGTCATAAAAACAATCTTGTATATACATGTACATATATCTCTTTCATTTCTATGACAAAACTTTCTTTCTGTCAATAAAATATCTGTCCGTCTCTCTGTCTGTCTGGTGCATAAAATGTATATAGATTAATTATGCCGCCCAGCTCTTCAGGGGTTAACCCGCTAAGACCCACATAAGATGATCGTATTGGGTGAAAAATGTGAGAGAATTGTTTAATAATTACACATTTTAATTTGTAGATTAAATTTTTTTAAATATTTTTTACCCACTTGAAGTTGTGTCACGCGGCAGCGAGTCACAACTTTAAGTGGGTAAAAATGTAACTTCAAGACCGTAGCACCACATGGGTTAATTGCAATTTTTGCCTACAACAGGTTGGTACAGGTGTAGGGTCGAACTAATTGCCCCACGGTAACATTGTAAACCCTTTATGCCCGGAAAACGCAAAGCATACTATCTGATATTTTGAAAATAATTAGGTTTCTACACGTTTCCACAGCCCAGAAATTATTATTGCCTAGGTTTAGCATGTTTTGTTTTGTAAAAATAATGATAAAAAGTTGTTATTTTAACTCACTTTTTTTGCACAATACACGTATTTCTAAATGATAGTTTTATATTTTAAGCTTGTTTATATAATATTTGTTGTTTAAATTACCTGTACGTTTACAAGACTATCCCTTTTTATAAATATGTCTTTCATATATATTTATATAGAGTCGCATCAATTACAGAACTATTACTCCGGTAAACCCTTTATGTCGTGAAAACTTAAAAAAAAAAAAAATCACGCTCAACATGTTTACATTTTTACGCTTTTTCAGGGGATATTTTCAGAGGATATTTATATAAAAATAATCATAATTAGTTTTGTAATCTCTATTTGTATTAAGAAATGTATTTTAGTTGCAGATTTTATAGTTTATTTTCTATGGATTCATATATTTGTACCCATTTTCATATTAAAAAGCAGCATGTTAACTATCAAGTCACAAATTACATGTATATGTCAATATAATATCTTCTGACATTAATGCTGGTCCAACGTCTCCGATGCTGGCCCAACATCGAAACACCATTGGGCAAATGCATCATACTTGCTGGGTACCAATCCCGGAGTTGTTAACCAAATGACGTCGTGATTTTCTTCCTCTTCATCCTAGATTATTACTTGTCTCAGATTTCACTTCAGTTGAGTGGTCGATGCTATCATTTCAGTGACTCCCATGATGTGTAACTTTTTTTTTACTTTTTCAATATTTTATTTCGAGATAAAAGGTTTTAATCTAATTTTACGTGAAAAAAGTAATTCATAAAGAAACGATTTATGTTGCTTTCTGAATTTCGTACCAAAATCGTTGAAAAAGAAATCCCGAAAACAAAACTATACTCTACATTTACCTCAAAATCACTGCATTATAATTTTGTAGTCGAAAGTCATTTTTTCAAATAATATCATATAATATATATTACTACCATATCAAATTGCGATTTTTATTCTAAAAATTATCTCAATATAACATGTTTATGTAGGTAAATTTAATATAAGATGTTTATGTAGGCAAATTTAATATAACATGTTTATGTAGGTAAATTTAATATAACATGGTTACGTACATAAGGACATTGGGTCTCTAAGTGTCAGTTATTAAGCGGTACATGTTATTGTTTTGACAGTTACATTGACCTAAGCATTGAGCAGGCCTTGAGCCCCCCCCCTCCATTCCCAGGGCCTTTCTGGTCAACGAAGTGAGAAACACAACAACCTCTGATCTGCCCCGTCTTGTTAATACCCCCTCCCCCCCATAACAAACGCCGTGAATCTAACACCAATGCCTAGAAGCAGGTTTATGAGCAATGACCCCCGCCTCGACCTGTTTGTTATCACACCTATGTACCTGTTACAGATTGGCTCCGGACATCAGTGGTGAATAGGGGTAACTACCCTAAACAGAGGGGTATATAAGGGTGATAACCCCCAGACATGTCATAATCCCACTACCTCATCCAGCAACAAGACATAAGTAAGAGACAACACGATATATTTCGCTGAAGGAACTGGTTCTGACTGGAGTTATACCTACTGCAATATTATAAGAGTATATACGACACAACTGGATAAGACTCATATAGATATCTCAAGTAGCGGATTCTGACTTGAATTTTTCACCAACTATATTTGTCTCATTCAGTAAGAGAACAAAAGTAACATCATACAATTCTGGAAATTAATTCAATCAACTATTTCTGACTGGAGTTTTTCACCAATTACATTATTGTATAACATAAGCATAAGGATAATTCGGCATAGAAACATGTCTACGGATTTATACCTTGAATCTGGTCTTAGTGGCTTACACTCTACAGATCAGTTGTCTGGCACTCCTGCAGGATTTACAGCCATGCTGGCAGGGCAGGTCTCGGCTATGGCAGACCAACACGCCACGTATGACGCTCAGATTCCATACGTCAAGCAGGAAAACAACCCAGCCGCATACGGACAAAATACACATTACTCTATGCTCACAGCCGGACTCTATAACATGCAGGTAAGTTTCATTTATCCCCTTATATAATATGTATTCCCTTTAACTTTACTTTACTTTAACCACTGTCTAAATCATAGCGCAAATTATTTTATTGAAATGTTTTTTGAATTTCCTCCCACAGTGAAGTGATACACAGTTGTGTGCGAGTGCAAATTATTCATATTTAAAACAAAGAGGCAAATCAGTTTTAAATCACGTTGACTGATGACGCGTTTTACCAATAAACATTTTAAATTCATATAAAGTTGACAATGCTACTGCACTGAACTATGGTGCAGTACTATAGAGCATACATATAATTCAAAGGTCTTTAGATAGGAAATGATAACAGTTTTGTTTTCAATTAAAAAATCCAGTTTTAGATCATATGTTGCTTGGATTTATATGTCTAAGTTTTGCCTAGTTTTAACCCTTTGTTTAACACCACATCTGTGTCTGTGTTTCAGCGTACTAAGTTGGATGATATGTTTGGTGCTGAGGCAGCTCAGTCTGAGATCAGGAGTTACAACACATCAGCATCTCACAGCTTACTGAGTAACACTGATAACACACTGAGAGGGGAGAACCTGTCACCCTCATCATCAAACCAGGACAGCCCAGCTAGACCAGAGGGTCTGACAGAGCTACAGCCACTGAAGAAGGGGAGTCACATCACTGATCTACAGCATCTGGTGAAGCCAACAACTGTTAACCCAACAACAGAAGCTCCTGCTGTTTCTAAAGAATATTCAGCTTTCTTCAGCGTTAAGGCTGAATCATCCAGTCCTACATATTATAACTCTTTGGCCACTGTGGTATCGCAGTCTCCTGGGAATGTATCCGCCTTCTCCACGCCTTCATCAGTAAGCCATGCCTACTATCCCCCTGCAACCATGCCAACGTCAGCTGGCTCCGCCTACTACTCTCCAGTGACCGCCCCTGCAGCAGCTAACTCCGCCTATTATTCTGCCCAGACCACACCCACAGCGGCATACCCCTCCTACTACAGCTCACTGGATGGGATGACCACGCCTTACACAGACTATTCACAGTACAGCACCCCGAACTCTGCAAAATACTCAAATCTGACGTCGCCCAGTCCGGTGGGATCTGCCAATCATCCAACCCTGACTTCTCCCACCTTTACAGACTACTCCAGATTGACCACGCCCACTGGGCTGTCTTCCAACTTGTCAGACATTAGCTCCCTCTCTCAGTACAGGGCTAATGGAGACGTTAGTCCATTATCTCAGTACAGGGCTAGTGAAGATACCAGTCCCTTATCACAGTACAGACCAAATGGGGCTCCAGATGTAGCTTCACATCCATCACTGGTGAAGAGTGAGGGACAGAGCCATGACTACATGACTTCTCCAGTATCAGGTATGTAGATATTTATCACTTATTTCACGTTCTATTTAATAAATAAATTCAAATAAATTGTCCTGCTACATTCTGTACATATAATTCTAGTAAGTCTCAAATCAGTAAGTATCAAATCATATGAAATGAAGTTGATAAAACAGCTTGCTTGTGGTAGATTGTCAATTCAATATAAAAGGTGTCTATCTTAAATAATAATCAATAATAAAGAGGTGTACTTTTGCTCATTTTTATAAAGAAATCATATCAGCAATTTCAGCATCAAATAAATAAAATAAGAAATATTAACTATGTCAATTCAGCAGCGTAACTGCGATTTTTTTATATTTATATTGTGATTGCTATCGTTGACCAATATATTTTAAGTTGTTGTGGACATGACTTCATGTTGTATTTTATTCTTTCAGATTTTAATCATACCCAGGGCAGAGACTTCTCCCCTTATCCCTCATATACTGGTGTGGCTAAGCCTGCAGGAGTGGGCATCAAACCATCAACACTGTCACTGCAGGAGATGGAAGCTGAAAGATCAGTGTCCAGAGCGAGGAAAAACAGAACGTGCTTCACTGAAAAACAGGTGAGATACTATCATATGTTAGTCTGCCACCCCAGCAAAAACGATACGCTGAGCCAATGTTGTTTTATTGTTGGTGACAGCGTCGCAGACGATGGACCAACATTGAAACAACATTGGCTCAATGTCTCGTGTTTGCTGGGACCTTCAAATTGGTTAAGATGGACCTTTTTACATAAAGTTATCAATCGGTAAACTGTAATTTCACCGACATTTCACCCTCAAGTGGCTGACACCAGCTTAGAATTTTAAATTTGAATTGGAATAAATGTAATTTTTTCAAATTTAAATTAGATTACACGTAATTATATTTTATGAAGTCAAGCCCCGCAATTGGCTCAGTTTTCTAAATATCTATGAAAACAATATTTTCTCCTGGGGATGCATGGTGATTGTACTGAAGGGTTCTTTTTAAAGAACCTATATTGTTTAGAGTGTAGGCCTACAGTGTGATAAACTAGACTACTTGTGATTTACGCTGGTAGTTGGTATAGAAACGATAGCTCTGTAATCTTTATGTATTTTAATGTATCTGTTTCTTCACCCACAGATTGAAGAGCTTGAGAATGTGTTCGGCAAACACAAGTACCCGGATGTTTACATGCGCGAACAGCTTGCCATGGAACTGGAACTCAAAGATGAAGTTATTCGGGTAAGCTTCTTGCAAAATATTAAATGTATATTGATAAGCTTGACATAGGCCTGCTTAATTAATATCACATAAGAATATGCTTGCACACTATTAAATTTGCAAAGCAATATGTAACTAAGTAATGTGTTGCATTACTATTTTACGAGTTATTGTTGTCACTAAGGACAATAATGCACGTAATAAATCTAAAGACAATAATTACCATCAACATTTATAATCAGTATAATTTAAAATAGCAAATATAATTAACAGTTAATTTTAGAGATCATCAAAATAATATACTTAATATTTCCAGTGAGTCGTATTTTATTTACACTTGTGTTCACTGCGCCTATTACGCTCATTTTATCATCATATTTTTCCAACCAATTCTTAATTCATCCATTTTGCTTTATAGGTCTGGTTTAAAAATCGCCGTGCCAAATGCAAGCGTGACAACAAGAAGAACCCCAACCGAAGTGAGCCTGTGACGTCATCACATAATGTGGTGATTCCCTCCCGCAACAGGATGCCCCAGCATATGACGTCATACAATATGGCCGCCCCCATGTTCCACAACACAGACTCGTCATCAAGTTGTGACGTCAGCAGTCCAGTCTCCAGCTTGACCTCAAGTTGTAGCCCAAGGTCAAGCCCGAGTGGTCACATGTTCACGAACTAACCAATCAGGTCAGGCCCCAGTGGTCACATGTTCATGAACTGGCCAACCAGGCAAAGCCCAAGACACTGTAATCCCAGTAAACACTCAATATGTTGACCCAATGTTGGTTTAATGGTGGGCCGATGTCGCAGATGCGGGCCAACATTTAAACAACATTGGATCAACGTTTTGTGTCTGCTGTAATGTGAACATTGTGATATGTCATCTCATGCCATCACTTATTTATATTGTCCCGATAATGTGCAGAACCGAGTAACTTTACAGTCAAAACACCTTAATCAGCATTAGATTTTATGTCACTAAATAGAAATATGTTACCCCTCACACTGCGTAGAAGCCAGTATTGGGTTGCAATTGCTGTAAAAAAACAACTCTCATATGGTAGAGAACACCACTCTTCCATTGTGGGGACCGACTTTTGATATGAAATAATTCCACAGAGACTAAACTTTAATTAATCGAGTTATTTTGGCACTGTAAGGATAAATTCATTCACAAATCATGATGTTTAGATACGAGGTTCTGCACTTGGGATTAGATATTCATCCCCGTCCTCCTACTGTGATACTTCATTGTGTGATACTCATCAACATTGATCAATGTTGTTTTAATGTTGGCCCATCGTCTTCGACGTAGGCCCAACATTAAAACACCACTGGTTAAAGATACTCATCGACATTTATCATCCACACTGTAAATATACTGTATATAAACTATTTAATATATATATGTAATAAAACAGAATGTTAAATGCATATTTTTGTTTTTTGTTTGTTTTTATTTTCTGCTTATCCCAGCAACCAATACTAGTTTTATTATAGGCATACACAATACTAATACTACCACTAATAATAATAATAATCAACTTCTATAGCTCCTAAATCCTTGGTGATCCGAGCTCAGAGGCGCGACAAACCTTATCATATTCATACTCCCAAAACCGTTCGGTTTATCGGCCGGGCCAACCGGACCACCGAGTATTCTAGTCGCAAAAGCTTGACCGTAGTGTCGCCCTTTAAAATTATTAAGTGCACAGAAGTGATAATAGCCACGCATTGCGTAAGTGCATCTATTATATTATATTGCAATATATTTTATTCTTGTAATACATGTAATATAGCTTACGTTCTGTTATACTATTAAGATATAAAACTGAAAGCAATAATAATATTATAAGAAATGCGTTATTATAACTAAATATTGTGTGATTACATTTTATTGATTTAAAGTAAGAGATAACTTATGTGGGCAAAAAGTATGAGTCGTTTTGTACCACAAAGCACAATACAATGCACCACAAAGCACAACACAATGTATCACAAAGTATAACACAATGCACCACAAAGCACAATACAATGTACCACAAAGCACAACACAATGTATCACAAAGTATAACACAATGCACCACAAAGCATAATAAAATGTACCACACAGCACAATACAATGTACCACAAAGCATAACACAATGCACCACAAAGCACAGAACAATGTACCACAAAGAACAATACAACGTACCACAAAGCACAATACAATGTACCACAAAGCACAACACAATGTATCACAAAGTATAACAAAATGCACCACAAAGCATAATAAAATGTACCACACAGAACAATACAACGTACCACAAGGCACAATACAATGTATCACAAAGCACAAAACAATGTACCACAAAGAACAATACAACGTACCACAAAGCACAATGCAATGCACCACAAAGCACAACACAATGTATCACAAAGTATAACACAATGCACCACAAAGCACAATACAATGTACCACACAGAACAATACAACGTACCACAAGGCACAATACAATGTATCACAAAGCACAAAACAATGTACCACAAAGAACAATACAACGTACCACAAGGCACAATAAAATGTACCACAAAGCACAATGCAATGTACCACAAAGCACAATGCAATGTACCACAAAGCACAACACAATGTAGCACAAAACACAATACAATGTACCACAAAGCACAATGCAATGTACCACAAAGCACAATACAATGTACCACAAAGAAAAATACAATGTACCACAACGTACAATGCAATGTACCACAAAACACAACACAACGAGCCACACAGCACAACACAATGTACCACAAAGCACAATACAATGCATCACACAGCACAACACAATGTACCACAAAACACACTACAATGCACTACACAGCACAACACAATGTAACATAAAGCACAATACAATGCACCACACAGCACAACACAATGTATCACAAAGCATAACACAATGCATCACACAGCACAACACAATGTACCACAAAGCACAATATAATGCACAGCACAGCACAACACAATTTACTACAAAGCACAATACAATGCACCACACAGCACAACACAATGTACCACAAAGCATAACGCAATGCACCACACAACAAAACACAATGTACCACAAAGAACAATACAACGTACCACAAAGCACAAAACAATGTACCACAAAGCACAATGCAATGTACCACAAAGCGCAATACAATGTACCACAAAGCACATTACAATGTTCTATAAAGCACAATACAATGCACTATAAAGCACAATACAATGTACAACAAAGCACAATACAATGAACCACACAGCACAACACAATGTACCACAAGGCACAATACAATGTACCACAAGCCACAAAACAATGTACTACACAGCACAACACAATGTACCACAAATCACAATACAATGTACAACACAGTACAACACAATGTACCACAAAGCACAATACAATGTACCACACATCACAATATAATGTACCAGAAAGTAAAACACAATGCACCACAAAGCACAACATAATGTACCACAAAGCACAACACAATGTACCACAAAGCACAACAGAATGTACCACAAAGCACAATACAATGCATCACAAAGCACAATACAATGTATCATAACGCACAGTGCAATGTACCACAAGGCACAACACAATGCACCACAAGGCACAACACAATGCACCACAAGCACAATACAATGTACAACAAAGCACAACACAATGTACCACAAGGCACAATACAATGTACCACACAGCACAACACAATGTACCAAAATCACAATACAATGTACAACACAGTACAACACAATGTACCACAAAGCACAATACCATGTACCACCAAGCACAATACAATACAATGTACCACACAGCGCAATGCAATGTATCACAAAACACAATACAATGTACCACACAGCACAATACAATGTACCACACAGCACACACAATGTACCACAAAGCACAACAAAATGTACCACAAAGCACAATACAATGTACCACAAAGCACAATACAGTGTACTATGAAGCACAATGCAAAGTACCACAAAGCACATTACAATGTACTATAAAGCACAATACACATTCATCATCCACACTGTAAATATACTATATATAAACTATTTAATATATATATGTAATAAAACAGAATGTTAAATGCATATATATATATATTTTTTTTTTCTGCTTATCCCAGCAACCAATACTAGTTTTATTATATGCATACACAATGCTAATACTACCACTAATAATAATAATAATATTCAACTTCTATAGCTCCTAAATCCTTGGTGATCCGAGCTCAGAGGCGCGACAAACCTTATCATATTCATACTCCCAAAACCGTTCGGTTTATCGGCCGCGCCAACCGAACCACCGAGTATTCTAGTCGCAAAAGCTTGACCATAGTGTCGCCATTTAAAATTATTAAGTGCACAGAAGTGATAATAGCCACGCATTGCGTAAGTGCATCTATTATAATATATTGCAATATATTTTATTCTTGTAATACATGTAATATAGCTTACGTTCTGTTATACTATTAAGATATAAAACTGAAAGCAATAATAATATTATAAGAAATGCGTTATTATAACTAAATATTGTGTGATTACATTTTATTGGTTTAAAGTAAGAGATAACTTATGTGGGCAAAAAGTATGAGTCGTTTTGTACCACAAAGCACAATACAATGCACCACAAAGCACAACACAACGTATCACAAAGTATAACACAATGCACCACAAAGCACAATACAATGTACCACAAAGCACAACACAATGTATCACAAAGTATAACACAATGCACCACAAAGCATAATAAAATGTACCACACAGAACAATACAATGTACCACAAAGCATAACACAATGCACCACAAAGCACAATACAATGTACCACAAAGCATAACACAATGCACCACAAAGCACAATACAATGTACCACAAAGAACAATACAACGTACCACAAAGGACAATAAAATGTACCACAAAGCACAATGCAATGTACCACAAAGCACAACACAACGTACCACAAAGCACAATACAATGTACCACAAAGCACAATGCAATGTACCACAAAGCACAATACAATGTAGCACAAAACACAATACAATGTACCACAAAGCACAATGCAATGTACCACAAAGCACAATACAATGTACCACAAAGCAAAATACAATGTACCACAACGTACAATGCAATGTACCACAAAACACATCACAACGAACCACACAGCACAACACAATGCACCACAAAGCACAATACAATGCATCACACAGCACAACACAATGTACCACAAAACACACTACAATGCACCACACAGCACAACACAATGTACCACAAAGCACAATACAATGCACTACACAGCACAACACAATGTAACACAAAGCACAATACAATGCACCACACAACACAACACAATGTATCACAAAGCATAACACAATGCATCGCACAGCACAACACAATGTACCACAAAGCACAATATAATGCACAGCACAGCACAACACAATTTACTACAAAGCACAATACAATGCACCACACAGCACAACACAATGTACCACAAAGCATAACGCAATGCACCACACAACAAAACACAATGTACCACAAAGAACAATACAACGTACCACAAAGCACAAAACAATGTACCACAACGCACAATACAATGTACCACAAAGCACAACACAATGTACAACAAAGCACAATACAATGTACCACAAAGCACAATACAATGTACCACAAAGCACAATACAATGTACCACAAAGCACAATACAATGTACTATAAAGCACAATACAATGTACCACAAAGCACAATACAATGTACTGTAAAGCACAATACAATGTACCACAAAGAACAATACAAATGTACCACACAGCACAACACAATGTACCACAAGGCACAATACAATGTACCACAAGCCACAAAACAATGTGCCACACAGCACAACACAATGTACCACAAATCACAATACAATGTACAACACAGTACAACACAATGTACCACAAAGCACAATACAATGTACCACAAATCACAATACAATGTACCACAAAGAAAAACACAATGCACAACAAAGCACAACACAATGTACCACAAAGCACAACACAACGTACCACAAAGCACAACAGAATGTACCACAAAGCACAATGCAATGTATCACAAAGCACAATACAATGTATCATAACGCACAGTGCAATGTACCACAAGGCACAACACAAAGCACCGCAAGGCACAACACAATGTACCACAAACACAATACAATGTACAACAAAGCACAACACAATGTACCACAAGGCACAATACAATGCACCACAGAGCACAACACAATGTACCACAAATCACAATACAATGTACAACACAGTACAACACAATGTACCACAAAGCACAATACCATGTACCACCAAGCACAATACAATACAATGTACCACACAGCGCAATGCAATGTATCACAAAACACAATACAATGTACCACACAGCACAATACAATGTACCACACAGCACACACAATGTGCCACAAAGCACAATAAAATGTACCACAAAGCACAATACAATGTACCACAAAGCACAATACAATGTACTATGAAGCACAATGCAAAGTACCACAAAGCACAATACAATGTACTATAAAGCACAATACAATGTGCCACAAAGCACAATAAAATGTACCACAAAGCACAATACAATGTACCACAAAGCACAATACAATGTACTATGAAGCACAATGCAAAGTACCACAAAGCACAATACAATGTACTATAAAGCACAATACAATGTACAACAAAGCACAATACAATGTACCACACAGCACAACACAATGTACCACACAGCACACACAATGTGCCACAAAGCACAATAAAATGTACCACAAAGCACAACAAAATGTACCACAAAGCACAATACAATGTACCACAAAGAACAATACAATGTACCACAAAGGACAATACAATGTACAACAAAGCACAATACAATGTACCACACAGCACAACACAATGTACCACACAGCACACACAATGTGCCACAAAGCACAATAAAATGTACCACAAAGCACAACAAAATGTACCACAAAGCACAATACAATGTACCACAAAGCACAATACAATGTACCACAAAGCACAATACAATGTACAACAAAGCACAATACAATGTACCACACAGCACACACAATGTGCCACAAAGCACAATAAAATGTACCACAAAGCACAACAAAATGTACCACAAAGCACAATACAATGTACCACAAAGCACAACACAATGTACCACAAAGCACAATACAATGTACCACAAAGCACAATGCAATGTACCACAGCGCGTAACACAATGTACCACAACTCACAATACAATGTATCACAAAAACAATACAATATACCACTAAGCACAACACAATGTACCACAAAGCACAATACGGTGTACTATAAAGCACAATACAATTACCACAAAGCACAATACAATGTACCACAAAGAACAATACAATGTACCACACAGCACAACACAACGTACCACAAAGCACAATGCAATGTACCACAAAGCACAGCACAATGTACCACAAAGCGCAATGCAATGTATCACAAAAAACAATACAATGTACCACAAGGCACAATACAATGTACCACAAAGCACAATACAATGAACCACAAAGCACAATACAATGTACCCCAAAGCACAGCACAATGTACCACACAGCACAACACAATGTACCACAAAGCACAATAAAATGTACCACAAAAAACAACACAATGTACCACACAGCACAATACAATGTACCCCAAAGCACAATACAATGTACCACAAAACACAAAACAATGTACCACAAAGCACAATGCAATGTACCACAAAGCACAGCACACTTTAGCACAAAGCACAATACAATGTACCACAAAACACAACACAATGTACCCCAAAGCAGAATACAATGTACCACAAAACACAGCACAATGTAGCACAAAGCGCAATGCAATGTATCACAAAACACAATACAATGTACCACAAAAGCAAAATACAATGTAGCACAAGATGTTTGCCACTGTGTGGATCCCCAGGTGTAATGTCCTTATGACGCAATGCGCCTTCTTTAAGAATTAAATGCTTGAAAGAAAACATTTACACTAAAATAGAAAAATAACAATTAATTTAAAATTATATCAGATTGATTTATTATAATCTATCATCTAAACACACATATACAATCCTGTGAACATAACAAATCGACCCATTGCTGAAATGACGTTTATCTATAGTCGACGGCACAGACCAATTATCAAACCATAAATTGGATCAATGAGTGCTGCCCAGCAGGTGTGTACCCAGCTAACATAATAGCACAACACATTGTGCAGGGTCAGTGCTCAGTGTTGGCCCGATGTTGACCCGATGTTGGTTTATTATTAGACCAGACCAGAGCTGCAGACGATGGTATAACTTTAAAAGAACATCGGGTCATTGTATCTTTTTTGCAGAGGTCTCAGCAATATGTTCACACAATGATGGCTTACCGTTGGCCCACTGTCTACAACGATGGCCAAGCATTAAACCAGCATTACGTGAACGCCTTGTGATATTTACCCAATGTCGCTTTAATGTTGGCCCGACGTCAAAGACACATGGCCAACATTAAAACAACATTGAGCCAATATTTTTTCTAGGTTTGAGCCATCATCATATCAACATGGAAACGATATTTTGTGTTTGTTGGCAAGCATGACACATTGAAACAAGGTTGGGTTAATGCCGGGACAGCTTTACAGACGGTGGGCCAACGTCAAGCCAACTTTGTTTCAATGTGACCTGTTTGTTGGGTTGCTGGTTTGCTATTATATGATGTGCATCACATTTGAGACCCCAGACTTTGAACCAATGTCTGTTTGATAGTGGCAACTACCAGCAATGCTGGTCCAGCAATAAACCAGCATTTGATCAACGTCTTAGGCTTCCTGAGCATGTCTATTATTATGTGGTGATTGTAACGTCTCATGCTTTCTGAGCATGTCTATGTGGTGATTATGACGTCTTTCTGAGTATGACCTGATGACTGTGGTGATTGTGCAGCCTTGAGTTTGTACACCACATTTGACCAGGTATCAACAGACCAAGGTGCACTGGGAGAGAGTTGTCCACGACAAATGCACATTATAACATGGCAACATGGAAGATGAGACAACGATTGCAGCAGTTATTAGAGTGTAATATATGTATGAATGAACTGGAGGACCCAAGACTGCTCTCGTGTAGACATACATGATGCTACAAGTGTGTGCAGGATTATGTTGAGAAGAATAATTATAGTGATAAACTGCCCTGCCCTGTGTGCAGACATATGACTGATTTAAATCAGGGAGGTGTTTATAATCTGCCTGACTTCTTCTTTATGAACGCTCTAAAAGACGTGATAAGGGCAGGCCACAGTGATGACGATGATAAAATGAATGGTCATAAAACACAAGAAACAAGTAATGCTGTGTGCTCTACAGCAGACTGTACAAAACCGGTGATAAAATATTGCACAAAATGTCAGTTTATGTGTCAGCAATGTTATGATGATCACCAGAGTCTGGGAATCACCAAATGTCACCATGTCATACCAGCTAGTGAAGGTGAGACATTCATCGCATCTCAGCTACCACCCTACCCACCACGTAATCACCACAGCCATCAGGTTATGGATCTATTCTGTTCTACATGCAGTGTGCCAATATGTGTTACATGTTCTCAAATCAACCACAGAAGTCATGACTGTATTGAGCTTGTAAAAAGGGCAACCGTCTGTAAAACCAAGCTGGAGAAAATGTGTGAAAGGACCAATTGGCTGATTGAACATGTAATACAGGCTATTGACAAACCAACGGGTCAAATACAGCAGGCATAGACAGATATCTATAACATGATTGACAATGTGAAAACTACACTTAAAGAGAAACATCTAAAGCTGGATGAGGAAGAAAAGAAAATATTGTTAGAGTTACAAGAAGCACATAAACGCATGAAGAAGACATCGGATGCCATAGCTGACAGTCAGATGATGACGCTGGCCATTTTGGAGAGCCTCATATATTCTCAGACTAAACTGGCTGAAAAAGGCAGTGTTTATGACTGTGTGACGGGTACAGCTTCTATACAGAAAGATTTGGATACGAATCTATGCAAAGAACTGCCTGTGATGTTGTGGAAAAGTCAAAGTGTAAGCAACGCGATTGGTGATTCTGATGGAGGGTTGGTGGAATTTTATCAATCTGAGATGACAAAAACGAAAGGAGAAATCAGTCAGTTCCGTTTGCAAAACCAGAATAAATATGTGATAGGTATGATGGTGTAGAGAGAATGTGTGTACACTGTACATGCTAAGGACCACATGATATACAAGTATAATCCGGATGGCTCTCTTGGTAATAGCTATAAGCATACAGGTGGCGAAGGAGGAGAAGGGATCGAGTTTGAAGGAATCTCGATGATGATGAATGGAGACTGTGCCATGCTGGTGATTAGTGATTTCTGTAATAAGGCTCTTGTCTGGATTGAGATTTGTGATGATGACGGAATGAAGCATCATCACATACAGCAGCTGGATTATAGACCATTCAGGTCATATGATGATGGAGGGGAACTGGTGGTGAGTGATGCCAGAAATAAAATTCACCCCTATGAATGTGATGGTCATGAGGTCGATATTACCACAGTGGCTAAGGACGTTGGAGCATTATGTGTAGCCCGTTATGGTGACGATGATCAGTATGTGGTCACTGACTGGGCTAAACACCAGGTTGCGATTATCGAAAAAGATGGACAGGTGAAAACACGCTATGTGGACGAGATACACGGTTTGAAGCTGGGGGAACCATACAACATAATAACTGACCAGCAGGGAAGAATACTGATATGTGATGATGTAAATAATAATGTACTGGTGATGAGCAAAGAGGAAGATGAGGTGAGACAATTGCTTCAAGAACAACACATGAAAAATTCATTCAGCATATGTCTGGACTCTGAACAGCACAAACTATATGTAACTGGTAAAGACAAAAAAAATGTAGACCATGTGTTTATCTATGATTACATACATCTTTGTGAAGGTAAACTACTCACATAAATAATGACATCATTTGAAATAACTGTTACAAATTGATTATTTTTTGTTGTCATTTTTTCAATTTAAAGTCATTGTGTGCTATTAGAGTTTGCTAACTTGTTCCTATTTTCACCAGTTTAATGTCATGGTTTGCTATTACTTTTTGATAACTAATGCAATTGATTTACTATTTTATATAACAATGTGTGTGTGACATATCTGTCTAAGAATACTAAGGTTGATAATGCATTTTTCAAAGATATCATAAAGACAGATGATGATAATTTCACAACGATAAAAACGAAGTTTGATTTAGCAATAAAATATTTTTTTCGATATTTTTAATTTGTTCAAGTGTTCGCGGGGTATAGAGTATATAGTGACAACTAGTTTTTGATGTGCCTTTTTCGAATATGAAATCTACAGAACTGAATATAATAACTATGCTATGCGCAAGATTATATATGCACTAAAAATTGTTACATTCACCTAGCTAGATCTCAATAATATGAAAAAAACATTCTCTCTGGGTACTTAATAAGAAATATCGTTCTCTAAATGTATTCACTTGACACCCGAAAGCTGATCAGCATAAGTTTACCACACTGATAGCACTCTTTGGTTAAAGTCAGATTGAAACTAGAACAGTTCAGAGAACTCTAGGCCCTTGTTTGTTAATGATCTTACAATTGCTCATTACAATTGTAAGGTCATTCACAAACAAGCCCTATATATGTACACAGGCGAACATATGGCTAACATTAGAAAGGGGAGACGAAATGGAGCGATAATAGAGGAAGAATCAGACTATACTTTTTTACTGCGATCTTGGTGGTGCAGTATTCGCACCTCTGATATTGTAGTAGGAGGTTGCGAGTTCGAATCCCGCCACTGCCACTTGACTGGACATACCGGATCAACACATGCCGGGTCCACTAACGCCGCCATAGATAATGCCGGGACAGGGCTGATAATGTATAATGTGTCCCATGATGATTATGGACAAGTACAAATAAAATACACTATTATTGGGCAATGCTAGTTTTCATAAGCCACCCCTGCAACGTGTCACGGTTTAGCAAGCATTCCATATCTGAACAAATGGCATTTTAGCCATTTGTGATGAAACATATCTTTCGATTCAGATACAGGCTGCATTCTAACCGTTTTTTGTTGATTTTTGTTGGTAGTGCAGTGACCTAGTTTAGAAAAACGATGGCGACGTGAAGGGCTCAGTGGAATAAGTTTAACGATTTTCTGACCCCTTATAATGATTGACCCAATGTTGGTCTAATGCTGGCCCATCGTGTGTGATGCTGGCCCACCATTAAACCCATATTGACTCACCGCAGTTTGAAGTGTAGGCACACGGGGTCTGTTCATGCGGGACACATGCTCGCCTGTGTCCCGCCATTCCCATGGCAGCCATAGCAAAGATGACAACCAATATAGTCCAACAATCCCACATAGTCCTCTGACTTTAGAGACAGGATTTTTGAAAACAAAATTCTATATACAGCTTATATAATGACCTTATTAAATAAAATATACTATAATCCATGATTTGTTTATGTCACAATGAGGTAAAATCCAAGATGGCCACCAACATTATTCAGTGGAAATAAACCTTTTCACTTTCGGACCTAGAAATAAGCATAATACCTCTTTTTTGGGCAATTTTTAAAAGGAATATCACTTACATAATAATTTTGAAATCAAAGTTAAATGTCAAGGTCATTTCGCGATATGACATTAAAATATTAGATGATGAATTGGTGGGCTATTTATTGTTCAATTTATATGCCATTATAATGGTAAGATATGTGTAAATCTTATTTATGAAAAAGCATTACCAACCACATCAATGCGACCAGTTACATTTCTTGGTGTAACAATAAAACATAAATGTGAGATACGGTACTCCAGCAAACACAAAACATTTGTATAACATTTGTACGACATCGGCCCAACGTCTTCGAGTTGGTCCGACATTGTACAAATGCTACACAAATGTTTTGTGTTTACTGCGACCCCAGTATTACTGCGATGTGTGTTAGTAGACAGATAGTGACCAATAAGATGGTCGACTTGCGAATTTCACGTTAAATCAGCAATAAATCAAGCTATTTCTGCCTCTTAGTGATCATGATTCTTCTGTCCACCATGCTTGTACCGGACTGTTTTTCAGCAAATACGAGACGTTGAGACAGTGTTGTTTTAATGTTGGGCCAATGTCGCAGACGGCGGGCCAACCTTAAAACGACACTGTCTCAACGTCTCTCATTTGCTGTTTTTTATGGGCACCACAAACAACAGATTATATCTGATGGTTTACCCAGTAAATGTACAATTACTGTCTTTTCTTACTGTGTTTGTGTTGGTTGGGAATATAAAGCATATACTCATGCCCAGCGTACTAACTTCAAGTAATGTTGATACCCAGGAAACGCACACACATTTATGAATATTTAGAAAATGCTAGACTAAATGTTTTTTAAATATTAAAACGTCGGTTCAACATTATATTTTAAAACATCAATTAAAAATATTATTTAAAAACACCAATAAAATCGTTTAAAAACATTTTTATAATATTTACATATTATATTTAAAAAATGCATTTTGAAAAATGTTGCAAAAACGTTTCAAAAACGTTTTTGATGAATGTTTTGCAAAACATTTTTATTTAATTTCTTATAATATTCTGCCGACCCGACGTTTCAATATCATAAAATATTTTCATATGACCTATTAAAAAAAATTCGCATCCCTTATCTTATCACTGATATATATAATGTTTATTGTTATAAAAAAATACTTGGCCACTTTTTAATGAATAAGTCACTTATTAATGAATAACACTTATTAATGAATAAGTGTTGGTAGCAAATGAACGTTAAGTGGACCTATGTATAAGTGCATTATCATGCTGTGTCTGTGTCAACATCTAGATCGATAGTGTAACTGTATATGTTGGTCTTAAAACAGTGCATGAAGATGCCAGTCACAGTTATCAAAATGGAACAGAAATCAAGGTAGGTTTATACCAGTTTAGTAAATCTAAATACTTAATCACATTTGGCCTATATTATTGTGGACGTGAACGTCCTGTGTCTGCAGGGATTATATTATTGTAAACGTGAACGTCCTGTGTCTGCAGGGATTATATTATTGTGGACGTGAACGTCTTGTGTCTGCTGGGATTATATTATTGTAAACGTGAACGTCCTGTGTCTGCAGGGATTATATTATTGTGGACGTGAACGTCTTGTGTCTGCTGGGATTATATTATTGTGGACGTGAACGTCCTGTGTCTGCTGGGATTATATTATTGTAAACGTGAACGTCTTCTGTCTGCTGGGATTATATTATTGAGAACGTGAACGTCTTGTGTCTGCTAGGATTATATTATTGTGGACGTGAACGTCTCGTGTCTGCTGGGATTATATTATTGTGGACGTGAACGTCTTGTGTCTGCTGGGATTATATTATTGTGGACGTGAACGTCTTGTGTCAGCTGGGATTATATTATTGTAAACGTGAACGTCTTGTGTCTGCTGGGATTATATTATTGTGGACGTGAACGTCTTGTGTCTGCTGGGATTATATTATTGTGGACGTGAACGTCTTGTGTCAGCTGGGATTATATCATTGTAAACGTGAACGTCTTGTGTCTGCTGGGATTATATTATTGTGGACGTGAACGTCTTGTGTCTGCTGGGATTATATTATTGTGGACGTGAACGTCTCGTGTCTGCTGGGATTATATTATTGTGGACGTGAACGTCTTGTGTCTGCTGGGATTATATTATTGTGGACGTGAACGTCTTGTGTCAGCTGGGATTATATTATTGTAAACGTGAACGTCTTGTGTCTGCTGGGATTATATTATTGTGGACGTGAACGTCTTGTGTCTGCTGGGATTATATTATTGTGGACGTGACCGTCTTGTGTCTGTTGGGAATATATTATTGTGGACGTGAACGTCTTGTGTCAGCTGGGATTATATTATTGTGGAAGTGAACGTCTTGTGTCTGCTGAGATTATAGTATTGTGGACGTGAACGTCTTGTGTCTGCTTGGATTATATTATTGTGGACGTGAACGTCTCGTGTCTGCCGGGATTATATTATTGTGGACGTGAACGTCTCGTGTCTGCTGAGATTATATTATTGTGGACGTGAACGTCTTGTCTCCGCTGGGATTATATCATTGTGGTCGTGAACGTCTTGTGTCTGCTGGGATTATATTATTGTGGACGTGAACGTCTTGTGTCTGCTGGGATTATATTATTGTGGACGTGAACGTCTTGTGTCAGCTGGGATTATATCATTGTAAACGTGAACGTCTTGTGTTTGCTGGGATTATATTATTGTGGACGTGAACGTCTTGTGTCTGCTGGGATTATATTATTGTGGACGTGAACGTCTCGTGTCTGCTGGGATTATATTATTGTGGACGTGAACGTCTTGTGTCTGCTGGGATTATATTATTGTGGACGTGAACGTCTTGTGTCAGCTGGGATTATATTATTGTAAACGTGAACGTCTTGTGTCTGCTGGGATTATATTATTGTGGACGTGAACGTCTTGTATCTGCTGGGATTATATTATTGTGGACGTGACCGTCTTGTGTCTGTTGGGAATATATTATTGTGGACGTGAACGTCTTGTGTCAGCTGGGATTATATTATTGTGGAAGTGAACGTCTTGTGTCTGCTGAGATTATAGTATTGTGGACGTGAACGTCTTGTGTCTGCTTGGATTATATTATTGTGGACGTGAACGTCTCGTGTCTGCCGGGATTATATTATTGTGGACGTGAACGTCTCATGTCTGCTGAGATTATATTATTGTGGACGTGAACGTCTTGTCTCCGCTGGGATTATATCATTGTGGTCGTGAACGTCTTGTGTCTGCTGGGATTATATTATTGTACACGTGAACGTCTTGTGTCAGCTGGGATTATATTATTGTGGAGGTGAACGTCTTGTGTCAGCTGGGATTATATTATTGTACACGTGAACGTCTTGTGTCTGCTGGGATTATATTATTGTACATGTGAACGTCTTGTGTCAGCTGGGATTATATTATTGTGGACGTGAACGTCTTGTGTCAGCTGGGATTATATTATTGTGGACGTGAACGTCCTGTGTCTGCAGGGATTATATCATTGTGGACGTGAACGTCTCGTGTCTGCTGGGATTATATTATTGTACACGTGAACGTCTTGTGTCTGCTGGGATTATATTATTGTGGACGTGAACGTCTTGTGTCTGCTGGGATTATATTATTGTGGACGTGAACGTCTTGTGTCAGCTGGGATTATATCATTGTAAACGTGAACGTCTTGTGTCTGCTGGGATTATATTATTGTGGACGTGAACGTCTTGTGTCTGCTGGGATTATATTATTGTACACGTGAACGTCTTGTGTCAGCTGGGATTATATTATTGTGGACGTGAACGTCTTGTGTCAGCTGGGATTATATTATTGTGGACGTGAACGTCCTGTGTCTGCAGGGATTATATTATTGTGGACGTGGATGTCTCGTCTCCGCTGGGATTATATCATTGTGGACGTGAACGTCTCGTGTCTGCTGGGATTATATTATTGTGGACGTGAACGTCTCGTCTCCGCTGGGATTATATCATTGTGGACGTGAACGTCTTGTGTCAGCTGGGATCATATTATTGTACACGTGAACGTCTTGTGTCTGCTGGGATTATATTATTGTACACGTGAACGTCTTGTGTCAGCTGGGATTATATTATTGTGGACGTGAACGTCTTGTGTCAGCTGGGATTATATTATTGTGGACGTGAACGTCCTGTGTCTGCAGGGATTATATTATTGTGGACGTGGACGTCTTGTGTCAGCTGGGATTATATTATTGTAAACGTGAACGTCTTGTGTCTGCTGGGATTATATTATTGTGGACGTGAACGTCTTGTGTCTGCTGATATTATATTATTGTGGACGTGAACGTCTCGTGTCTGCTGAGATTATATTATTGTGGACGTGAACGTCTCGTCTCCGCTGGGATTATATCATTGTGGACGTGAATGTCTTGTGTCTGCTGGGATTATATTATTGTGGACGTGAACGTCTTGTGTCTGCTGGGATTATATTATTGTACACGTGAACGTCTTGTGTCTGCTGGGATTATATTATTGTGGACGTGAACGTCTCGTGTCTGCTGGGATTATATTATTGTGGACGTGGATGTCTCGTCTCCGCTGGGATTATATCATTGTGGACGTGAACGTCTCGTGTCTGCTGGGATTATATTATTGTGGACGTGAACGTCTCGTCTCCGCTGGGATTATATCATTGTGGACGTGAACGTCTTGTGTCAGCTGGGATTATATTATTGTACACGTGAACGTCTTGTGTCTGCTGGGATTATATTATTGTAAACGTGAACGTCCTGTGTCTGCAGGGATTATATTATTGTGGACGTGAATGTCTTGTGTCTGCTGGGATTATATTATTGTGGACGTGAACGTCTTGTGTCTGCTGGGATTATATTATTGTACACGTGAACGTCTTGTGTCTGCTGGGATTATATTATTGTGGACGTGAACGTCTCGTGTCTGCTGGGATTATATTATTGCGGACGTGACCGTCTTGTGTCTGTTGGGAATATATTATTGTGGACGTGAACGTCTTGTGTCAGCTGGGATTATATTATTGTGGAAGTGAACGTCTTGTGTCTGCTGAGATTATAGTATTGTGGACGTGAACGTCTTGTGTCTGCTTGGATTATATTATTGTGGACGTGAACGTCTCGTGTCTGCCGGGATTATATTATTGTGGACGTGAACGTCTCATGTCTGCTGAGATTATATTATTGTGGACGTGAACGTCTTGTCTCCGCTGGGATTATATCATTGTGGTCGTGAACGTCTTGTGTCTGCTGGGATTATATTATTGTGGACGTGAACGTCTTGTGTCTGCTGGGATTATATTATTGTGGACGTGACCGTCTTGTGTCTGTTGGGAATATATTATTGTGGACGTGAACGTCTTGTGTCAGCTGGGATTATATTATTGTGGAAGTGAACGTCTTGTGTCTGCTGAGATTATAGTATTGTGGACGTGAACGTCTTGTGTCTGCTTGGATTATATTATTGTGGACGTGAACGTCTCGTGTCTGCCGGGATTATATTATTGTGGACGTGAACGTCTCATGTCTGCTGAGATTATATTATTGTGGACGTGAACGTCTTGTCTCCGCTGGGATTATATCATTGTGGTCGTGAACGTCTTGTGTCTGCTGGGATTATATTATTGTACACGTGAACGTCTTGTGTCAGCTGGGATTATATTATTGTGGAGGTGAACGTCTTGTGTCAGCTGGGATTATATTATTGTACACGTGAACGTCTTGTGTCTGCTGGGATTATATTATTGTACATGTGAACGTCTTGTGTCAGCTGGGATTATATTATTGTGGACGTGAACGTCTTGTGTCAGCTGGGATTATATTATTGTGGACGTGAACGTCCTGTGTCTGCAGGGATTATATCATTGTGGACGTGAACGTCTCGTGTCTGCTGGGATTATATTATTGTACACGTGAACGTCTTGTGTCTGCTGGGATTATATTATTGTGGACGTGAACGTCTTGTGTCTGCTGGGATTATATTATTGTGGACGTGAACGTCTTGTGTCAGCTGGGATTATATCATTGTAAACGTGAACGTCTTGTGTCTGCTGGGATTATATTATTGTGGACGTGAACGTCTTGTGTCTGCTGGGATTATATTATTGTACACGTGAACGTCTTGTGTCAGCTGGGATTATATTATTGTGGACGTGAACGTCTTGTGTCAGCTGGGATTATATTATTGTGGACGTGAACGTCCTGTGTCTGCAGGGATTATATTATTGTGGACGTGGATGTCTCGTCTCCGCTGGGATTATATCATTGTGGACGTGAACGTCTCGTGTCTGCTGGGATTATATTATTGTGGACGTGAACGTCTCGTCTCCGCTGGGATTATATCATTGTGGACGTGAACGTCTTGTGTCAGCTGGGATTATATTATTGTACACGTGAACGTCTTGTGTCTGCTGGGATTATATTATTGTACACGTGAACGTCTTGTGTCAGCTGGGATTATATTATTGTGGACGTGAACGTCTTGTGTCAGCTGGGATTATATTATTGTGGACGTGAACGTCCTGTGTCTGCAGGGATTATATTATTGTGGACGTGGACGTCTTGTGTCAGCTGGGATTATATTATTGTAAACGTGAACGTCTTGTGTCTGCTGGGATTATATTATTGTGGACGTGAACGTCTTGTGTCTGCTGATATTATATTATTGTGGACGTGAACGTCTCGTGTCTGCTGAGATTATATTATTGTGGACGTGAACGTCTCGTGTCTGCTGGGATTATATTATTGTGGACGTGGATGTCTCGTCTCCGCTGGGATTATATCATTGTGGACGTGAACGTCTCGTGTCTGCTGGGATTATATTATTGTGGACGTGAACGTCTTGTGTCTGCTGATATTATATTATTGTGGACGTGAACGTCTTGTGTCTGCTGGGATTATATTATTGTGGACGTGAACGTCTTGTTCGTGTCTGCTGGGATTATATTATTGTGGACGTGGACGTCTTGTGTCAGCTGGGATTATATTATTGTAAACGTGAACGTCTTGTGTCTGCTGGGATTATATTATTGTGGACGTGAACGTCTTGTGTCTGCTGGGATTATATTATTGTGGACGTGAACGTCTTGTGTCTGTTGGGAATATATTATTGTGGACGTGAACGTCTTGTGTCAGCTGGGATTATATTATTGTGGAAGTGAACGTCTTGTGTCTGCTGAGATTATAGTATTGTGGACGTGAACGTCTTGTGTCTGCTTGGATTATATTATTGAGGACGTGAACGTCTCGTGTCTGCCGGGATTATATTATTGTGGACGTGAACGTCTCGTGTCTGCTGAGATTATATTATTGTGGACGTGAACGTCTTGTCTCCGCTGGGATTATATCATTGTGGACGTGAACGTCTTGTGTCTGCTGGGATTATATTATTGTACACGTGAACGTCTTGTGTCAGCTGGGATTATATTATTGTGGAGGTGAACGTCTTGTGTCAGCTGGGATTATATTATTGTACACGTGAACGTCTTGTGTCTGCTGGGATTATATTATTGTACACGTGAACGTCTTGTGTCAGCTGGGATTATATTATTGTGGACGTGAACGTCTTGTGTCAGCTGGGATTATATTATTGTGGACGTGAACGTCCTGTGTCTGCAGGGATTATATTATTGTGGACGTGGACGTCTCGTCTCTGCTGGGATTATATCATTGTGGACGTGAACGTCTCGTGTCTGCTGGGATTATATTATTGTGGACGTGAACGTCTCGTCTCCGCTGGGATTATATCATTGTGGACGTGAACGTCTTGTGTCAGCTGGGATTATATTATTGTACACGTGAACGTCTTGTGTCTGCTGGGATTATATTATTGTACACGTGAACGTCTTGTGTTAGCTGGGATTATATTATTGTGGACGTGAACGTCTTGTGTCAGCTGGGATTATATTATTGTGGACGTGAACGTCCTGTGTCTGCAGGGATTATATTATTGTGGACGTGGACGTCTTGTGTCAGCTGGGATTATATTATTGTAAACGTGAACGTCTTGTGTCTGCTGGGATTATATTATTGTGGACGTGAACGTCTTGTGTCTGCTGGGATTATATTATTGTGGACGTGAACGTCTCGTGTCTGCTGAGATTATATTATTGTGGACGTGAACGTCTCGTCTCCGCTGGGATTATATCATTGTGGACGTGAATGTCTTGTGTCTGCTGGGATTATATTATTGTGGACGTGAACGTCTTGTGTCTGCTGGGATTATATTATTGTACACGTGAACGTCTTGTGTCTGCTGGGATTATATTATTGTGGACGTGAACGTCTCGTGTCTGCTGGGATTATATTATTGTGGACGTGACCGTCTTGTGTCTGCTGGGATTATATTATTGTGGACGTGAACGTCTTGTGTCTGCTGGGATTATATTATTGTGGACGTGAACGTCTTGTTCGTGTCTGCTGGGATTATATTATTGTGGACGTGGACGTCTTGTGTCAGCTGGGATTATATTATTGTAAACGTGAACGTCTTGTGTCTGCTGGGATTATATTATTGTGGACGTGAACGTCTTGTGTCTGCTGGGATTATATTATTGTGGACGTGAACGTCTTGTGTCTGCTGGGATTATATTATTGTACACGTGAACGTCTTGTGTCTGCTGGGATTATATTATTGTGGACGTGAACGTCTCGTGTCTGCTGGGATTATATTATTGTGGACGTGACCGTCTTGTGTCTGCTGGGATTATATTATTGTGGACGTGAACGTCTTGTGTCTGCTGGGATTATATTATTGTGGACGTGAACGTCTTGTTCGTGTCTGCTGGGATTATATTATTGTGGACGTGGACGTCTTGTGTCAGCTGGGATTATATTATTGTAAACGTGAACGTCTTGTGTCTGCTGGGATTATATTATTGTGGACGTGAACGTCTTGTGTCTGCTGGGATTATATTATTGTGGACGTGAACGTCTTGTGTCTGTTGGGAATATATTATTGTGGACGTGAACGTCTTGTGTCAGCTGGGATTATATTATTGTGGAAGTGAACGTCTTGTGTCTGCTGAGATTATAGTATTGTGGACGTGAACGTCTTGTGTCTGCTTGGATTATATTATTGTGGACGTGAACGTCTCGTGTCTGCCGAGATTATATTATTGTGGACGTGAACGTCTCGTGTCTGCTGAGATTATATTATTGTGGACGTGAACGTCTTGTCTCCGCTGGGATTATATCATTGTGGACGTGAACGTCTTGTGTCTGCTGGGATTATATTATTGTACACGTGAACGTCTTGTGTCAGCTGGGATTATATTATTGTGGAGGTGAACGTCTTGTGTCAGCTGGGATTATATTATTGTACACGTGAACGTCTTGTGTCTGCTGGGATTATATTATTGTACACGTGAACGTCTTGTGTCAGCTGGGATTATATTATTGTGGACGTGAACGTCTTGTGTCAGCTGGGATTATATTATTGTGGACGTGAACGTCCTGTGTCTGCAGGGATTATATTATTGTGGACGTGGACGTCTCGTCTCTGCTGGGATTATATCATTGTGGACGTGAACGTCTCGTGTCTGCTGGGATTATATTATTGTGGACGTGAACGTCTCGTCTCCGCTGGGATTATATCATTGTGGACGTGAACGTCTTGTGTCAGCTGGGATTATATTATTGTACAAGTGAACGTCTTGTGTCTGCTGGGATTATATTATTGTACACGTGAACGTCTTGTGTCAGCTGTGATTATATTATTGTGGACGTGAACGTCTTGTGTCAGCTGGGATTATATTATTGTGGACGTGAACGTCCTGTGTCTGCAGGGATTATATTATTGCGGACGTGGACGTCTTGTGTCAGCTGGGATTATATTATTGTAAACGTGAACGTCTTGTGTCTGCTGGGATTATATTATTGTGGACGTGAACGTCTTGTGTCTGCTGGGATTATATTATTGTGGACGTGAACGTCTCGTGTCTGCTGAGATTATATTATTGTGGACGTGAACGTCTCGTCTCCGCTGGGATTATATCATTGTGGACGTGAATGTCTTGTGTCTGCTGGGATTATATTATTGTGGACGTGAACGTCTTGTGTCTGCTGGGATTATATTATTGTACACGTGAACGTCTTGTGTCTGCTGGGATTATATTATTGTGGACGTGAACGTCTCGTGTCTGCTGGAATTATATTATTGTGGACGTGACCGTCTTGTGTCTGCTGGGATTATATTATTGTGGACGTGAACGTCTTGTGTCTGCTGGGATTATATTATTGTGGACGTGAACGTCTTGTTCGTGTCTGCTGGGATTATATTATTGTGGACGTGGACGTCTTGTGTCAGCTGGGATTATATTATTGTAAACGTGAACGTCTTGTGTCTGCTGGGATTATATTATTGTGGACGTGAACGTCTTGTGTCTGCTGGGATTATATTATTGTGGACGTGAACGTCTTGTGTCTGTTGGGAATATATTATTGTGGACGTGAACGTCTTGTGTCAGCTGGGATTATATTATTGTGGAAGTGAACGTCTTGTGTCTGCTGGGATTATATTATTGTGGACGTGAACGTCTCGTGTCTGCTGAGATTATAGTATTGTGGACGTGAACGTCTTGTGTCTGCTTGGATTATATTATTGTGGACGTGAACGTCTCGTGTCTGCTGGGATTATATTATTGTGGACGTGAACGTCTTGTGCCCGCTGGGATTATATTATTGTACACGTGAACGTCTTGTGTCTGCTGGGATTATATTATTGTGGACGTGAACGTCTTGTGTCTGCTGGGATTATATTATTGTGGACGTGAACGTCTTGTGCCCGCTGGGATTATATTATTGTGGACGTGAACGTCTTGTGTCAGCTGGGATTATATTATTGTGGACGTGAACGTCTTGTGTCTGCTGGGATTATATTATTGTGGACGTGAACGTCTTGTGCCCGCTGGGATTATATTATTGTGGACGTGAACGTCTTGTGTCAGCTGGGATTATATTATTGTGGACGTGAACGTCTTGTGTCTGCTGGGATTATATTATTGTACACGTGAACGTCTTGTGTCAGCTGGGATTATATTATTGTGGACGTGAACGTCTCGTGTCTGCTGGGATTATATTATTGTGGACGTGAACGTCTTGTGCCCGCTGGGATTATATTATTGTACACGTTAACGTCTTGTGTCTGCTGGGATTATATTATTGTGGACGTGAACGTCTTGTGTCTGCTGGGATTATATTATTGTGGACGTGAACGTCTCGTGTCTGCTGAGATTATAGTATTGTGGACGTGAACGTCTTGTGTCTGCTTGGATTATATTATTGTGGACGTGAACGTCTCGTGTCTGCTGGGATTATATTATTGTGGACGTGAACGTCTTGTGCCCGCTGGGATTATATTATTGTACACGTGAACGTCTTGTGTCTGCTGGGATTATATTATTGTGGACGTGAACGTCTTGTGTCTGCTGGGATTATATTATTGTGGACGTTAACGTCTTGTGTCTGCTGGGATTATATTATTGTGGACATGAATGTTTTGTATCTACAAGGATTATATTATTGTAGACATGAATGTTTCGTTTTTAGCTCAGACGTTCTCAACGCAACAACTGATCAATTACACGCTCGATTGGATTTGAAAAATTACATAAACGTCTGCTTAAATACTACTCTCAACACGAAAAAAGCAGTGAGGTCACATTTTGCAAAATTGATTTTTTGATTTCATTTGATGGCCGTACCCTTCTTTTTTGTTCAAAGTATTGTTTACTTTTTGATGTATGCTATTTTTTAATTACTTGCCATTAATATCTGATACGGTCTATGTACATTTCTATATTCCACATAAGGCAAACGAAGGATTAAAGTTTGCACATATCACCTGTTGCCCATTTCAATGCAGGGACCGACTTTAAATGTTAGAATCTGACATGTTTAAACATCATATTCTAAAGTCGATCCCCGCACTGAAAGAGTAAAATATTAAAAATGGACGTAGACTCATAAAACAGGTATTCAAATGAAATAGAAAGAGCTAGCTAAGACATTTATGATGATTTCAAATCATTATCAGAAAAGAGGGCACTCACATCGTTCCAGCAGATGTTTAAAAACTACATAGCACAGTGTGGCAAAAATAAATTCTACACTTGCAGCAATAGACCAACCTTAGATGAGGCAAAAGGTAAAACAGTCATCATAGGGAGATCTCAGGCTGTTGGTTGTGGAGTTGAATGGTACACTTTAAGATCAGCTGATAGACAGCACGTGCGTACGCTTTTACGTGTCAGTATTGGTGCGCAATTTGAAGACATCGCGGAACATTTGGAACAAGCTCGCTCACTGCGCTGCCCCCATGTCCTTTCTCTCACGTATTGTAGTGGAAATAGTAGAGGAGCTTATCCAGATGCTGTAGCTGACAGAATCAACTCCAAGGTGTACAGTCATATAACCCGGTACCAAGGCAAGCAGAGGTGGGGTGTGGTGGTGATGGATTTCCCTGAACTTGGAATCATCCACAAAATAATTGACAGTAATCGCCCTTGAGATCAACTATAATAAGCTTTATTTTAGAGTGTAAACTTGAATTTAAAGCAGCTGGGTCGTTCCGCTTCACTGAACCATAATACCTACATTGCGGCAGACCCCACTGCTGTGGACGTTAACTATGCTGCTGCGTGCCATTGCATTGTGCGCACACGCTGTTTACTCGGGGAAGCAGGTCGGCTCACCTATTTTTAAGGCAATAGCAAACCGGTGAATCGCTAGTAATCATACTTGTAAGTGTCGCAACCAATGTTATATTTTGTAGTATGTATTCTAGTTGACTCATTCTAGTTCACCCCGTGTGCCAGAGAAGAGGTTATCTAGTAGTTCTATTCTTAAAGCAGCTCCATGGGATGACAGCAATTTTTGTTTATAATTTTGTAATGAAGTAGCCTAGTGTATCCAACAGATCATAATTATTTTTTTTCAGAGTTTTTAGATATTTATGAATCTATGAATCTGAAGAAAACCCAAACAAACTATCTGTATACCTAAACTCCTGATAAAGGATGTTTGAATGTTTCTACAGCATCGGGCCACATGTAGATGCCGTCGGCCCAGGGTTGAGCAGACAATCGCTGCTGTAGGGGAACTCCCCCCCCCCCACCCCGATCGTACCGTTCCTAGACCAATTAAGGGCGGCAGCTATTGATGTAATCATGTGGTCACTTTGATCATGCCGTCTGAGATTGTTAGTATGTGTTGTCTGATGTACTGTACAGCTTGTCTACATGACAATATACGTATTCGAAATAGAGCTAGTTTCATCTTTTTCGGTGCTTCAACATTGCTTTTTTTATATTTTGTATTTTATTTGAGATCAGTAATTTATACAGCTTTATATAAATTAAATTTTCAAAAATGACAAAATTGAAAATTCACATCCCAAGGAGTTTCTTTAACTATTCTATTCTAGATGTAAGCAATATGAAATAAAGCTGTTATAGTTTGTCTTTCACACAATGTGTTCTTCTGTTCATGACCTGGGGCCCATCCCACAAAAAATCCTAAAATTAAAATCAGCTTAACTTTCTCTTATTTGCATTAGGGAAGTTAAGATCATCTTAACTTTCCTAATGCAAATAAGAGAAAGTTAAGATGATCTTAATTTTAAGATTCTTTGTGGTATGGGCCCTTGAAGTAGCTACACAAACCCATGCATATTTGTTTTACTGTAGCCCTACAATTGCTTTGATATGTGAATTGTTTGCTATGTGTCAGGTGTATATTTGCCAGTAGTAGTAGAGCGAAGTAGATTCAAACATGTCCCCTAAATATTTATTTACTTCCTCACACCATAGATAAACCAGTAATAGGTTATATATCTTAAATGTGACTATGAAACCATATTGTTACGGTACTATTTCTCTTCTCTTGATCGTGACACACTGACAAAATATCGCTGCTACAAAATCTGTTTTTACTCCACATACACATCACTTTGATCTTTACTATCAACATCATCTAGTGAGGTTGGAACTTGCGCATCTCATCGCTAAGTAGTAGTGATGAAATTTCGGCGAGATAGCTTTTAATTCTGTGGCTTTTGTGGGACATTCACTTAAATCCTAAAATATCGCCCGCCTGGGGGCCGCCATTTTGACATTTTTGACCAAATCTACCTGCACCTCCACCGGCAAATTTTCCTGGGAGGTGTGATCAACAAAGTGGAAGGGTGAAGTGCAATATGGCAGAGGCCCTCAGTCCAACCAGCACGCTGACTCAAGAACATGACGTCCAGTTACTGATCGCCTCAAAACATCTGGAGAAAAACCACAGTGACACCATCAGAGGCTACAGTTCCAAACAGCTTTAATCACGAAGCACTGAAAGATCAGTTAGTGGGTGAATTTGCACTTATAGTTGGCGACGCATTACCAGCACACGCGATCCAACTTCAGGCACACACACTGTCTCTGACACTTCTCAGCCTTGTCAAAGATAGAATAGTGAGAAGATCACCGAATCCGAAAGTGAAGAAACGGCTATCAGATATTTTACGGACGCACTGAAAGACAGACTAAATGGCACGTCACGTGTGACTAACCTTCTAAACAAAAGCGTTAGCACGAACTCATTAGAAGAACTATTCGACCATTTAGACTCACCAGAGGCTGAACACTCGCTTCTAGCTGACTGGGATAATGACGTTGATGACTCAATACTAGCTATGCTGCCATCCCGGCCGCATCTTGAATCTTTGCCTGAAGAAGATAAAATGAAATGAATCCGGCTTTAGGCCACCTTTGTGCACATATAGGCTAAACTGGGTCAAGCGGACCTCCTGAGGATGGTGAGATGAATGAGATGACACTGTCCTCCAGACACAGGATTCGAAATTCGAGCCCTGGCGGTCTGAGGCCGAGCACGCTACCTCTCGGTCACGGAGGCTCCACACAATACTGAGTTTTACACGTGGATAGAAGAAACATTTTTGGTTCTTTCAAACCCCGAGCTCCAGCGTGAAAGACAGCGGTGCTAACCACTACCCTAGGGCCCCCGCCCGCCTGAAGAAGATGGCACAAGTGAAGATAAGCATGACGCAACAGGCGAACTCACAGAAAAAGCAGACAACATACCTTCTTCGGACACAATTCGCCAGCCAGGCACTGCCAACAAATCCAGCACCGGGAGGCGATCTGGTAGATCCTCGTCACATGACCTTCCATTACGTGTCAAACATTCTTTATCATCTAGTAGCAGGAAAAAATCGACAGCAGCTCCACGTATGGCAACAAGGTCAAATAAACCAACTAAAGCTGCTGACAAAGCTGCCTGTTCAAAAAAGAAAAATGCTACAGAAGAAATGAAACATTTTTGTATGGATAACTGTAAGTTCGCACGTCGCCATGTCGGAGAGATGTTACAATGCTCACATTGTGCAGAGTGGTTCCATCTAGACTGTGTGGGCATCAAGAAAACAGAACCAGTAGGTGTGTGGCCGTATCCATCCTGTAGACTTCAGAGTTCATTACTACAACAGTGCCTAGGAATGCTAGAAGATCTGAAGATACAGATAAATTCAATGCAGCAGACACAACATGCGTTAGTTAACGAAGTTGCTCAGTTGAAAAAAAACACTGATGCTATTTCTGAAAAAGAGGAGAACACATCTAAAGAAAACAAGAGTAATAAAAGTACAACCACTAAAAAAACATCCAAACAACCTCTACAAAGTAACAAAAAAAAAGAGTACTGTGACGACTGAGCCTCGCAACACAGTGCCCACTGCTAGTCAGTAGAAAGAGCGACTACCATCTTCATGTGGATCATCGCCATTGGTGCAGCGCAAACATATACATAAAAAAATACTTATCGGCACCTAGCTGATAAAAGACATACTCCCTGCAAAATTAAAACACACAGAAGTCAAGTGCCTTCCAGGCGCCAGAATTAGTGATGTCACTGATGAACTATTACGATCTGAACTGACCAATGACAAGGTCACAGTTGTTGCTGGTGGAAACGACTGTGATGCTGGTGCTGACGTAGAAACTGTCATGGAAGATATGACCACACTTATTATGACAGCAAAAGAAATCAGCAAAGAAAACCAGGTAGCTATCTCCAGCATATGCCCCAGGGTCAAAACGGGAGAAGCAGAAACAATAAAAATATGCAAAATGCAGCTGGAAGAGCTATGTAAGAAAGAAAGTGTCACCTTCTGTAATAATGATGCAAACTTTTGCCTGGCTGATCATACCATTAATGATGCTTTATTTAAAAATGACGGAATACACTTGAATATCCAAGGAAGCAACAAGTTAGCAAAAAACCTGAAACTTGACATTCGTCCTGGAGTGAAAGATGTATGCTCTAGAAAAACTAAGGAAACAGATAGTGACACTCGAGCAAGCCGCGAAACCAGACACAGCTTCTCCACTCAGCAAACTTGATATGCTAGAAATGATGAACACACATGGCAGAGAGTTGGTGAACGACGCAGATAACACAGGAGACCTCACACCCAACATATACAGCAAACCAAAGAAAGACGGGCACCTGAGCGTAAGTCAGAAGAACCTATGTGCTGAACTGTGGGACAACAGGACACACTCAAAGACAGTGCTATCATAAAAATCCAGTGCGCTGCTACCAGTGTGGAGTCTATGGACACAAAGCAAACAGATGTGACGTCCAGTAAAAAGATGGCCAAGTAATGAAGGCCGGGGTCTCACCAGTGAATCATGACACCCTACCTCCCCCTAAAACAAAAACATCCCAAGTAAAACAAGGCAATGACTTATCCGTAGTACTCCTAAATGCCAGGAGTGTTAAAACAGTAAAGCAATCTGTGAACAAAGTTAGAGATCTCCAAAACTTGTATATAGTGCAGATTGTGATGTTTTTAGCCATAACTAGTGAGCTGATATCACAAGGGTATACTATACACAGGATGGACAGACCTGGTGACAAAATAGGAGGCGGAGTCCTGATTGCTGTTAAGAATTCACTGTCATCATCAACTTGTGAAACACCAGTGACAGATGAAATCCTGGCAGTTAACATCACACTGAACCAGAACTGTAACATAACTTTTATTTGTATATATAAACCGCCAAATGCAAATAATTCTTTATTTAACACAAATCTACAAGCTGTTTTATCATCTGCAACAAAAAAAATTCTAAAATATGTTCACTAGGTGACTTTAATTTCCCCCATATTAGATGGAACAACGATGGAATGGGTGAACCTAAATCATACGATGACACTATATTTTGTGAGACTCTTGAAGACTTCTCGTTCCAACAAACGAATATTTTGCCGTCAACACGCCATGGAAATGTTTTAGACCTTATCCTAACAAGTTTCACTGAACATTTTCAAATTCAAACATACTACGACGACGAGTTCAGAACTGATCATAGAATTTTAAATTTTAACCTGCCGGTCTCGTCAAAGCCCAAGCGTTTGTGTACCACAATTATAAGAATGTAAATTGGTCTGACACGGAAAAATAAATCAACACTTCTAACCTAGTAATTGGAGACACAAATATTGATGAAGCTTTGTCTATATGGATGAATACTTTAAGTAAATCAATCGAAGAGTACGTTCCTAAAGTAAGAGTTAATAATTCAAAATCAGTCACATGGTTTGATAAAGAATGCGCTAAATTACGAAATAAAAGAAATCGTTTAAAGAAAAGAGCACTAAATTCTGACAACATAGAACACTGGAACGCTTATAAGAAAATTAGAAATAAAATGAAGAACACATTACACAGAAAGCAGAAAGACTTCATCAATAATCTTGGTGAACTTTACGAAGAAAAACCTTAAAAGATTTTGGTCATACATAAAATGTCGTAAAAATGTAATGTCATTCCTGATATGATGTATTTTAATGGTAAGACTGGTGTGACAAACCAGGATATTGCTAATATGTTCAATAACTTTTTCCAGTCTGTCTTCAACAAGAGAGATATAAATAATACATGCCCAGATGTCAAAAAATGTAAGTTGCCCTCTTTAGAAAATTCCCAAATTACAATTGAAGAAGTACACACTATTTTAAAATCTTTGGATAAAAACAAATCTTCTGGTCCAGGCGAAATTCTACCCATCGTTTTAAGTCAGTGCGCAAAGTCTCTCGCACCATCACTGTGTGTTTAGTAAATAAATCATTAGAATT